>CM067369.1:67167522-67722452 GCA_034401795.1 Chaetoderma sp. LZ-2023a | reverse complement strand
CACGACACGACGATGTTTGAATCAAGTCTGTTGCTGCCCAAACTAGACATCAGTCGATTGTAACACTTCATTGTCCTCCAATTCCGTTAAGGGGGGATCTATCCTGCGTTTGTCCATGAGTGCATCCATTAGGAATCAGTTCTAGAGCATAAAATGCTTATATCGATTCGCTTCAAACTAGGTGCATTGTAAGCTCAACAGAAATGTAAAAATCTGTTTAAAAAAATCAGCCTTTCGTGAGCATAAGCGTAGAGGTCTGGCATGAATTTGCTTCAGATCATGAATGTGATTGCATTTCACCATGGATTGCATTTCAGTAAAATTGTCCATATACGCTAGTTACCTCCCCTAAACAAATCGTAAATAGGTAAATAATCTGGTTTATGTTGAGAGCTTTAAAACGGCTTGATCAAGTAAACATTTTGCATGGCCAAGAGAGGATTATTTTTGAAAAATTACCCTGCCCCCGATTATTGAGCCAGTGATACCAGTGGTAAGTGTAAAATTTCAAAAATGTTCCTGTTCTGGACATTACTCAAGGCCATTGGAGTGGCTGGTTTGAGGATTGAAGAATTCAAATGACTTGGTTGGGGAGCTCTGATCCTTTTATTAAACAGTGTCACTCCTGTATCCTATGTAGTTGAACACTTGTTACTCACTTTGAAACCAATTTCGGCGAAAACCATTGGTGTCTGACATAGAAATGACTCTGTGAAATTGTTTTTCAAAAATAATTGGCAGATTTCGTACTTAGATCCCTTGAAAGCAGATTTCTATGAGTTGTGAGTAAAACTGGTCATTATCATTACTGTAGATGAATCCATTTTTAGCAATGCCCCTCCCATCTCTAAGAAAACTCCGCCGCCGATACTTTGCCCGTGTTGGGATGGATTTATATATTTGTTGAATATTTTAACACTAATTTGACGAGGAGCTGTTGTTGCCTAACAGCAGTCAGTCAATTTAGTGTCAAAGTATTCAATAGAATGTTTATTAAATGGTAAAGACATACAATTCATACAACTGACGGACTGTTCAAGGTTCATGGGGGACTTAGTTATGTTATTCATTACATCTTAACTTTGATTGTAACAGCCTTCTGTAATGTAACTGATTTTAACGTCAATACTTGAGTGACAGATTGGATTCCTCTATTGCTTGATTGAGCTCACTGAGCATTGTCTATGTTTATATAAATTCATGAGGAATGTGTTTTATAGCAGCATATCTGTTTGGTTACATTACAGTGGCAATATTCGCAGTAGCTGGATTCGCACAAATGCTCATGTGGGCACTCGGGAAACATCGCAACTACAAACGAGAGTTCAAGGAATACCCACGAGATCGCAAAGCTATTCTGCCTTTCATTATATAAAGATAGCGGAAATTTCACATTCTTTATCGAAATATATGTTGTTACAGTCTATTTAAGAATTATGTGTGAATGATCAAATGATTCTTTTGTATCGTGAACAGTCATTAAACTTAAGCACAAAGCACTCAAATATTGTCAGCATTTTGCAAATATCCATCATACATAAGTAAGTGTTGTAATTGGTGCTAGAGCTGTAAATATGTGCCTAATATTACCCATATCTCTGTATCAGTCAGTCAAACTATATGACTGACCGCAACTACAGAAATTATAGCTCGATTTCTAGTAAATATTCAGTGACCATCCATATATAAATATCTTGTCCATATGGGGATTTTGGTTTAATAGGTCAACCATTAGCTCTGATCATGATCTGTGCCATCTCATATGGCATTGATTCTTCAATGTCTTACCAACACATTTTAATATGCTATTAAAATGTCATATAGCTAACAGAGTATTTTAAATCATTTTGTGTTCAGTACTATTGTTGTGCCACAGTTCTGGGAAGCTTGAAACTCGGACAAACAACAAATGCGCTATGCAATACATATTCTTAACTTCAATAATAATTAATTCTTCCTCTAATACAGCCTTCTTTCAAGATTCGGTCCTGGTTTACTAAGCGAACAACTGTGGTGGTAGTTGTAAATATTAGGTTAAATTAAATTTTATATTTAAAATACTTTCTGTCATTAGTTGTAACTGAACATATTAGCCCTATAACCCTCAATGTGTTCAGAAAATCTCCACTTTCTTATAGCAAATATTCATTTGCAGACCAAGAGAAGACCTGTTTTGAGAGGACCATTTTTGAAATTTTTCCACTGAAATAACTGGCTTGGTTATCGAGCCAGTCATTCCAGTTGTAAATTTTCAAAAATAGTCTTGGTCTTCAAATGGACATTTCTCGAAGCCATTTTGGCCAGCATTTAGTGTGAAAAGGTTATCTGATGATGAAGTTAATTTTGAGACAATGTATATAAATATAGAATTGTCTATTCATGACCACTTCATCCATTAACCCTTTTCCCTCTTTAACACTCAAATTTGTTCAAGAAAATTTAACTTTTCTACTAGCTAAATGTCCATATGCAGACCAAGAGAAGAATATTTTTTGAAAATTGGCTAGGTTTTTCCAATGGTAAATTTTCAACAATATTCTCTTGCTTAACAAAATGGACATTTCCCATGACCACTGTAGATGCGTTTTAGGTTGTTTTCAATGTTACAGCGCTAATAATAGCAGCTGTATTCCTGGCAGTCCAAGAAGTATGTGTAGATCCACATAGAGCAGTAATCTTGTAAATTGATTGCATTAATCATGTGATTAAAAGTAAGATGTATACAGTTCTAAAGTTTACATGTTTGGATACACTTATTTAAAAGTGAATGTATATTAATTAGATTTTGTGTACTATTAGAAATTAACCCTTTAATGGTCCTGCTGGTCAAACCTGGCCTATGGAGTGGTCTTTTCAAATGACCATTTGCAGGCTAAGAGAAGGCTATTTTTTTGTAAATTTACAGCCGAAATGACTGGCTTGATAATTGAGCTAGTCATTCCAGTTATAAATTGTCAAAAATAGATGTCTCTTCGATGGCAAATGAAGATTCACTAAGCAAATACTTTCTTAGCCCTTTAATAGTTAAGCAGCAAAAAAGTCTTCTACAGCAGTCTTGAGGAATGTCCATTTGCAGGCCAGAAGACTATTTTTGAAAATTTACCAGTAGAATGCCTGGATCAATAATTGAGCCAGTCATTCATGTGGCAAATTTTCATAACTAGTCTTTTCTCTGCCTGAAAATGGACATTCAATAAGGAATATTAGGATTTTCTTGATGCGATTTGACCAAGCAAACTTGACCATTAAGAGATTAATGCAGGAATTCGTTGACACAGTTTACACAATTATGCTTATCTAACTTATCTACCGTAATTTCTCGACTAAAGGCCGCCCTCGAATATAGGAAGCTGTCTCAAATTTGACCAAAATCCGCCCAAAAAACTTATAATCAAGTATAAGACCTTGAAAACCTTTAAAAAATCGAAAATTGGTATCAAAAATAACCATCACTCGGCGCTTTGTTTAATGCATGATTAAAATTATCATGGTGGAAGAGAAATTATTAAATAGGACCGCCTAAATATCGTGTATCTTCAATAAAGATTGTTTATTACAATCAAAACCAATCTAATTTTGGCATAAAATGTCTCCTTGAAAACATACAAATCGCGTGATAGAAACAGATTGTAATGGCTCTTTTGCGTTTGGAGGCGCTGTGTGATCTTATGCGCTAACAGGAGTTGGTTATCTGGCTCTTGTCATTGGAGGCGCTGTGTAATCTTAAGCGTTAACGGGAGTTGGTTCTAAAACGGGTATGAGAATACACTAGTTGTAATGACTCTTTTGCGTTTGGAGGCGCTGTGTGATCTTATGCGCTAACGGGAGTTGGTGATCTGGCTCTTTTGTGATTGGAGGCGCTGTGTAATCTTATGCGCTAACGGGAGTTGGTTATCAAACGGGTACGGGGAACATTCAGTTCCTATTGCGCAATGATGATATAGAGCAATTTCCGAGTCCAGAATATTTAGATCCGAGTACTCGCTCTAATTAGAATAAAGATCTTTTGCGATTTGAGGTGAATCACGTGATTTATACACGTATCTTTTCTCGACGCCATTTTATGTCAAATACTGGATTAATTTTGATGTAATAAGTGATATGTATTAAAGAATAAGCAATATTTAGGCGCCCCAATTTAATAATTTCACTTCCGCTTGGTGTTTTTTTAGTATACATTAAACAGTCGTCAGGCGGCATGAATTGTCTAGGGTAACATTTAGTTCAATTTCTGTGGTATAATCTGTGAATTTTTAAGAAAAATTTCGACCCAAAAATGTGCGGAAGGAATGTTCTCGATTATAGGACGCACCCCCCTTTCTAGTAGATGTATTTTGACAAAAAAACTGCGTCCTTTAGTCGAATTTTTACGGTAAGTAGATTTATCTAAATAAGGCAACACAGATTTTAAATCAAACTTATTACCGTTTTACAAATTATAGCGCTAAATATATATATATATTACTTAGCCTGTTAATTTTGTGACATTGAGTTTAGTTATGTTAAATGACTGATGGTGGATTTAATTTAATTTAATTTAATTGTTCTGTTATTGAACACAGGTTTGTATTCATTCTTTAATGGTTAAGATTTATGAAAAACCTTTCCTAGTGAATGGCTATTTGCAGTCCAAACTAACTGTATTTTTGACAATTTCCCACTGCTCGTTTATCAGCCAGTCATTCTACTGGTAAAATTTATAAAAAGGGTCAACCCTCTGAATGCTACAATCCAGGTATCAGAAATATTATTTGAATATTTTGAATAAATCTGACTGGAAAATATCTTCAAAATCTTCAACAGCTTTTTTGTATTGTTATTGTGAGATTGAGATAATGGGAATTCAGTGTTGAAAGGGTTTCAATGTTAAAAGGGTAGTAATATCATAATTGTTATAATCAGGATGTTTATATCTTTATAAATCACATCAAATTTTCATGAATAATAAACGTCAAAGAATTATTAATTGTTATTATGCATGTCACCAAACGTTATATTGAATCTGTCGCCATCCATCCACCCACCCACCCACCTTCCGTCCATCCATCCATTCATCCACCCACCCGTCCATCCACCCACCCACCCACCATCCATCATCCACCCACCCATCCATCCATCCCATTCACCCACCCACCATCCGACCATAACTCTTGAATGTATCCAGCGGGCACACGACGCTGTTTCAACATTGAATCAAGGTTGATATTTTGAAATAATGTTGAAACAACATTGAAACATCGTTTCTCCGCTGGGTAAGAATGTAGAATCACAGATTTGGCACACATCATATTGTGATTGTTGAGGATTGCAGCAACAGTCCCCAAGTCAAATTAGTTTCAAAATGTATTCAACAGAATGTTTTGTTTTTTAATTGTAAACTTATCAAAGACCAACAAATGACATACTTTTAGATCTTCATGACAGAGTTATAATACATCATTATGATTGTAACGTCAGTCTACACGCGATGTAATTAATTATGACATCATATACTTAGTGACAGATCAGATCCATCCATATATAAATAGTAATAAGCTATCTAAAGACATTAGGGCTGAAAGGACCATATTAACACATTCAATATTAGCTGATGCTAGTTAGATAATGCGTAATAACAACAGTCTGAAAACATGGCGAAATCTTGCTTGTTCTCTGTGGACAAAAGTCTGAATGATCTGAGCTCTGTGTGTCGGCTCCTTTTATACCGGGAGTGGCTTTGTACATGTCCAAATATGGGCATGTATGTACCAGTTATGGCGATGCTGCTCTGTTTTTGGTGGGGTGCCATTTTGGTGGTGAAAACTTTTTGCGGTGCACCATGTTTGGCAGTGCATCCTTTGGTGGTACACAGCTGTTTTTGGCGGTGCAACCATTTTTTTGGCTGTGCTGAAAAAGACTTCAGAATGGTGTGATTTTTTTGGCGGTGTGACCAGTTTTTGGTGGTGCAAAAGTATTTTTTGCGGCTCAATGTGTTTGGACAACGTAGACGCACACCTTTTATAGGCGTGCCAAAAATTTGAAACTTTTGGTCCTGGTTTTATATGATGTATAATGATCAGGTTAGCCACATCACTCATCACTGTTATGGTGATTCAGACTTCATGGCGTTTCGTTCTAAAAGTAGAACTCATAAAATTAATTATGACATCATATACTTGAGTGACAGATCAGATCTATCCATATATAACTAGTAATAAGCTATATAAAGACATTAAGGCTGAAATGACACATTCAATCCACATATTGATATTTTAACCACATTCATCGTTCAAGGTTATTTATTCACATTGTGTCAGTGGAGCCTTTACATACAACATAAACCTCTAGACAGTATTGTACATATAATTATAGCCTGAGACGTACATTTAAGACAATAGCCAGCAATTGCAGATTATTAAAATCACTCAGGATATTTTTTGTTCTTTCTTTATTTTCAGTTAAAAAGTTTGCATCTCCTACAGTTTTCATTTGATCAACTCAAAACGAGGCCAACTTCTGCTACCCAGTCTAGAATCGTGTGCTTGTGCTTTTATGTTCGACATGTCCAAGGATTTTCAAGCTGTGGGTACTCAGTTTTCCGTGGGCAAAAGTCCCATAGGAAATGTATGAGTACCGGTATTTTCAAAATATTCAACCGAAAATCAGTACATTGCTTCAGTATAAGGAGTTGCAAAGCAAGTTTCAGACATTTTCGTCAATCTTTCATGGAGTTACACCCCCTTTCGACTTATAAAATATGCAAAATGTCAGTTTTCCACAATTCTTTTCACGCTCCTCCAAACTGAGAATTGGAAGGAAACATTCAACTGAGAATAGGTACGTTGCTTTGTTATGAGAAATTACAGCAGATGTTTGAGTTTCATGAGTGTCCATAAATTTTTCGAATCAGTTTTCTACACTCTTGCACGCCTTCAGGATATTCAACTGAAAATTGGTACATTACCTTAGTATGAGAAGCTACAGTGCCTTGATATGAGAAGTTACAGATCAGGTTTGAGTTTCAGGTGTTTCTGTCAATTTTTGATGGTGTTTACATCCCCTTTCGACTTACGAAATACAAAAATATCAACTTTTCCGACTCGTTCTTCACCATATATAACTGGAACTTGGTATATTGCTTTGTTCATACACGAGAGTGTTCAGCCTAGGGTAGGAATTCCTACTCTCATTAAATGTGTGTAAAGTGAAATGATCTCTAATTCGATCTGAAACATTCAAATCCGCATTAATTTAAATTTAATAAGGGGTTTATGACTTAATTTCCTGCCCTGCTTGGTGAAGTCACTCTCGTGTATGTTTGTTACAAGAGGTTACAGATCAAGTTCATGTTTCAGCTGCTTCTGTCAATTTTTTATGGTGTTTTCCACTGTCAATCTCTGAAGATTTATATTAACAGGTTGCAAACACGTATTGCAAAGCAGAATGCTTGTTATACAGAGTAATTCGTAGATATGTAACAATTCAATACAACTATGTGAATCACAAGAAAAGTTTGTTAGCTGGAGCACGGTCGCTGTGTCGCCTGTTCCCGACAAAAGAAGCACTTAAATTGGTTGCGCTCATCTCTCGCTGCTGGCCAATCATGCTCCGTTGTAGCCACCCGTACTGTAGCACATTCTGGCATCACTGTTATTGCTGAAATGCAATATCTGGGGGCTCTGTTTCCCATCCTTCATATCATCTGCTATAGGTTTATTATCCCCCCCCCCCCCCCCCCCCCCCCCCCCCCCGGTCTGGAAGATGGGGTGATATAGCGATCAGCATGTCCGTCCGTCTGTCTGTCCATCCGTCCGTCTGTCCCCGTCTTGTCAACGCAACTCCTCCTAGAGGTCTCAATGGATTAACTTAAAATTGTGTCCACGTTATCAGTATCATGTGCAGATGTGCATGTGCTTTTTTCGCGTCCGAAATATTGTTCATTACAGAGTTATCCCCCTTTAAGTATCTTAAAGCCGATACATAAACTGCATTTGCCAATCATTTCTTATCAACGCAACTCCTCCTAGAGGTCTCAATGGATTAACTTAAAATTTTATCGACTTCAGTATCATGTGTAGATGTGCATGCGCTTTTTTTGCGACCAAAAAATTGTAAATTACAGAGTTATCCCCCTTTAAATATCTTAAAGCCGATACATAAACTGCATTGCCAATCATTTCTTGTCAATGCAATTCCTACAGTTTAGGTCCGATTCTTTTGAAAATTGGTACGTGTTATCATTACCATGTGTACGTGTGCATGTGCTATCCGTGTACGTGTACGTCCATCCATCTGTCCAAAATGTATGTATGTTCGTCTGTCAGTCCGTCAGTGTTCAGCCTAGGGTAGGAATTCCTACCCTGTCATTAAATGTTTGTAAAGTGAAATGATCTCTATTCGATCTGAAACATTCAAATCCGCATTATTTTAAATTTAATAAGGGGTTTATGACTTCATTTCCTGCCCTGCTTGGTGAAGTCACTCTCGTGTATGTTTGTTACAAGAGGTTACAGATCAAGTTTGTGCTTCAGCTGCTTCTGTCAATTTTTTATGGTGTTTTCCACTGTCAATCTCTGAAGATTTATATTAACAGGTTGCAAACACGTATTGCAAAGCAGAATGCTTGTTATACAGAGTAATTCGTAGATATGTAACAATTCAATACAACTATGTGAATCACAAGAAAAGTTTGTTAGCTGGAGCACGGTCGCTGTGTCGCCTGTTCCCGACAAAAGAAGCACTTAAATTGGTTGCGCTCATCTCTCGCTGCTGGCCAATCATGCTCCGTTGTAGCCACCCGTACTGTAGCACATTCTGGCATCACTGTTATTGCTGAAATGCAATATCTGGGGGCTCTGTTTCCCATCCTACATATCATCTGCTATAGGTTTATTATCCCCCCCCCCCCCCCCCCCCCCCCCCGGGTCTGGAAGATGGGGTGATATAGCGATCAGCATGTCCGTCCGTCTGTCTGTCCATCCGTCCGTCTGTCCCCGTCTTGTCAACGCAACTCCTCCTAGAGGTCTCAATGGATTAACTTAAAATTGTGTCCACGTTATCAGTATCATGTGCAGATGTGCATGTGCTTTTTTCGCGTCCGAAATATTGTTCATTACAGAGTTATCCCCCTTTAAGTATCTTAAAGCCGATACATAAACTGCATTTGCCAATCATTTCTTATCAACGCAACTCCTCCTAGAGGTCTCAATGGATTAACTTAAATTTTATCGACTTCAGTATCATGTGTAGATGTGCATGCGCTTTTTTTGCGACCAAAAAATTGTAAATTACAGAGTTATCCCCCTTTAAATATCTTAAAGCCGATACATAAACTGCATTGCCAATCATTTCTTGTCAATGCAATTCCTACAGTTTAGGTCCGATTCTTTTGCAAATTGGTACGTGTTATCATTACCATGTGTACGTGTGCATGTGCTATCCGTGTACGTGTACGTCCATCCATCTGTCCAAAATGTATGTATGTTCGTCTGTCAGTCCGTCAGTGTTCAGCCTAGGGTAGGAATTCCTACCCTGTCATTAAATGTTTGTAAAGTGAAATGATCTCTATTCGATCTGAAACATTCAAATCCGCATTATTTTAAATTTAATAAGGGGTTTATGACTTCATTTCCTGCCCTGCTTGGTGAAGTCACTCTCGTGTATGTTTGTTACAAGAGGTTACAGATCAAGTTTGTGCTTCAGCTGCTTCTGTCAATTTTTTATGGTGTTTTCCACTGTCAATCTCTGAAGATTTATATTAACAGGTTGCAAACACGTATTGCAAAGCAGAATGCTTGTTATACAGAGTAATTCGTAGATATGTAACAATTCAATACAACTATGTGAATCACAAGAAAAGTTTGTTAGCTGGAGCACGGTCGCTGTGTCGCCTGTTCCCGACAAAAGAAGCACTTAAATTGGTTGCGCTCATCTCTCGCTGCTGGCCAATCATGCTCCGTTGTAGCCACCCGTACTGTAGCACATTCTGGCATCACTGTTATTGCTGAAATGCAATATCTGGGGGCTCTGTTTCCCATCCTTCATATCATCTGCTATAGGTTTATTATCCCCCCCCCCCCCCCCCCCCCCCCCCCCCCCCCCCCCCCCCCCCCCCCCGGTCTGGAAGATGGGGTGATATAGCGATCAGCATGTCCGTCCGTCTGTCTGTCCATCCGTCCGTCTGTCCCCGTCTTGTCAACGCAACTCCTCCTAGAGGTCTCAATGGATTAACTTAAAATTGTGTCCACGTTATCAGTATCATGTGCAGATGTGCATGTGCTTTTTTTCGCGTCCGAAATATTGTTCATTACAGAGTTATCCCCCTTTAAGTATCTTAAAGCCGATACATAAACTGCATTTGCCAATCATTTCTTATCAACGCAACTCCTCCTAGAGGTCTCAATGGATTAACTTAAAATTTTATCGACTTCAGTATCATGTGTAGATGTGCATGCGCTTTTTTTGCGACCAAAAAATTGTAAATTACAGAGTTATCCCCCTTTAAATATCTTAAAGCCGATACATAAACTGCATTGCCAATCATTTCTTGTCAATGCAATTCCTACAGTTTAGGTCCGATTCTTTTGAAAATTGGTACGTGTTATCATTACCATGTGTACGTGTGCATGTGCTATCCGTGTACGTGTACGTCCATCCATCTGTCCAAAATGTATGTATGTTCGTCTGTCAGTCCGTCAGTGTTCAGCCTAGGGTAGGAATTCCTACCCTGTCATTAAATGTTTGTAAAGTGAAATGATCTCTATTCGATCTGAAACATTCAAATCCGCATTATTTTAAATTTAATAAGGGGTTTATGACTTCATTTCCTGCCCTGCTTGGTGAAGTCACTCTCGTGTATGTTTGTTACAAGAGGTTACAGATCAAGTTTGTGCTTCAGCTGCTTCTGTCAATTTTTTATGGTGTTTTCCACTGTCAATCTCTGAAGATTTATATTAACAGGTTGCAAACACGTATTGCAAAGCAGAATGCTTGTTATACAGAGTAATTCGTAGATATGTAACAATTCAATACAACTATGTGAATCACAAGAAAAGTTTGTTAGCTGGAGCACGGTCGCTGTGTCGCCTGTTCCCGACAAAAGAAGCACTTAAATTGGTTGCGCTCATCTCTCGCTGCTGGCCAATCATGCTCCGTTGTAGCCACCCGTACTGTAGCACATTCTGGCATCACTGTTATTGCTGAAATGCAATATCTGGGGGCTCTGTTTCCCATCCTACATATCATCTGCTATAGGTTTATTATTCTCCACCCCCCACCCCTTAAAGCTGATATATAAACTGCATTTGCCAATCATTTCTTGTCAACGCAACTTTTAGAGGTCAATGGATTAACTTTCGACTATCAGTATCATGTGTAGATGTGCATGTGCTTTTTTTGCGACCAAAAAATTGTTCATTACAGAGTTATCCCCCTTTAAATATCTTAAAGCCGATACATAAATTGCATTGCAAATCATTTCTTGTCAACACAACTCCTCCTACAGTTAAGCTCTGATTCTTTTGAAAATTGGTACATGTTATCATTACCATGTGTAGGTGTGCATGTGCTATCCATGTACCTGTACGTCCATCCATCTGTCCAAAATGTATGTATGTTCGTCTGTCAGTCCATCCATCTGACAATCATTTCTTGTCAATGCAACTTCTAGAGGTCTCAATGGATTAACTTTAAATTTTGTCGACATCAGTATCATGAGCGGATTTCATGTGCCTTTTTCGCAGCCGACAAATTGTTCATTACAGAGTTATCCCCCTTTAAATATCTTAACGCCTATACGTATTGTCAACGCAACTCCTAGAGGTCTCAATGGATTAACTTAAAATCTTGTCCACATTATCAGTATCATGTACAGATGTGCATGTGCTTTTTTCGTGGCCAAAAAATTATTCATTACAGAGTTATCACCCTTTAAATATCATAAAGCTGATACATAAATTGCATTGCCAATCATTTCTTGTCAACGCAACTCCTCCTACAGTTTAGCTGCGATTCTTTAGAAACTTGGTAACTGTTATCATTACGACATGAAGATGTGCATGTGCTATCCGTATACTCGTACATCCATCCATCTGTCCAAAATGTATGTTCGTCTGTTGGTCCATCCTTGTCAATGCAACTCCTACAGTTTAGTTACAATTCTTTTGAAACATTGTAAATCCAGTCATTACCATCCGAAGAAGAGCATGTGCTTTTTTCGCGGCATTATCTCCCTTTAAATACCTTTAAACCGATACATAAACTGCAGTACCGGTATCAATCATTTCTCGTCAACACAACTACAATATAGCTTTGATTCTATTGAAACTTAGTAAGAATTCTCATTACCACTTGAAGATGTGCATGTGCTATCCGTATGCCTGTATATCCATGCGTCTGTATAGAATGTATGTGTGTCAGTCTGTCGGTCCATCCATCTCTGGCAATCATTTCAAGATATTAACACAACTACAGTTTAGCTACGATATATGTTTATCTGAAATGTTTGGATCCGGGTTGGGGGGGGGGGGGATATGCCCGATTATGCCGTCTTCTGATGGCTCTTGTTTGTTCAGCTGCTGGCAGTCGAGTCATCTCCCTTCACTGGTGAAACTGTGAGATAGTTTGCATAAAGTTTGTAATGCACAATTTCCCTAGCGTGTTGACAGTACATTCATTCTCACAGCTTGTGAGTCACTGGACACAAGATCTGGTGTACTGCCTTTTTCAAACTTTGTCTTCCCATGTGTGCGTTTCCGTGCCATGTTCACTTTCACTCTTATGGAATAAGAATGTTCTGTTCATTATTGTTCAGTTCTTGGCCTCCGTCCATTCAGTTCTTATGCTATGGCGTCTGTCCATCCATCCGTCAACCTTTTCTTTAAACAGCTCAAGAACCACTGGGCCGATTTCAATTATATTTGACAGGAACCATCCCTTGGGCATAGGGATACAAATTTGTTCAAAGGAAGCTGATCGGCCAATTTGGCCAGTGGGCATCTTGGACTTGGCCACTTTAGAAACATCTTTAAAACTCTCCGAAAGCGCTTAGAGAATCGATTCAAAACTCATGAAATATGATCTATGGCAAGGGCTGAAACAAGTTTATTCAAAGGAACTTGATTGGCCAAATGGTTTGTCGGCCATCGTGGATGACCTAGTTTTCACGAAAACGACTTAGTCTCCAGAATCGCTGAACAGATCTGGCCGATATTTATGAGATATTATTAGGGACCAAGGGTCATTAAAGTTGGTTCAAGGGAAGTTGATATGTTAAAAAACATGACCGCCGTGGACCAATCAATATGTAGCATTTGGCAGCCATATTGGATTCTCTTATTTGATGGATTTTTAAGCCAAACTTAGTTTTATATATAGTTTTTTGGTTATGGCGAGTTCAAATTTCCACTTTCGAAACTGTCGGATAAACAGTTTGGTGGTCATCTTGGATCACGCCAAAAAGCTCACATACTAAAGCAATGGGAAATTTAAAATGTCTTCTCGAGAACCACTGGGCCAATTACAAGTATATTTAACAGGAACCATCCTTAGAGCATAGGGATGCAAGTTTGTTCAAAGGAAGCCGATCGGCAAATTTGGCCGGCAGCCATCTTGGATTTTGGCCGCTTTTTAGAAATGTCTAAAAATCTCAACCCGCTTGGGGAATCGATTCAAAACTCACGACGTATCATCTAGGATAAAAGCTGAACCGTGTTCAAGGGAACTTGATTGGCCAAATGGTTCGGTGGATCTCGGATGACCAAGTTTTCGCGAAGACGACTTCTCCAGAACAGCTGAATGGATCGGGCGGAAATTTAGTGGCCTAAGCCCCATTACAGTTTGTCCATGGAAAGTTGATACATCAAAAAACGTCCACCATGAATCAATAAAAATTTTGCTGTTTTGGCGGACATCTTGTATTTTCTACAAATTTCTGAGCAAATCATAAAAAGACGACTTATTACCCAATGGGCCAATTTTAATAAAACTTGGCTAAACCTTCTTCACAGAAATTAGATTGGTAAATTTTTCCAGTTGTCATCTGATTTTTTTTCATTTGTGCCTGTAACCAATAATTCCAGGTGAGCGATACAGGCCACTTGGGCCTGTTGTTAATGCCGTCACCAATGCCATCGGGAAAGTGATACATATGTCTGGCTTTCTGCTTTGCAGGCTAGTAAAAAACTAGTCATTTACCAATATCATCATAATATTGCTGTGATAACATCAAATTGTGGATGACTTCAAACATGTTGATGTTAAATGATGACAAAACTGAAGCTATACTTGTTGGACCTAAAATTAGATGGGCTAAGACAGAGTTAAATACCATCACAGTTGGTTCAAGTCAGATTCAGCTATCTAATTATGTAAAGGATCTCGGCGTTATGCTGGACAGTGAATTGAGTATGGAACAACATGTTAATTATCTCTGTAAGATCTGTTTTATGCAGCTGCGCAATATCGGGAACATTAGAAAGTACATTACACGAGAAGTGGCCATCATGCTTGTGTTAGCCCTAGTGATATCAAGACTGGACTTTTGCAATAGCCTTCTTATCGGTGCCCCTAAGGAACTAATCTCTAGGCTCCAAAAAATTCAGAACACGGCTGCACGAATTGTTTCCTTAAGCAACAAGCATGCACACATTAGTCCAGTCATGCAAGATCTGCATTGGCTTCCGATTGAACAAAGAATACTGTTCAAAATTCTAAGTCTTACATATCGGTGTGTTTACGGCTCTGCGCCAGATTATCTGTCTGAGCTTGTACAGATATACAATCCTCCTCGGCAACTCAGATCTGCAGATCAAATGTTATTAGAAATTCCAAACGTTTGCACAAAAACATATGGCCACAAAACTTTCTCTTTTGCTGCTTCGTCTAACTGGAATAATTTACCATTTGATATCAAAATCTATCCCACTCTATCCAGTTTCAAATCAAATCTCAAGACATATCTTTTTAAACAGGCTTATACATAAATATCAATTGTAAGCGCTTAGAGCATGCATTACATGCATGGATTTCAGCGCATTATAAATGTACTATTATTATTATTATTATTATTATTATTATATTTATCTTTTAGCCCAAAGGTCATTGTGTCATGCCCTGTCCTTATAAGGAAGGGTGTCCAAGGTTGGGTCCAGGAAGATTAAGCAAATATGAGATACTAAGTTGTCGCAAACAAAACGTTAATGTTAAAAAAAAAAAGATTTTAGCTCACCTGGCCTGAAAGGTCAAGTGAGCTTATGTCGTGGCGACCGTCCGTCATCTATCAACTTTTCCTTTAAACGACTTCTCATGAACCACTGGGCCGATTTCAATTATATTTGTCAGGAAGCATCCTTAGGGCATAGGAATCTAAGTTTGTTCAAACGAAGCCAATTGGCCAATTTGCCCGGTGGCCATCTTGAATTTTGACAAATTTTTAAATATCTTTAAAAAGCTTCTCCGAAACCACATGGTGGACTGAAGCAAACCCCATAAAATCTGATCTAGGCCAAGAGCTGAACCAAGTTTGTTCAAGGGAACTTGATTGGTCAAATGGTTCGGTGGCCATTTTGGTTGACCTAGTTTTAGCGAAAACAATATCTCCAGAACCGCTGAATGGATAGGGCCGAAATTTGGCAGATATGATTAGGGACTAGGGGCCATTAAAGTTTGTTCAAGGGAAGTTGATCAGTCAAAAAACATGGTCGCAGTGGGCCAATCAAATAGCGTGTTTGTCGACCATATTGGATTGTTTTATTTGATGGATTTTGAGGCTGAAATTGGTTTTATACATATTTTTTGGTATTCTGATCTCAAATTTGCAATTTTCGAAACTCGGATAAACAGTTTGGCGGCCATCTTGGATCATTTTCCCGCCAAAAGTTCCCATACTAAAGAAATGGAAAATTTAATGTGTCTTCTAGAACTACTTTGTTGATTTCAATTATATTTGGCAGGAAGCATCCTTAGGTTGTAGAGATTCAAGTTTGTTCAAACGAAGCCAATCGGCCAATTTGGCCAGTGGCCATCTTGGATTTTGGCTAAAATGTAAAAATCTTTGCCAAAACTCATTGAGCGATTGATTAAAACCCCATAAAATATCATTTAGGGCATGAGCTGAACCAAGTTTGTTCAAGGGAACTTGATTTCCCAAATGGTTGGGCGGCCATCTTGGCTGGCCTGGTTTTCATGAAAGCAACTTCGTCTCCAAAGCCACTGAACAGATTGGGCCAAATTTTGGAGATATTATATTGATGACTAAGGGCCATTAATGTTTGTTCAAGAGAAGTTGATACATAAAGAAACATGGTCTCTGTTTTCTAGTTACAAGTCTGCTCAACTCATTAGAGTTCTACATATTGTTAATGACCATTCTAGTTGAGAGGCCTAAGGTCCAGGTGAGCGATACAGGCCCCTTGGGCCTCTTGATACCAATGTCACACTAACCTTAACCGTTTGCTCCCAACATCATTGTGTGATGCCCTCCAATTATAAGCAGGTATGTGTCCAAGGTTTTGTTCAGTTTAGTTAACCAAAGATGAGTTGTGAAATGCTAAGTTGAGCTAAATGGAAAATGTTAATGTTGAAATATTTAAATTTTTCACCAAGGTCAAGACCTTGCTCTTTGACCCTAACGTTATTGTGTGATGCCCTGGAGTAGGTAGCATGTGTCCACGTTTGTGTCCAGTATGATTAACAAAAGATGAAATATAAACTGCTAAGTCGAGCTACCGTATTCCTATTAGACGCTTATGCTTTAATAGAAGCCTACCCCAAAATTCGGCAATGTCAGTCTTTAGATTTTCTTAGCACTTTGAAAATGGGAAAAGACCCTAATACCAGCCTACCCCCAAAATTGGCATCTTGGTCCGATAAACCTTTTCCAAATATTGACATTAATAAATAATTTGTCGTTTATTACTTCAAAATTTGTCATAAAAGTTGAAATCCAGTCAGGCCAGGTGAGCTAAAAACTTGAGTAGCACGAAAATAGAAAGCATTTCATGCTAGAGATTATTTCCATCAGACAACTACGCTTAATGTATACTATGCCAATAACCACGGGAGTGAGATTATTATGTAGGGACACATAAAAAGTGTGTTCTCTGTAAAAACGATCATTTATTACATCAAAATTCTTTATCAAATCTAACAAAATGGCACTGTGAAAAAAATGCAAATCATGTGATATCAGGAAGCTGCCCATAGATTTATTAGTCTGCGGGCTGGAGGGGACCACCTGGATACCCCCCCCCCCCCCACACACACACACACGCACGCACGCACACACTAATTGACGAAACTATATTTTTCTAACAGCTTTCGATGTCCTCTTTAAGATTATGTATGTTAACATGTGATAAACTGGGACTCAATATGGTTTTTGATGGGTTATATTAGAGCTAATACCCACAGTGAAACAGACCATATTAAGGGGTAGGGGTATTAAAAACTGAGATATCTTTCGATATAATCAATGTAGATTGGTGATGGACCACTCAAAATGTTGCTTACAGTATCGTCTATGATTGCATATGATTTCCATGCAAATCAGTTACATAATGAGGTCGGCAGAGGTCAAAAGGTCACAAATCTTCGCCACAGCTTAAAATCTAGCAACTATATGTTGCCATCACTGACCAAGTACCAGTAAAGGAACATTCTAGTTTTAACAGCTTAAGATTGATCAAAAGACACAATTTGACAAATGTAATGAGTAACGGTTTACTCATTTAATAAAATATTGTTACTATGACAACTGACAGTATGGCCAATTTTTGAGAATCGATGAAAAATGCAATCATTGTAAACTAAACTTAAAATGAGCATATCATCGAATCGAAATTGTGTAGAGCAATAAAAGAGCATTTTTATTGTTGCTTGTTTTACCCACTGACTATAAATCCACTAACTATATTTGAACTCCTCTTAATTCGTCACTGTCACTATTATCTGCCGAGTCTTCTAGATTTTCGCTATCTTCATCAGTGGAACTGTATTCCTGCTCTTTCTCTTCCTTTTCACATTCCTACTCTAGAATACCAGCCAACATAGATGGCAGTATCTCATCATCACACCGCTTGGCTCGAGTCTCTGTTCACTCTATACAGTTCAGCCATTATTCTCAGTGGGTTCAGGGATGTATGGCTTTGGTACGTGGGATCGCTTCCAAATAGCTACCTGATAGTTAACCCTCTTTATGTGCTCACGGAGGCAAACTCTCGGGGGAGGTAAGGTGGATAAGTTAATGTTTTTCTTGGGATTGATATTTTTCTCTGCATCACCACATTTTTCCATTAACATTGAGAAACGAAGTGTGTCAACGTTTGTTATGGGATTAATCTTGTACATTCAGCAGGTGAAATCCTCTAATTGAAGTAGGAGATCCTCTGTGATGTCCCATGACTCACTAATGGTCTTAAAAGCCTCCTGATATCTTGGGTGCTTTTGTAGGAGTCTGATGGGTTTTACTTTGCCTATTCCTCGGAATGCACTCATTGTATCACATTTGGTGAAGGCATGAAGACCCAAAAGCGCAGAACAGTGAAGAGGTATAAAATTCTAGCCAATTTTAAAATGTCCAACAGCTTTCTATTGTTTTCAGAACCAGTATCAAATAATGTGTGTCTTCATGATTTGGGCATAGTACAGAATTAACAAGAGCTCCACAAACGGCGCATAATACCCCGCCATGATGACAAACCAAAGAACGAGAGCTGTTGACATATAGCACACACACATATATATATATGTCACAGGAAACTTTTCCGACACATCATAGCAAGAGTTATCATTCTGAAACTGGTCTATAAGATGGCTGATCAAATTGACCAATCGTAGATTTTAGAAGTTTGTTCCTCCGACTGTAGATGGTAGAAAAGCTATAGTCCTTCCTCAAACATAATTCAATGAACCAAAAAGGTTTCAACCGGATTCTAACAAATGATACCAGTTACCATATGGACAGTGATTTTCAAGATATCTGCCATAAATTGGTGGTCATATTGGATTTTGGAACAATGTAGATTTCAATAGGCTTCTTCCGAGTTCAGTGAATCTATAAAGTTTCAAACTGATCGGATGAACAGTTTCGGAATTATCATCCAGAAACCAATTTTCAAGATGGCCACCAGTGGCTGGCAGCCATCTTGGATTTCGGACCATCCTCTATTGCTGGCAGCCATCTTGGATTTCGGACCATCCTCTATTTCAATAAATTTCTTCCTGGTTGTTAGTCCAACCACCCTATTAAGTTTCAAAGCAATCCGATAAACGGTAACAGAGTTAGCATCCGGAAACCAATTTTCAAGATGGCCACCTGTGGATGGTGGCCATCTTGGATTTCGGATCATAGTCAATTTCAATTGGTTTCTTTCAATTGGTTTCTTCCCCAGAGGTAGTCCAACCACTCTATGAAGTTTCATAGCGATCCGATAAACGATAACGGAGTTATCATCTAGAAACCAATTTTCAAGATGGCCGCCAGTGGCTGGCGGCCATCTTGGATTTGGGATCATTGCCGATTTCGATAGGTTTCTTCTTCAGACCTAGTCCAACCACTCTATGAAGGTTCAAAGTGATCCGATAAACGGTAACGGAGTTATCATCTGGAAACCAATTTTCAAGATAGCCACCAGTGGCTGGCGGCCATGTTGGATTTTGGATCATTGTCAATCTCGATAGTTTTCTTCCCCAGACGTAGTCCAACCACCCTATGAAGTTTCATAGCAATCCGATAATGGCCATCTTGGATTTCGGATCATTGTCAATTTTGATAGCTTTCTTCCCCAGACCTAGTCCAACCACTCTATGAAGGTTCAAAGTGATCCGATAAACGGTAACGACGTTATCATCCGGAAACCAATTTTTAAGATGGCCGCCTGTGGATGGTGGCCATCTTGGATTTCTGATCAGCATTGATTTCGATAGGTTTCTTCCTTCCGCAGACTTGGTCCAACCATTCTATGAAGTTTCAAAGCGATCCGATAAACGGTAACAGAGTTATAATCCAGAAACCAATTTTCAAGATGGCTACCGGTGGCTGGCGGCCATCTTGGATTTCCGATCATTGTCAATTTCGATAAGTTTCTTCCCCAGGCCTAGTCCCACACCCCTATGAAGTTTCAATTCGATCCGACAAACGGTAATGGAGTTATCATCCGGAAACCAATTTCCAAGATGGCCGCCAGTGGCTGGCGGCCATCTTGGATTTCGGATCATCGTCAATTTCGATAGCTTTCTTCCCCAGGCCTAGTCCCACCAGTTTCAATGTGATCCGACAAACGGTAACAGAGTTATCATCCAGAAACCACTCTGCCGCCCGCCTGCACGCCCGCCTGCCCGCCCAGATGGACGGGGCCATTACATAATACCCCGCCAAAAAATTTGGTGGGGTATAAAAATACATCGCTAGGTGGCCTTCTGATATGCACAAAGTCAGGGCCCTCTTGTGATGTATAAGCACAATAGAGAATAACCCTTAATTGTGTCTGTTTCTTCATGGTCAGATTCTATGGCTTGTATCTCTGGAATCAGCACTGTGTTGCCATCAGTAGATGTTAATTCGTAAGCCTTGCCATCACAAATAGCAATGGCCATCTTATTAAATAGTTTTGAACTAAATGTATCACTTCCCCCAGACTTTCAGCTTCAGCTGCACTAGTTGTTGTGTGTTCTTTCCATTGATTTGATAGAATTTTCCTTGTACAAGTTCGTACTGAATATTACATTTGATTTCACTACTGTACCAATATCAAACAAGTTCTGGCTTATCTGCTTAAATGTTCCTGGCACCTCTTTCATACAATAAAAAGTGGCGTTTTGATCTTCAATGTTCAGTGTTTTGTGATCAGATGGTGCGTCTGCATTTGATATTCCCTTGGTTAAGTATTAAAACCCTTTACTTTTGTCTGTTTTCAACAGGTAACCATCAGCCGAGCCAATTGATAATGTAACAGTTCTGCAATATCAAGCTTCTCTGGCTTATTCTGTGATAGTACCAATAACTGGAAGGCAATATTTCCGTGTTGTCTTGTTCTATTTCACGATTCTTTTCCCAAGAGCACTCTTCGTCATGTCAGAAAACGTTTTTGAATTTTTGCTTTTTTATTGGTTCAAATAAATCTGTATTCCTTTCAAGTCTCTCTGTTATAAAAGTCTCTTTGGCCAGTTTCCCAATTGACTCAGCAGCCATGATATCAGTTTGGATATGGGTAGGTGCAGGAGCACTAGACCCAATATGGAACAGCTTATCATTATAACCGAGACTGAAATGATTCATGAAGCTTTCTACTGACTCCATTACATTTACAGTGGCTGCCTCACTTTTGCATACCTGTGAAGGACGGACATCCCGATGTCTATTGTTCCTATCTGTCTCGTCTGTCACATCTGCCATTTGGAGCATTGTTTCCACATATCTTGCTCGTTCATGTGCCGTCTTTCCCCAGCATCGATGTGCATCATAGTTATTCAAGATACCAGATTATGACGCTTCCTCCTGTGCATGCATGTGATTTTGCGTGCTTCATAAATGTCTCCTCTATTGTTTTGTATACTGGCCACAAATTTCCAGGCACAGCGGATCTTGCAAAACTTATAGCACCGAGCTTAATCAGCTCCGTTGCTCCAGGGTGTGATTCTTCTTTGCTTGCCAAGAAAACAGTAAAGTAGGTAAGATACCTTGCATAATTCTGTCCATCAAAACTAAAGAACAGGTCAGCCATTTGATTGAGACATGCTCCGTACAGATAGTAATTGTTTGTCTTAACTGCATTTAGGAGAGACAACAGCAACCAAACATGGTCCATGTAAGATAACCAAAACTGGCCAGTCTTACCTAATTCACCTTTTCTAACTCAGTCGCAAGTCTGAGTAGTCATTTAGACATGAATGAAATGCTGTATCATTCTGCAATAGTTCGAAATTCTCTTTGGCTCTTACTTCCAATAATGTGGTTATATTTGCCAATGAATTTGGTGGCAAATTCTCTAATAATCGGACCCTTTCGTAGAATGGTATTTGTAGAGTAGCAATCATTCAAGCCCTCCCTTCGGCCATTGCTTTGTGGCAGTAGATTGCCCAACTATAATTCTTACCAGACACCACACCTTTAATAGATCCGGTAGACATCAGGCCAGATTCTAGTAGAATCTCAGTGAATCCAGATCCACTCATCTTCTTTCCTATATGATTTTCATATAGGCGCATGCCAAATGAAAAGTACCAATCATAACTATGTGATCATTGTAGTAGTCTGGGCTTTTCTATATGATAGGCTAACCTTTCATACACACGCCTAGATCAAAGGTCGTTATGACATATTTCTGCCCAACATCTTCCGATACCTTTTTGGACATTCTTAGACACTCTTTTAAGGTGGCATATTCTGTTATTGATCAAATGCTTTCTAATTACATCTTACTTCTTTGATTTTTTACTCCTGATGCCGTATTTGTTGCTTGATTAGCATATAAAATTCATCTATATGTAAAGCAATTTCTTTACACAATTTCGATTCGATGATATGCTCATTTTAAGTTTAGTTTACAATGATTACATTTTTCATCAATTCTCAAAAATTGGCTATTCTGTCAGTTGTCATAGTAACAATATTCTGTTAAATGAGTAAATTTTTACTCATTATATTTGTCAAATGGTGCCTTTTAATCAATCTTAAGCTGTTAAAACTAGATGTTCCTTTACCAGTGCTTAGTCAGTGATAGCAACATACAGTTGCTTGATTTTAAGCTGTGGCGAAGATTTGTGACCTTTTGACCTCTGCCAACCTCATTATGAAACTGATTTGCATGGAAACCATATGCAATCGTGGATGATACTATAAGCAACATTATGAGTGGTCGATCACCAATCTACACTGATTCTATCAAAATCTACTTAATTAGTTTACAATGAATGCATTTTTCATCGATTCCCAAAAATTGGCCATGCTGTCAGTTGTCATAGTAACAATATTCTATTAAATGAGTAAACCTTTACCCATTATATTTGTCAAATGGTGCCTTTTAATCAATCTTAAGCTGTTAAAACTAAAATGTTCCTTTACTGGTGCTTGGTCAGTGATAGCAAGATACAGTTGCTAGATTTTAAGCTGTGGCAAAGATTTGTGACCTTTTGACCTCTGCCGACATCATTATAAAACTGATTTGCATGTAAACCATATGCAATCGTAGACAATACTAGAAGCGACATTTTGAGTGCTCGATCACCAATCTACAATGAATCTATCAAAAGATATCTCAGTTTTTAATACCCCTACCCCTTAAGACAGTCTGCTTGACTGTGGGTATTAAGTATAATATAACCCATCAAAAACCATATTGAGTCCCAGTTTATCACATGTTAACATACATAATCTTAAAGAGGACATTGAAAGCTGTTAGAAAAAATATAGTTTTGTCAATTAGGGGGGGGGGAGGGGGGGTATCCAGGTGGGCCCCTCCAGCCCACAGACTATAATATTTAGAGCGAGTATTCGGCAGATTCACGGACCTGTGGTTTTGGACTCTGAACTCGGAAATTACTATATTGTGTGATGGTAACCCAGAACTCTATGTTAAATGAGATCAGGATAACGGATACCCGTTTGATAACTGTGCGTTGATACGAATCCTGTCATACAAGGAAGTCGAGATCGCGTTACAGAATTTTGCATTCGTGTCTCGCGAGATTCCCTTCGAAACGGGATCGAGAATGCACGAAGCCAGGCCTCTATTTTTAGTTTTGTGTGTTTAAATTGTGAATAGTCAACGGAATATGATTGAATTCAATGGCTAATCAAACAATATATATCTCAGAATTCTTTTCTAAATAGATGATCGTGTGAGGAACTCGTGTCTCGGTACCTATAATTAGACTGCTACACGCTTGTGCTGGTTTTCTGATGTAATTTCATGGAATCCCGGAAATACATGTAGAAGTCTAACATGAGCTTATTAGAAGCTGATTTGGGGGTTGACTAAACTTTCTATGGGGAAAACTCCCTAACCGAAGCCAACCCACTTTCTCGAACATTCTGCTGGTGAAATTTCTTCATCCTAATAGGAGGAATACGGTAAATGGAAAACGTTAATGATGAAAAAAAGTTCTTGCCAAGGTCACAGTGACTTTGACTTTTGACCCCAATCTCATTGTGTGATGACATGTCATTATAAGGAAGTGTGTCCAAGTTTGAGTTCAGTATGATTAACCAAACATGTGATAAAAACAGATAAGTTGGGTGAAACACAAAATGGACGACGACACCACCGCCGACGTGCACAGTATTACAATAGCTTGTTTTACTTTGTACGGTTGCGCTAAAAAAGGCAATGAAATAGAATTTCAGATATTGTCCATATTGTTTTATTTAGATAATTTATAGAGCATGAATAAATAATAATGTTCAATAATTTATTTTACATTTTTGTAGACAAAAGTATAAAATGCTTTGTCCATATCACAGCCTGTCTATACACGCAGTAGTACATGTTATTAACACAAACATTTGGATGTAATATATAACATTAATATTAATACTATTATTTATATTAAAATCATAATATTCTATTAAAGATTAACGAGTCATAAAAGGTGTGCATCTTTTAAAATACAAGAAAATACTGCTTTATGTATAGAGCTTCACCCGGATCAATGTAATACTTTAGGTAATGTTCTTGAGGAAGGTCCAGTTGCAGGACAAAAGCATACTATTTTTGAAAATTTCTTACTAGAATGACTGGCTTGAATTTATTACCAGTAATTCCAGTGATAAATTGTCAAAAATAGTCTTCTCTTGGCAAGCATATTGCCATTCACTAAGCAAAGTTTTTGATTTGTTTGACTAATCCAGAGCATTAAAGGTCTAATGGAGAACTGCTGGATAATTTGAAAACAAGTTGACTGACTAAGGCAGCAGTCACATGGTTTTCAAAATAATCAGCAAAATTTCTTTTACTTATGGCAAGTATGGCGAAACATTCATGAACAAACCTTGTTTATCATTAATAATCAAACATGGAAGAGGGAAATGTTCTAAAAATTGTATGCAGAATGGAATGTGGCTTATGATGTCATATTTTTCAGAACATTCAGTTAAGAACAGAAAATCAAACGACATGGAAATAAATTAAAAATAACCAATTTTACAAAACTTTATTCCTTATATGTAATGGAAATGTGTGAATAGCTATACCAGTACTCAGTTTTATCTTCATGATTTTCAGTTTCATGTTAAAAAAACTATACAAATCAAGCATAGGCTATCAGTGATATATTTTAAAGCTGTTCACTGCGTTTCTTCATTATACTCGTGTTATGCTGCCTGTTGAATGCTCTGTGCCATCGGTGGTAAGCGTGCACCCGATGGCGGGCGAGATCCAGCAAGTGCCTCCAGCTCATCATTCTGTAGTCTCAAGCGTTTGATTTCTATCTTCTGCATGTCAATCACTTTGATTTTCTCATGCATATCGCGCTCCATGATTGCTGTCGGACCTTTAGCTGTGAGGGCAGCCAGGGTACTCGTGTCCGACTTGCCCTGCCTATGGAGGCCAAGAGCTGCCTCGAGATCGTGTATTTGTGTCCGGGAAATTTTAAGCTCACGCCGAAGATCATTGATCTCTTTAATGAGAGAGACATTCTCCTGAAAAACATTAATTTGTCACGCTACTAGAAACTACATGAAGTTATAATAGAAGTAGAGGCCGAAGGGACTTATGATGCTCATCTACAAGACTACAACTTTGGTACACTTTCCTGACAGGCTTCAATATTCTTGATTGAGTGCTGTCATTGTGTTTGTGATGTTTGAGAGTGACTCATAGAATCCATCCATTAGCTATATTTTATCAAAGTTCTGGTAGTCATGTTAGTCTGGTAAGAATGATAACAGGAGTCAAAGCCAAAATATTTTATGACTAAAATCAAGTGTGATTCACGAACCATAGCTAACTAGACACCAACTGAACCTAAAACAGTTAACTACTACATGTAGTTAACTATAGTGGACCGACCTCGGTTGCAAATGGTTAGCACGAAAGTGATGCAAAATTCAAAATGGCAGACACCCATCGCTTGCCACGGATAAATGCTCATAAACATATATTAAATAGTTCCTAGTAATTAATGTAATTTTGACGAAATTATGGTGTCATACTATATGTCAAAGTTCCAAACTCCTAATCCCTTCCCACTTTATCAGCCATTGTCACGTTTGCATTTTAGTGTATTTATTTTTGCAGCCCTAAAAATAGCTGACTTTGTTACTAAGGAAGGGCTAACTGAAACTAACTATGTATAGGTTCAAATATAGACATTGTTAAATGACTCGAAGCTAACTTATGAACTCACTTGGAATATTTTGCTCAGATCACCTGAGCTTCATCAGCCACACTGATCTCTGGTGGGTCTCTTTCATTACGAGTTGTTAGTATTTTGATGTTATCCATGCTAATTTGATGTGTGTGTTTGTATTTTGCAGATGAGGCTCTGGTCTGCTGTTCTTTAACCCTCACTCTAATGCTCTACCAGTCTAACTGATGTAGGTGTCATCACCACGCCTAATGCTCTAACCATCCCACTGACATAGATGTTGTCACCACCCCCGATGCTCTACCCGTCTCACTGACATAGGTGTCATCACCACCCTTAATGCTCTACCAGTCTAACTGATGTAGGTGTCATCACCACCCCTAATGCTCTACCCATCCCACTGACGTAGGTGTTGTCACCATACCCGATGCTCTACCCATCTCACCGACATAGGTGTCATCACCACCCTTAATGCTCTACCAGTCTAACTGATGTAGGTGTCATCACCACCCCTAATGCTCTACCCATTCCACTGACGTAGGTGTTGTCACCATACCCGATGCTCTACCCGTCTCACAGACATAGGTGTCATCACCACCCTTAATGCTCTATCAGTCTAACTGATGTAGGTGTCATCACCACCCCTAATGCTCTACCCATCCCACTGACGTAGGTGTTGTCACCACCCCCGATGCTCTACCCGTCTCACCGACATAAGTGTCATCACCACCCTTAATGCTTTACCAGTCTAACTGATGTAGGTGTCATCACCACCCATAATGCTCTACCCATCCCACTGACGTAGGTGTTGTCACCACCCCCGATGCTCTACCCGTCTCACCGACATAGGTGTCATCACCACCCTTAAGGCTCTACCAGTCTAACTGATGTAGGTGTCATCACCACCCCTAATGCTATACCCATCCCACTGACATAGGTGTTGTCACCACCCCCGATGCTCTACCCATCTCACCGACATAGGTATGATCACCACCCCTAATGCTCTACCCATCCCACTGACATAGGTGTTGTCACCACTCCCGATGCTCTACCCATCTCACCGACATAGGTGTCATCACCACCCTTAATGCTTTACCAGTCTAACTGATGTAGGTGTCATCACCACCCCTAATGCTCTACCCATCACACTGACGTAGGTGTTGTCACCACCCCCGATGCTCTACCCATCTCACTGACATAGGTGTCATCACCACCCTTAATGCTCTACCAGTCTAACTGATGTAGGTGTCATCACCACCCCTAATGCTCTACCCATCCCACTGATGTAGGTGTTGTCACCACCCCCGATGCTCTACCCGTCTCACCGACATAGGTGTCATCACCACCCTTAAGGCTCTACCAGTCTAACTGATGTAGGTGTCATCACCACCCCTAATGCTCTACCCATCCCACTGACGTAGGTGTTGTCACCACCCCCGATGCTCTACCCGTCTCACCGACATAGGTGTCGTCACCACCCTTAATGCTTTACCAGTCTTACTGATGTAGGTGTTATCACCACGCCTAATGCTCTACCCATCCCACTGACGTCGGTGTTGTCACTACCCCCGATGCGCTACACGTCTCACCGACATAGGTGTCGTCACCACCCTTAATGCTCTACCAGTCTTACTGATGTAGGTGTTATCACCACGCCTAATGCTCTACCCATCCCACTGACGTAGGTGTTGTCACCACCCCCGATGCTCTACCTGTCTCACCGACATAGGTGTCGTCACCACCCTTAATGCTCTATCAGTCTAACTGATGTAGGTGTCATCACCACCCCTAATGCTCTACCCATCCCACTGACGTAGGTGTTGTCACCACCCCCGATGCTCTACCCGTCTCACCGACATAAGTGTCATCACCACCCTTAATGCTTTACCAGTCTAACTGATGTAGGTGTCATCACCACCCATAATGCTCTACCCATCCCACTGACGTAGGTGTTGTCACCACCCCCGATGCTCTACCCGTCTCACCGACATAGGTGTCATCACCACCCTTAAGGCTCTACCAGTCTAACTGATGTAGGTGTCATCACCACCCCTAATGCTATACCCATCCCACTGACATAGGTGTTGTCACCACCCCCGATGCTCTACCCATCTCACCGACATAGGTATGATCACCACCCCTAATGCTCTACCCATCCCACTGACATAGGTGTTGTCACCACTCCCGATGCTCTACCCATCTCACCGACATAGGTGTCATCACCACCCTTAATGCTTTACCAGTCTAACTGATGTAGGTGTCATCACCACCCCTAATGCTCTACCCATCACACTGACGTAGGTGTTGTCACCACCCCCGATGCTCTACCCATCTCACTGACATAGGTGTCATCACCACCCTTAATGCTCTACCAGTCTAACTGATGTAGGTGTCATCACCACCCCTAATGCTCTACCCATCCCACTGATGTAGGTGTTGTCACCACCCCCGATGCTCTACCCGTCTCACCGACATAGGTGTCATCACCACCCTTAAGGCTCTACCAGTCTAACTGATGTAGGTGTCATCACCACCCCTAATGCTCTACCCATCCCACTGCCGTAGGTGTTGTCACCACCCCCGATGCTCTACCCGTCTCACCGACATAGGTGTCGTCACCACCCTTAATGCTTTACCAGTCTTACTGATGTAGGTGTTATCACCACGCCTAATGCTCTACCCATCCCACTGACGTCGGTGTTGTCACTACCCCCGATGCGCTACACGTCTCACCGACATAGGTGTCGTCACCACCCTTAATGCTCTACCAGTCTTACTGATGTAGGTGTTATCACCACGCCTAATGCTCTACCCATCCCACTGACGTAGGTGTTGTCACCACCCCCGATGCTCTACCCGTCTCACCGACATAGGTGTCGTCACCACCCTTAATGCTCTACCAGTCTTACTGATGTAGGTGTCATCACCACCCCTAATGCTCTACCAGTCTCACCGACGTTGGTGTCATCACATAACATCAAAATAATAACAAGAGAAGAACATTGGGAAAAATGAAATGTTCACGAGACCATATAGATCAAACAGCTTAAACCGACTATGAACAGATACCATGGACTAAAACTCCCACCAATTTATGACACTTTCCTGATCCTGCGAGATCCCGCCAAGTCTCGGAATGAATGAGACCCACCAGAGATCAGTGTGGCTGCTGAAGCTCAGGCGATCTGAGCGAAATATTCCAAGTAAGAAATAATATTTAACCATCCGTCAATCGATTGACCTAACTTGCTTAATCTTGAGACACGATGTCGCAAATAAATATGCTTCATCAGGTTTGTGTGTCAAAACTTGTCAAAATTAACTTTACAATTTGTCTAAATATTTTAATGATCAAGATTGGTAAAGAAATTGCTTAGTTAATGTTCATTATGCAGGCCTTTACCACTGGAATGACTGTCTCGATGGACTGGCTCGATTATCGAACCAGTCATTCCAGTGGTCATTTTACAAAAATAGTCTTCACTTGGTCTGAAAAAGGACATTTCTCAAGACCATTACAAGGTCTGTTCAGTATAGTGTCAGAGACAATGATGGTGGGAATAATAACAGAGACATGCACGCTGAATCTACCTTGGGATTTTATCTGCACAGAAAACAAGAAACCAAAGGGACCTATGTCGCTCACAAAAATGCAATATTCTACATGTAAAGCCATATATATATTTTGACAGAAATTCAGGTTCTGAGCAGAAACACTGAATTTAAGGCTTAAAAGTTCAAATGGTGGCCTGGATCTTAGGGTTAAGAGTAACATTTTAAACATTGTCCTGGATATTTTTAGAAATTCAAAAAGCTCTCCACCCCAACCCCACACACCCCAAAAAATGTACCAATCCAAACTCTCATTAGAAATGTTGAATTCTCTACCATATTTCACCTAAGTTTCATTGAAATCATTTCACTGATTAAAGTTTTAAAGGATTTTGGGAAATTTTCAGACAATCCAAGAATGAAGATGGCTACCGGTACTGGAAAAATCGACCCATCAAAATTCTGAATAACAGTGCTGGAGTGTATCCAAATAGGATGTTTCATGCCAAATTTGGTTAAAATCTGCCACGCTGTTTAGGAGACAGTTTAAATGACTTCTGAGAAATTTCCAGAAAATCTGAGATAATCACCATAAAAATTTATCACTAAACATTGTCCTTAGAAGTCATGTGATGAAGACTACCACTAAAATTCTAAAATTTTGGAACGATACTGCTTCTTTAATCAATACCATTATTTCAATGAAACATGGGCGAAAGGTTCCTAAAGAAGGACTATCATTCCAAAATTTTGGAAAATCCAAGATGTCTGATGCTGAAATTGACCAATCTAAATTCTGCACAGAAGGTCTGGAGTCTAAGCACTTAGATTCTTCCAGCCAAATTTGGTTAAATTAGACCCACTTTAAAAGAATTTGTGGAAAATATTTTGATAATCCAAGATGACCACAATGAAAATCAACCAATCAAAGTTCTGAATAGAATTCTGGAGTGTATCAACATACCATCTGTCCAGCCCAATTTTGTTAAAATATAGCAAGAGCTTTAGGAGGAGAATGGTATCCAGAAACTTTTGAGAAAATCTGAGTGTCAGAAAAAAAATCAACCAATCAAAATTCAGAATAGAAGTTATGGAGCTTACCACCACATGATCATTCCAGCCAAATTTGATTGAAATCTGCCAAGCAGTTTATGAGATAACATTTAAAGGATTTCTGGACAATTCTTTGATAATCCACTGAAAGATGGACCAATCAGAACTCTAAATAGAAGCTTTGGACCCTGCCACCACAGGATGCTTCAAGACAAAGTTGATGAAAATCTGTCATTTAGGAGATACATTTTAAAGGATTTCCAGAAATATTAAAAAAAATCCAAGACATCCATACAACACCTCGACAAACGGTGGATAATACCCCGCCATGATGACAAACCAATGAATGACAGCTTTCAGAAAATATTTCCTCCTCAGAGCCAAACCATTCATCCTATTCAGTGTCATAGTGATCCATTAAACAGGCAAGGAGTTATCGTCCGGAAACCAATTTTCAAGATGGTCACCGGTGATGGTGGCCATATTGGTTTTTGGATTATCATAAATTTCGATAAGTTTCTTAACCAGACGTAGTCCAACCACCTTATGAAGTGATCTGATAAATGGTAACAGAGTTATCTTCTGGAAACCAACTTTCAATATGGCTGCTGGTGGCCATCTTGAAACCATGTCTATTTTGATAGGCTTCTTCCGCAGACCTAGTCCAACCATACTATGAAGTTTCAAAGCGATCCGATAAAGGGTTAAGGAGTTATCATCCGGAAACTAATTTTCAAGATGGCCGCTGATAGCTAGCAGCCATCTTGGATTTTGGATCATCGTCTATTTCGATAGGTTTCTTCACCAGACCTAGTCCAACCACCATAGGTTTCAAAGTGATCCGATAAACGGTAACAGAGTTATTATCCGGAAAACAATTTTCAAGATGGCCACCGGTGGTTGGTGGCCATCTTGGATTTCGGATCGTCCTCGATTTCTATTCTTCCCCAGACCTTGTCCAACCACCCTATGACGTTTCAAAGTGATCCGATAAACGATAACAGTTATTATCTGGAAACCAATTTTCAAGATGGCTGCCGGTGTCTGGCGACAATTTTGAATTTTTGATAGGTTTCTTCCCCAGACCTACTCCAACCACCCTATGAAGTTTTAAAGTGATCTGATAAACGGTAACTGAGTTATCATCTGGAAACCGCTCTGCTGCCCGCCCAGACCGCATCATCACAAATATTTTGGCGGGATATAAAAATGTAACCATTCGAAGTGTTGAAACCTAATGACATAGGATCGATCGCTCCACCCACATTTCGTTGAAATCGCACCATTGACATAAGGAGTGGCATGGCGTTTTAAAGGATTCTGGAAGTTTTGGAGCCTGCCCACCATAGGATCCTTCCAGCCAAATTTGGTTACAATCCACCAGTCACTATCTAAAGGAGGCGATGTTTTAAAGCAAAAATTGATGGATGGATGGATGGACCAATTGACAACGAATGGATGGTCGCCATGGCATAAGCTCGCTTGACTATTCTGGCCAGGGGATCTATAAAATATCAGACAGAAAACAGTCTATTGATCATATGAATGATGTACCTGCATTATCCTGACGTTGTCAGCACGGTGTATTTCTGAATCTTTTGTAAGCTTCTTACGCAATGAAGCAACAGATCGTTCCAGATGCTCTCGCTGTCGACTGTATTCTTTTTGAATATCTGCATCCACGCTGGCCGACTCGGTCTGACAGAAGAAAACAAGGATAACAACTTGATAACTTTACAATGTTGACAGTTGATATTCAGAACAGCAGAACAATGCACAAGCTAAACATGGTGGAGATTCCTCCAGGAATATTAAAGGTTATCATCAGGAAACTCATATTACTGTAATTATAAGAATTTATCCTGACGTTGACCTCGCCTGTCTGTTCATACCTTAATTTTTACAATGCAAACAAGAGCAATCAGAGATTGCAGACCTCCCGTTTTTGTCACAGTGTACAAAGTTTTCGGATTTTGAGGATTTTTCAGATTTTCCGGATATTTTTCAGATTTGTAAAAAAATTTCCCGATCATGCCAAAAGTTGTGATATCGTAGTGTATGGTCACACCCTTCCTTGTGTTAAAATTTGAGCCGAATCAGACCAATAGTTTCTGAGATATTCATACATCCAGAATTTGATCCGATTCGGATCTTGGTTCTTTTAGCAGGATCATGACAAAAGTCTGGAAATCCACATGCACAACAAGTTCTTTCTTTGTGTTAAAAGTGAGCCAAATTGGACACACACACACACACACACACACACACACGCACGCACGCACGCACGCACGCACGCACGCACGCACGCACGCACGCACGCACGCACGCACGCACGCACGCACGCACGCACGCACGCACGCACGCACGCACGCACGCACGCACGCACGCACGCATGCTTAAGGGCCATAACCCTGGATTAACTTGATTTGCACATGCATTTAAATGCCTCTATATGATCATTTTGACCATGTTTAGTCTAAATCTGTCAAGAACAAACAACACATCACAACACACCATCTAGCCTGACAAATTCTACAAATAAAGAAATGGATATGATTATCTTAATAGATGGGGATCTAGTTCAAGCTAAGCTCCGCCCACTTTGTAACCTGTTAGAATCAATTTTAACACTTTATACTCTGAATTCCAAGACTCCCACTTTCAAGTTAATTGTAAGCTTTCAGTCAAATTAGTTTCAAAATATTCCACAGAATGTTTATTGATTTGTAAATTCATAAAAGACATACAATTTGTACACTTTAGTGACAGATTTTTAAATTTCATGACGAGCTAAGTCATTCTGATCAGGATGTCGATTAAGTATTGGTTATAATGTCAGATTATTACTTGAGTGATAGATCAAGTGGAAAGCAATAGTACATCGGGACTCATTCACATACCACATCTTCCTGTACATGTTTCTGGTATAGAGCTTTAATGGACTCCTTGAGCATCTTCGGATCCTGTATGTATCCTACACAGTTATGAAGATCTGTCTTGAAACGCTTCACTACAGCTTCCACATCACGCACCTGAGAAAGAAGGCATAGTCGGGATATAATGTGATGTTCAGTCTTGACATTTTACTCTAATTCAGTCGCTGAACTGTGTGAAAATAAATTATAAAACACTGTTAGAAAAAGTAATGAAAATACAATCGAAAATATCTGTCATCAGACCGACAACCAACTGACACTTAAATGAAAATTCTGGGATGTTAAAAAGTTTAATTTATTTGAAGAACTGTCATATGACCAATATATTACATGATGAACAAGATCAATCAGGGGTTGCAGACTCTCACCATCTCGTTTCTGCCACATTGTAAAGTATTCAGGTTTTCTGGATCTTTTCGGATTATCCAGATTTTGGGGAGATTTTCCAGATTTTTTTTTTGTTCCAGACTTATTTATCATGCCCAAAGTTATGGAATCCTAGTGTATGCTCTTGCCCACTCATGTGTTAGAATTTGAGCCAAATTGGACCAGTAGTTTCTGAGATATCCACAGATCCAGAATTTGATTTGATCTGGATTCAGATTATAGCCAACGTCTGCAAATGGGATCAGTAGTTTTTAAGATACAGCTCCAAACATACTGACATACAGACATACCGACAGAGACAGACGATGGCAATATCATTTTCCCTATATGGGGTGAAGGTAATTAGTGGCATAAACATAGAATCAGTTCATCTCCCGGAGAGCACCTGATGTTCTCTTATGAGATTTGATGAGAAAATTACTTAAAATGCTGGGCATTAACCATTTAACCATCTAATTAGTTCAAGAAAATTTCAATTGTCCATTTCTTAAGACCACTGCAGATACCATTTTTGGCCAGCTTGACTATTAACCCTTTTATAGTCAAGTCGGCCAAAACCGGCCTCTGCAGTAGTGTTGAGGAATGTCCATTTGCAGGTCCGGATAATACAATTTTTGATAATTTACCACTGAAATGACTGGCTCGATAATCGAGCCAGTAATTCCATTGGTAAATTTTTTTAAATTGCCTTGGCCTGCAAATGGACATTCAAACAGTAAAGATTTTAATTTTCTCGAAAAATCATGACCATTAAAGGGTTAATCCCTAGACTAACGCTCCTAAATTCCATTTTCTCTTATGTGTTAATATTGACAGCAATGTTTCATATTGTCCCTGTAATGGCTCAGTAACCTGCGATAGCGGGATCCATGACATCAAGAGGGGTCAAGCTACGTTGTTTGCTAAATGTATGTCAGCATTTCTTCTACTATATATCTGTAAAAATTACTCATCTGATAGCATGGTGGTAGGAGTTAAACGAAGTGCCTATGTGAATTTAAATCTTTAATGGTCAAATCTGGTAAAAAAATTTAAATATCTACCTATTGAATGTCCATTTACAGGCCAAGAGAATACAATTTTTGAAAATTTATCACTGGAATGACTGGCTCGGTTATCGAGCCAGTCATTCCAGTGGTAAATTTTCAAAAATTGTATTCTCTTGGCCTGTAAATGGACATTCCACAATACCATAACAGGGGCCGGTTTTGGCCGGTATGAGCAGTAAAGGGTTAACCATACTGATACCATACTGGTAATAATTAGGAACATAGAATAATTCAGCTTGCATACCTTCTGTCTTTCTTGATGCATTTCTGTGTCCGTGGCTCTGAGTTTCTGCTTCAGCTCAGTTATGTCCAGATTGAGCTGTGTGTTCTGTTTGTGGAAACGTTCGAGCTCTGTCTCCATCTATGGACAACACAATAGAAATACTATTTATCTATTTATGTCCAGAATTATCACATAATTAGTTTAGACGTCTAATCCCTAAAATTCTTAAATCTAAACTTGAGAACAATATCACACCGGTACTCTATTCATTATTTAAAAACTAATCTTACTGGAAGCGTACAGTTAAATTCACTTCAAAATATTCAGCACAATATTTCTTACATTATAAAGAATTTGTCGCATTTTGCCAGTACGACTGAAAATGTTAAGCACATAAGGATATTTAAAGGAGCACACTGGAACAACATATAACATATATTTATAGAAAGCCCATCTTAATCTTTAAAATCAAAATATTTTTAAACTTTTGAAGAAATCAAGACAGGATAACTGGTGATCCAGATTTCAGCCAAATGCAATCCCAGTCAAGATTTTCAAGAAATCAAAGAGATAACTGTGGTTATTATGGCCAGATTTCGGACAAACACAATCCCAGTCAAGGTCTCATGCGGAGCGATGTATTTCCAAAATGTGAACTGAATCCATGCAGGCTAACTGAAGTCATCGAGCGGAAACCAAATGTGCACAGATGCAGACACGGACGGATGAGCCCAGTTCTATAGTTCCCGTCGACTATGTCGGGGGACTAATTAATAATTATATAAATCTACTGAATATTTCGAAAATGATTACCACGGCAGTCATTGCCAAATTGTTTTCAAAATAATGTGATTTTATTTATAACAGAGAAAATAACAAGAACAACAATCAAAGATTGCTGAAATCTATACCCACCATCACAATCACGCAATGGATTAATGTAGCATGAAGATTATCTGCCAGTGCAGTGTCCAGGGAACACAGAATATTGTGTACACGCTTCTATGTATGCAAGTAGGTACTGCACTGATGACATTCACTCACCCATAAAGGACACATTATTAGAATTAGAGTAATCAGAATTTCCTTAATTTGGTCACTATGACATTAACCATTTTAGCCCTAAATTGATAGGCTTCTGTAGCATGCACGCACGCACACCCCTCCAAGTGCAACATGCCAGCCAAGTTTGGTGAGGATCCCTTCAGCAGTTATCATATGGAAGGAAGCACAACACAATTTCCTTAATTTGGTAACCATGACCTTGACCTTTGATCTTTCGAACCTAAAATTAATTAAATTCTTCAGACCTACAAGGACAATACACAGACTAAGTTTGCTGAGCTGAAGATTCCTAAAAAATATTATTTATAAAGCCTAGAGTGCAAGGAATCACACTGCTTTTATGAGGAAAGGGAGAGAACCTACAGGATTTATTAACCCTTTCATTGTCACAATTGGTTCAGAAAATTTACATTTTGGATTAGTAAGTAAAACGTGTAGCAGTGGGCAGAGCTTAGCTAGAAATGGGCAGAGCTTATCTAATGATTGGCAGAGCTAATCTAGAAATGAAGAGAGCTTAGATAGAAATTAGTAGAGCTTAGCTAGAAATGAAGAGCTTAGCTAGAAATGAGTAGAGGTTAGCTAGAAATGGACAGAGCTTCTAAAGCTAGAAATGGCCAGAACTTCTAAAGCTAGAAATGGGCAGAGCTTAGCTAGAAATGGGCAGAGCTTAGGTAGAAATGGACAGAGTTAATCTAGAAATGGACATAGCAAAGCTAGAAATGAGCAGAGCTTAGCTAGAAATGAGCACAGCTTAGCTAGAAATGAGCAGAGCTTATTTAGAAATGGGCAGAGCATAGCTAGAAATGGGCAGAGCTCATCTAGAAATTGACAGAGCTTAGCTAGAAATGAGGAGAGCTTAGCTGGAAATGAGCACAGCTTAGCTAGATATTAGTAGAGCTTAGCTGGAAATGGGCAGTGAGTAGCTAGAAATGGGCAGAGTTTAGCTAGAAATGAACAGAATGTATCTAGAAATGAGCAGAACATAAATCTAAATATGGGAAAAACTTATCAAGAAATGGACAGAGCTTACCTAGAAATGGGTAGAGATTAGCTAGAAATGGATAGAGCTTAACTAGAAATGTATCCCTCCATTAAACATTTCCATTTTATCCTATGTAGATCACCGAGAACAACATATGTGGCCATACCTCCTGAATCTGCTCCTTCATATTCTTGATGTCATTCTCGCGTGGCTCAATCTGCTTCTTTAACTCCTTGATCTTGTAATCCAACACAAACTTAAACTTCTCCAGTTCCTGATTCTTCTTCTTCAAATCATAAATTCTCTTCTCCTAAAAAGCAGTAATTATGCATAAGAAGTAGTGAGAGATTTTTTAAAGAAACATTAGGTGTATAGCAGATTGTGTTTTAGTCAGACTGTCAGTAAAACTGCCAGCAATTTATAAGACCACTGGCTGTAGAATTATCCATTTAACAGTCAAGCCAACCAAACAGCCTCTGCAGTGGTCTGGAAAAATGTCCATTGGGCAGGCCAAGAGAAGACTATTTTTGAGGCATCAACACAAGGACTGGCTCGATTATTGAAATCAGTGGTGAATTTTTAAAAGTAGTTATTTGCTTAAAAAATGAACATTTCTCCAGACCACTACAGAAGCTGGTTTTTCCTGGCTTGACCATTAAATGGTTAACCTGAAGATGAAATCTTAGTATATAATCATATGCACAAACATTAATGAGCTATACAACATCTTTGCTCATTTGAGAACATCCGCAGGCCCAAATTTGCAGGTGGTCAGTATAGTAGTGGGGTTGAAGCATCATGTCTATGACCCCAGATTTATCCATCCGCTTCTGAGATCTATCTGCCTAGGATGTGATTATCACCACATTCTTCAAAGAAAAGTGGGGATTATGTCATCACTCCTGCCCGTCTGTACAGAAATTGATTGTAATGCAACTTCCCTGAAATCACTGGATAAAATTCCACCAAATTTGGTATGTGACTTACTAATATGATTGCCGAGTGCAAGACAGCATTTACATTTGTCTCTGGTCAAATTAATTGTAAAAGAACTTCTTCAGAACCATTGGATGGAATTCAACCAAATTTGGTATGTAAGCCATATGATTGTGGAATACAAGAGAACATTTACATTTAGCGCCACACCAAAGCGCTGGCTGTTTGGATTTGTGATGGCGCGCCATGGACTGTCCAATCTAGTTTGCTATATAATGAGGATGCCTAATATATGTACTCACCTTATCCTGGATTGTTTCATCACGTTCCTGTATCTCCTTCTTCAGGCCTGCAATATCCTTCTCCAGATTACGGATCACGTTGTTCAGTTTCATGGTCTCCGCTTGGTACTTCTTGATCTCCTCCTTATAATCCTCTATTTCCTTCTGTAGACTGGTAAACTGCACACGAATAAAACCAGTATATTTAATCATTCTGACAAAGAAATCGCTATTTGAAAGCAAATATGCAGGAAAGAAGATGAATATTAATTCTTATCTTAATCCTTAAACTCTCAAATTTGTTCAAGAAAATATTGTCTATTTGCAGAGGTCATTTTTGAAAATTTACCATTGGAATCACTGGCTCGGTTATCAAGCCAATTATGTCAGGGGTAAATTTTCAAAAAATAGTCTTCTCGTGGTCTGCAAATGGAAATTTGCCAAGAGAACAGGAGAAGCCATTTTTGACCGGCTTGAGTGTAAGAAGTTGATTGTTTATTAGTTAATATTATTCTGTTCAAAGTTACTTGAACTGGAAACTATTGCTACTTTGAGAAGTAACGCCGTCTAGTCAAATTATTTAGAGAATATTTCAAATCATTTGCAAATATTAAAAAACAATATTTCTTGGATATAGTAGTGAATTTGTTGTATCTTGTCAGTAGAGCTGAAAGGATTAACCATTTACACTCAACCTGGCCAAAAATGGTTTCAGCAATGGTCTTAAGAATTGTCCATTTGCAGACAAAGAGAAGTCTATTTTTGACAGTTCACCACTGGAACGACTTTTCTATGAGAAAATAAAAAAAATTTTACAACAAATTTGAGGACTAAAGGGTTAATATGTTATGTAAATTGAAAAAATAATACTCTGAAAGGCCACAATAGAGAATATCATAGAGAACATCATGTCCAAATGTGTAAACCAAAGCCAATATAAGACATATACATGAGATCTACTAGCAAGGAACAGAATTTCAGACTTAAACAGATTACAAAATGTCACAAAACAGATCATCCCTAATTATTAATTAATTACGTAATTATTAGTCATAGAATGTGACTCCTATAGCTTTAGCAAAAAAAAATCAAAATACACAGGTAAGTAAGTATTAGGTTTTAAATTCTTTAACCCGTGAAATGCCAGTGCCTCAATTTCAAGATAACGGAACAAGAAATCTGTTGAATATACTCAAATGACCGGCCTCAAAGCACTCAAAAAAACCTCAGGCAGTTCCCAGTAAAATTAGTTTCAAAACATTTAACAAAATACCCTTATATCAAAGAGAATTTGTCACTTATGGGTTAAAGGGTTAAACTTATTAGTTACCTTTTTCCTCATAATTCCGGTCTCTCCCTTCAATCTCATGTTGGCCTCTTTTTCATCCCGAAGTCGACGCTCGTATTTATTTTTAATGTCAAGAATCTCACGGTCAGAATCTTCTTCGATCTGTCGCTTCGTCTCCTCATACTCACGATTCTGCTGGCGAGTTTCATCATTTGACTGAAAATGAGAGATAATGTTAGATTTAAAGTAAGTACTGAATTGCATTGAATGAAAACACACAACGCATCTGACGACAAGTGTACAGCGCAGCTCAGAAATTAATTAACATGTTTTCCCGAAACAAAATAAAATGTATTGATGAATATTTTGAACATAATTGGATTTTGTTTCGGAAGCATTCTAATTTATTTATGAGCAGTACTATGCATTTACCCATTATTGTACACCATAAGTTACGGATCCACTTCTATGATCCAAGTTCAATCCAATAGAGGGATCTCATCTGAAACTCTTGAAGGCTTGTACGATATGCTGATATTATCGAAAATCGCAAATATTTTTTAAGCAACAAATTTTTTACGATATAATTTTGAAAAAAACCAATTTGAAACGGTAATTTTGAAACTAATTTGTCTGGGAACTGTTGCACGATATTGCCCTAGAGAATATCACAATATATAGTGCATAAAAGAACTGCGATACATCATATGTCTGAAGGTAGGAAGTCTTAGGAGGCGGAATGTCATATGTCAAAATCATACGTAAGATATGTAATAGTGTCAATAAAAACAACAAACCGTTGAATATTTTTAAAATATTTTCACCAGAATAACCAGGTTCAAATTAATATAATTTTAGAATATTCAACATGTCGTGCAGATTATTAACATTGCACAAATCGTGATTACTGATTAAATCATGATATTAAATTTATTGAGAAATCTTGCCTCTCTGATCTGATAGATCTACATACTGTTATCATGCACAACTCAGTTTCCTTCTATTTAGTTGTTAACCCTTTCACCCATAAATTCCCCATATCTCAATCTCAGGGCAAGCACACAGGAAAGCTGCTGAATATTTTGATATTAATATGTCTGGATGCCTTTGCTGCCTTGGGCGGCATTGGCTTCCAGTCATATTAATTTCTAAACATTCACCAGAGCATGCAGTACATCGTAGAGTTTACTTTTTCAGCGATTTGTCATTGAAAGGGTTAATTATCGAATAAAATCTTTTACTACCATAGCTGTATTGCATAGATAATATCTGTACACACCTGCTCAAGCTTGGTGGTCATTTCTGTGATCTTTGTTTCATAATACTCTGTAAGTTCCTCTAGCGCTCGTTCTTTACTCTCATCCATTTCATGTAACTGTCGCTCATAGTCCTCCTGCATCTTCATCATCTTAGACTGTTGTTCCTGAAACTTCTCATACTCGAGCATTAATTTCTGATTATTGGCTGACTCTGCAGAATAAAACAATCTGATATTATATAAATATTCAACATAAAGCTCTTAAATAAACCATGGGCCGATTGACCACACATTTAACAGCTGATTAAGTTATTCATAACAATGAAATCCAGTGTACTTTTAACAATGATGAAATTTAGAGCTAGCATGATAAGTTGAAAATCTGACTTACATTCGGAATGGTTTCGAAAAAAAGCTTCAAAAGACCATTCTTTTAGAGAGCTCTTTATCTATAATATTCTATTTGGATTGAAAATATTTTTAAAAAGAGCTTTCTTCAGCATTTTTGGCATGCCGCTTATAATGTAATATATAGCTATATGATGCTGTCTCACGTGTAATTACTATCCAGATAAAAACAATGTCTTATTTTCACAAGTCACATACATATATGTACTCTGCTGTTTCACAAAACATATAAGTCCAAAAGGAAATGCATTTTTCTGCTCTGTGAATCTCGCGGAGAACGTTGGAAAATTTCCCATTGCGAACGGGATGTGGATTGAAGTGTAATTCTCTATCTGAAATATGTTCTGCCAGCAAAGGGATAAATATGCATCTTGATGTATGATAATAATTAACTGAAAACAGAGGTTTATAAGACATTCGTAAGAATGACTGTGATAAATTCAGAGCATTCTTTATATATGCTACGCACTTAGACAAAGGTGAACCTTATCAAAGCGTGGTAACTGTTGGTGATGGTAAATGTGTTCAAAGAATGATATAGACAAACATTTCTTTTGACGCTCATGAAGAGTATGTGACAAAAAGATGCATGTGATTTACTATAGAAATTTGAGGGTTAATAACTAATAAAGACTACATAAGTAGTACGCGTGCGTGCATGTGTATGTGCGCATGTGTGCATTACACTTTACTCACCAAGATCTTGTAGTTCTTTGGCATGTTTCTCCATCATCTCGGCCATCTCCTCCTCATGCTTAGACTCTTCTTTATCTTTATCTGTTTTTAAAACCTAAACATACCACAATTCAGTAAAGTGTAATCCAACTCAATAAAACTTGCACATAATTAGAACTCACCTTAATGGAAAAATTTTAAAAGCATACATGCATGAACACCCATATTATGCACGCGTGGGTGCACACTCACTGAGTCACTCATCTGTGTGCATGCATGAATCCAAGCACGCAAGTACACACACTCATGCACGCATACGCACGCATATGCACACACGCACGCACGCATGCACGCACGCACGCACGCACGCACACACGCACACACACACAGTGCATAAATCTCAAATTGCACATGCTGGAGTTAAATTCCGGCATATTACGTTTTAACAAAATCAGATCTCTGATAATTAAAACACAACATCAGTCTTACATTTATAAGATAATGGCAAAGATTTTGGCATTTTCCATTTCCAAATGCAAATCTAGTAATCTAGATTTGCATAAAGATAACAATGAGCCTTCCCTCAGAATTTTAAATGTCGTTGTGCTGTTCCTACTGGGTGTGGTAACTGTATGACTATGCTTAGTTTCAATAAATTGGCCAATTCTGAAATAAAGGCAAAATGGCCAAAGCAGAAGAACCTAATTGTTAAAGTCTGCATTTTATACAAGTCAAGTGTTACAATGACGTTGACCTCATGACATCGATATCATTGTGCTCAATCCTCTTGATATAAGGAAGCATGGGTCCAAGTCCAATTGTCCCAATAGGGTAAAGCCATGCCGAGATATAAGATGATATATTGAGCTAAACGAAAAACATAACCATAAAAAATAGTTTTATACCAAGGTCACAGTGACCTTAACCTTTAACTTCATGATCACAATATCATTGTGCTCAATCCTCTTGATATAAGGAAGCAGTTGTCCAGGTTTAGTCACAATAGGGTGAAGCCATACCAAGATATAAGATGATATGTTGAGCTAAGCCAAAAATTTAACAAAGATTGGACACAGGCAGGCAGGCAGGCAGGCAGACAGACAGACAGACAGACAGACAGACAGACAGACAGACAGACAGACAGACAGACAGACAGACAGACAGACAGACAGACAGACAGACAGACAGACAGACAGACAGACAGAGACAGACAGACAGACAGACAGACAGACAGACAGACAGACAGACAGACAGACGGAGTAACGAAACCAATCAATAGATTTTCGCAACAGCTCACAGTGAAATTAGTTTCCAAATATTCAACAACTTACCTGTATAGTTACCTCAAAATTTAGATTCTGGCATTTCAGGTTCCAAAGTTTCAAATCGATTTCAACACACATAAAAGGTGGGCAAAGCTTAGCTAGAAATGGGCAGGGCATAGTTCTACACTTCTATTAGAAATTCTGTAGACTGAATAGCGCAATGCATTTGTATACAGCAGCCATAACACTTGACTCTGACAATGGATGAATCCAATCTGTCAGTCACGTCTATGACATCAGAATGAATTACATCACATATAGGCTGATGTCACAATCAAAATGTGTTGTGAATAATGTAGCCAAGTCCATTATGAACTTTTAAAACTCTGTCATGTGTACAAATTGTATGTCTTCATATTATATTTAATTATATTCAACAGCTTACCCATATAGTTACCTTGATATTGGGATTCTCAGAATTCAGGGTTCCATTGATCCCAACATGGGCAAATATGGGTGCAGCTTAGCTAGAAATAGGTGGAGCTTAGCTAAAAATGGCCAGGGCATAGCGAGACATGGATCCCTCTATTGCATCTCGCTGAATCATACCTGATTTTTGGTTTTCAGTGCCTCCATCTCCTGGATAAACTTCTCTGTGAGTTCCTTAATCTTCTCATTATAGTTCATATCCTTCAGCCGCAGCTGGTATTCATTCTCCATCTTCAGCTCCTCAACACGTGTCTTTAGCTCAGCCATCATCGCATTCTGAAAAGTAAACAATGAATGACTCCGATCCATCACTCAAGTATATGATGTCATAATCAATTACATCACATGTAGGCTGACATCACAATCATAATTGACAGAGAATACCCTGTCATGAAGTTGGAATAATCTGTCAAGTGTACAAATTGTGTCTTTGATCGATTTACTATTTAAAAAACATTTTCCTGGCTTACGTGTATAGTTACCTTGAAATTGGGATTCTGAAAATTGGTTTAAAGTATATAAATTGATATCAACACGTGCAAAGCATGGGTGGAGCTTAGTCAGAAATGGGCAGTGCATAGATAAATGGATCCCTCTATTCCACACATGGATATAATGTTTATTTCACCTCTGAAATAGTCACCAATGCAACACTAGTCGGCTAAAGATAGCTTTTGCAGTAGTCTTGAAGCACGTCCATTTGCAAGCCAAGAGAATAGTATTTTTTTAAATTTACCACTGCAATGAGGGCTTGGTAACCAGGCCAGTCATTCCAACAGATAATTGTCAAAAATATTCTACACTTGACCCACAATTGGACATTCAATAGGCAAATATTTTACTTCTGTTGATAAATATTTTGTGGTGTTGCAGTACCTAAAAGTCAGGCTTTTCAAAAATCAAAAGCTTGTGAAAGGAAAATTAATGTTGATGTTGAGAATTGTAATGTTGAAAGCTGGTGCTAAGACAGCAACCGCTTTCTGCAACACCTCACTCAAAATCAACACACAGCTACATGATAATTTAAAACTCAATAATTGAAATTTGCAATGTATCAAGATATGGGTAATATTTGATTAAATCCAGATTATTTGTGCTTATTTTAACTACTTCATTGCCGAGATCTCAACTACAATCTTTCAGTTCCATCTTATATGACATGTGATGGTCGTACACAAAATGGTCAAACAACAATACTTTTATAAAACCATTCTCAAGATGCTCATTTAACCACTTACTGGTCAAGATCGGTCAAGAAAATCAATATATATATATATGCTTTTCTGAATGTACATTTGAATGCTAAGAGAAGACAATTTTTTTTAATTTACCACTCAAATGATTGGGTCGGTTATCGAGACAAGCATTTCAATGGTAAATTTTCACAAATTTTCTTCTCTTGGCCTGAAAATGGACATTGCTCAAAACCACTGCAGAGATGTGTCTGGACAGGCTGGACCATTAAATGCCTAATATCTTCCTTTCATTTACACCTGATAGAACAAAATCATTTTTATGATCAGTAAATCTGAATGGTATTGATAATTTCAAACACAATGGACATGATGATGAGATTTGAAAAGATGCAGAGACATTACATCCAAAAATCAAACAATATTAATTGATTAACTTTATGGCTTTGCATGATTGCTAAATAAACACAAGATACTATTATGTAAAGTTAACCTCATGCAATACATGTTAGCAATGAGTCTATGCATAGTTATATACCTTTTCCTCAAGGTCACTCTTGGTAATAAGAATTTCTTCAGCCCATGAAGCTTCTTTGTCCCGCTTAAGACCACGCCCCTCTTTATCTTGGATCTTCCACAGCAGGATTGAGGCATCTTCTGATATGGTAACAAGGAACTGATCATCGTGTGTAATTTTCATCTGTGATAGAAAATAATTGAACATACATTATATTAGTCATACTGACAATAGTGTAATCAAGTACATGACATCATAATCAAACATCTGACATGCTAGCTAATGTCACAATACATCATAGGCAGCGAGAGACCCCACGTCAAATTAGTGTCAAAATATTCAACAGATAATCTGTCCAGTTAACTTGAAATTTAGCTTTTGGGAGTTTAGGTTTCAAAGGTTTGTAATCAGTTCTAACGAGCATAGTAGGTGGAGCTTCATTATAAATGGGTGGGGCATAGCTAGAAATAGATCCTTCTATTATGTGCTGAATCCATCATTAAAACATGACATGAGATTATGAGCATTACTGCTGTCGTTTTTAAGAAGTGTGTTACTAATTTAATATGTTGTTTGTATCTTAAACACTAAATCTTTTCTCAGCAAAACTTCTACTCAAAATTGCGACCCGTTATCATGAAAAAACAAATAATCAAAGCTGACAATCTAGCACCCCATTGATTATTTTATATTCAGTCTCGCATGATGGGTGGTGTGTGGTGGGGTGTGGGGTGGGGGGAGGTGCTGGGGTGGGGGGTTGGTGGAGGTGGAGAGGGGAGGGGGAGGGGAAGAGTGTAAATGTGTTTCAAATTAGCCTACGACTCAGGATACTGTAATGCTGCACGAAATTTACATAGCAAAAGAAATCTAACCAACTGTCGCCCTTCCCCCTCTCTAATCAATACCTCATGTTCTTAACTCTTTAATGGTCAATCCAGTCAAAAGCTGTGTCATTGCAGTGCTTTCAAAATGTTCATTTGCAGGCAGGTCAAGAAGGCTTTTTAACGACTTACCACTGGAATGACTGTCTAGATAACTGAAAACTGCCTGGCCTGGATTTGCCTGGAAATGGACATTCACTAAACAAAACATTCAATTTTCATGACAAATCCTGACTGTTAAAAGGATTACGGCCTGCTACTGAGTTCTCAGAATCAGTCAGCTGGCATTGCTACCTGCACTTATTTGTGATAACTTGTAATGTCTTGTTCTCATTCTGAAAGCATGAATTAATATGCAAAAGAGAATACATGAAGCAGACATCCATCAACTATTGCATGCTCATAGTCAACCATATGTTCTGCATGTTCATCACAGCTAACACAATTTGTTAAGAGAAACAAACATAATTTATGATGATCATTCTTACTACATGAAACTGTCTACTGAACCTGAGCAACAGTAAAAAAATCCCAATATTTAAAAGCCCCACTTCCGCATTTAACATTCGAGGTACTGTTTGTTTTATTGGATTAAGCATAGAGTCAATAACAGCATCGACACCAAACGCCAACAACCTGATTCACAAAGAATAGCATCAATTGATTGACAGCTACAGAGGGTGATAACATGGAAAGAAAAAGATTGGACAGGGCAAGATGGTTTAGGATGAAGAGGAGAACAATAATAAGTTAATGATTCAACCATTACATTAGTAAACACAAACATAAAGCTAACATAATGGATGACAAGATTAAGCCATTAAGCCTTGAAATTCTAGTGTCTCAAGCTCAAGACAACTATACGGAAAGCTGTTGAATATTTTGAAATTAATTTGACTGGAAGAAATCAAAATGCAGGAATCCTGTTTTAACTCTTCCCCATCCATCTCTAGCTAAGCTCCAAACACACTTTGCCCATGTTGGGATCAATTGATCCCTGCATTCTCTGAATCTCAATTTCCAGGAAACTATACAGGTAAGCAGTTGAATATTTTGGAACTAATTTGATTGGGTGCTGTTCCTGCCTATGGCACCAATATAACCCAGTCAAATTAGTTTCAAAATATTCAACAGACTGTTTATTAAATAGTAAAGACATACAATTCGTACAACTTGAGAGACTATTAAGTGCTTATGATGAACTAAATAGCATCATTCATAATGTAATTGACTATGACTTCAGCCTACACATGACATAGTTGATTATGACATCAGATGATTGACTGAGAAACTGGATTCCTCTATTACTTTCAAAATATTCAACAAAATATTCCTGACATAAAGAATCTGTCGCTTCTGATCTGAGAGGGTTAGCCCTTTAACACTCATATCAGCCAAAAATGGCTTCTGCCGTGGTCTTAAGAAATGTGCATTTGCAGAGCAAGGGAAGACTATTTTTGAAAATTTACCACTGGAATGACAGGCTCGATAACAAAGCCAGTTATTCCAGTGCAAAATTTAAAAAAATAGTTTTCTCTTGCTCTGCAAATGGACATTTTCTTGATCAAATTTGAGTGTTAAAGTGTTATAGTGTTAGCTGGTGTTTGTATACAGACCTTGGTGATGGCTGATCCATGGCCCTGATGTTCTTGCCATTCACCAGGAATGGTCAGTGGATACTTGATAGCCCAGAGTGTACCCTGCGCCGTGCCACCAAACAGCATACGACCGGAGGCAGAAAGTGCTATACAAGTCAACATCGTGTCCACCGTGGACATCTGGCGCAGAATCTAAAATAGTGAAGATAAACTGTGATAAGATTAAAATTGCTTTATCAAAATATATGGAAATTAGCCAAAAAACTGATGCTGAACAGAGCCTCAGAGGGATCGATTCCTAGCTATACCCTGTCATCTCTCACTAATCTCCATCCGCTTTTATGTGTGTTGGAACTGCTTTGAACTACTTTTCCACCTGAATTCCCAGAATCTATATTTCACGGTAACTATACAGGTAAGCTGTTGAATATTTAGAAATTAATTTGACTGGGAGCTGTTCCTGCCTATGACGTATTGGATTCTGACATCAGACACATGTGTGATAGTTCTGATCCCTCTAGCCAAACAATCAGTGTATGGAACATTAATTAATCTGCGATGTCAATCACATATTATTGTTTTTACTCAGGATCTTTCTTCTTATTATTATTATTATTATTATTATTATTATTATTATTATTGTTCTCAAGATTTTCGCCACCTATCTCCTCCTACAGTTCCCACAGGATCAGCTCAAAACTTGGTCAATTTGTAGTACCCATTGGGTGAAAAACTAGACAAACTCGATGCCTGCTACCGCAAACACCCATGCACCATCACTGGACACTGATGGCCAGACAGCACAATTTCCAACGATGCACTATACAAGATGTGTAATATGTCGCCGCTGTCTGTAAAAGTTGGCCAGCAAAGATGGTTCATGTTTGGCCATGTGCTAAAGATGCCAGGCGACACACCAGCACAGAGAGCCTTGGAATTCGCCCTACATGAAGCCAGCAAATACAAAGCCAGGAGAGGACATCATTGCATAAATCTGCTAAGTGTGCTATGAAGTGACATCAAGAAAGCAGGACTTGGTACACTCAAGTCAAGAATGGACCTGAGGAAGCTAAGGATTTCGGCTGAGGACAAGACACAGTGGGCAAAAGCGAAGAATGACTGATTGCAGCTGTAGGATGTTTCTACTACTACAGCCGCAGAATATAGTAATCATACATTGGGACTTGCATTGCTATTAATTTTATTCTGGATCCACCCAATACTTTTCGAGCTACCCATCTTTGAGTGGGCAAAAAATCCCATAAAAAATGTATGGGGATGTTCTTTAAACTGCTACTACACCTAGAGTTTTGAATGGATCACTACCATATTTACTAGCCATTTGTTTTTGAAAAATTATTTTTATTCAAAATGGCTGCCAGACCTTTGATCTCCCAATGCATGGAAAAGGTCCCATAGGAAATGTATGGGGATTTTCAAATGTTTGAAGTGCTACTACACCTAGGGTTTTGATTGGATCACTACCATACTTGTGTAGGATGTTACCAGTGATGATTTTTTTTTTAATTACTTTTTTCCAAAATGGCCGCCATGAAAAATGTTTCGTTTTTTGCAGAAATGAGCTGGGAATGCGAAATTTTTTTTGGGGAAAAATGATGACCAGACGCACCTTTTGGGTTAAAAATGACCAAAAAATTTTTTCTGCAAAAATGAACTCGCGGTGAAAAATAAAATTTCCAATTTTTTTTGTCAAAATGGCCTCCAAAATGGTGAACTTCTACATCTTGCATTGACTTGATTTGGTGTCACATTTAAACTTGATCAGACCAACAGTATTCGAGAAAACCAGCCTTTCCGTGCCACATATCCCCATAGTAAACCTATAGGAGCAATATTGGAAGTGTTATTTTCGACAGTTTTCTTATGATTCTCTTCAAACCAGGCCAGATTCTAGAACATTGAAAGATCTAAACAATTTCCAATGAAAATCTTAATATCGCCATTGGGGTCAAGGTCATTCACTGGTAAAGCTTTTCAGTTTTCACGTTTGGCATAAGTTACCTGCCCTTCATCATCTTCAACAGGTAAAGGGAGGTAAATCATGCCAAAAACAAAAAATTTTGTGAGTTTTTTGCATGAATTGCCTCCCTTTAGCTTTAATTCTTTAATCGCTCCTTTATTTGACATTTAATAATGGCTTTTTCCTTGATTTTTGTAAAAAATTTACTTCAGCAAATCAGGACACATTATTCTATACTTTAGGGTCAAGGCTATCAGCTTTCAAGAAATCAGCCTTTCCATACCGTGTAAAACTATGGGAATTTCAACTATGGATCTTTGAAGTGCGACAACACTTACTTTTTATCAGATCAGCATCAGACATGTTCAACGATCATATGAGAAGAGGGCTTATAATACTCCTTAATGCCCAATCATCGCAGATTTACAATTACTTCAGTAAATGTGTTCTAGGTTTGATTTTGCATTTCATTATGCATGGTTCCGTATCTCATTCCTGAAGCTCTAGATTTCAAAGCAGCCATACCAGTAAGCTTCCAGGAAATTTATATCAAATATCCAAACATCCAACAGAAAATTTTTTTAATTTGTCAAACTTAGTCTACAGATAGGGTTGAATAGGATTCAAACCTTTCATATACACCTTAAAACAGGATAGTCAGGTATCAAAAATAGAAATACTATATTTATACTGTTTGAAATGAACACCTATAGACATGATAGATAGCAGAATTGAGATATATAGCTAGTCTGAGAAAACTTGTGGGTTTTTTAGGCACATGTACATTACGAAACTTCCTGGGCATTTTACTCATTTACTGTTCAATTTGGTCAAGAAAATTTAAATATCTGCCTCTTGAATATCCATTTATAGGCTAAGAGAATACAATTTTAAATTTATCACTTGAATGCCTGGCTCAGTTGTTGAGCCAGTGATTCGTGGTAAATTTTCAAAAATTGTATTCTATTGATCTGTAAATGGATGTTCCACAAGACCATAATAGAGGCCGGTTTTGGCCGGTCTGGCCATTAAAGGGTTAATCCTTTATTTGATAGGCAAAATTTGGTAGGAAAACCCCCGAAATCTTTGTGTAGTAGATGTTTATTTCCAGGTCAAGAGAAGACTATTTTTGAAAATTTACCACTAGAATTCCTTGCTTGCTTATAGAATTAGTCATTCCAGTGTTAAATATTTAAAAATCGTCTTCTCTCAACCTTCAAATGGACATTTCAAAAGTCCACTACAGAACTCGCTTTGGACCGGCTTGACCATTAGACAGTTGCTGTTCATTGTAAGCCAGTAAATATGATCACAAAATGTTCACATCTGCTTATACCTGTGAACTGCTGAGTTGTCAGCTGGCATCCCTCTCTAATATTCAGTTCCCTTTACCTTGATATCTATGCACCATTCTGAAAACATGTTGCTCAAAGCTGTTGCATCACAAGAGATACTTGAGAATCTAAGTTGCATTATATTTTATGTAATAAAAACAAATAATTATACACCCTACACAGTTTAACCTTTTTACACTAAAGCCAGCCATAAATGCCTTCTGCAGTGGTCTTGTAAAATGTCCATTTGTAGACAAGCGAAAACTTAGCGCTGGAATGAGTGGCTCGATAACGGAGCTGCCATTCCTGTGGCAAACCCTCACATATAATTTTCTCTTGGATTGCACATGAAGAAAATTAAAATAATCTTAAATATATTTGAATGTTAAAGGGTTAATGTACAAATGGTTTCATTGCATGATGACTTGATAACTGAATTTTCTGTAATTAAATCAAACTTTCCCCATATTTTCTACTAATTCCTTGATATATGAACTTGATACTCACTGTGGAATCAGAAATCTCTTTCACGGTTTTATCAGAGCCCACAGCAAACGTTGTCTTGCTGTCTGGAGTGGCGGTCACGCCGGTATAACTACATGACTTGAGAACACTCTCACCGAGACGTCGACCAGTAAACACATCCCATTCATACACTGCACCGTCCATGCCACACGAGATGATCTTGTTCTCGTTAGAACACCATATAACATTGCGCACTTTGCCATTGTGACCTTTCAGATTGGTGATGCTTTCAAATGTTACAGTAGAGAAAATATGGATGATATTCCCACTGACTGCCGCAAAGAGATGTCCACCATTACTGAATGCACACTGTAATGAGACAGCAAAACGATATTACATTACTACTTGCACCACTGAATTGACATCGTACACCAATCTGGTATTTTTAGCAAGGTGAATGAAGTTCACATTCAAAAGGTGGTTGCTGAAAGTAGTTGCTAGATGGTGTATAAAGCAACATCATTTGCACTAGTCTACAGACATTGTACACAACATTTTATAAAGTCATGCTTCGGTGTAGTTAGCTACGTGTTATTATAGAGTGGTTAAACTCTAGCTATGCCTCGTCCATTTCTAACTAAGCGCTGCCCCCTTTGCATGTGCGTATGTGCATGCTTATGTGTTATGTAGTCGCTGAACACAGACACATCAATGAAAGCAAGACTGTAAAATGCAACATACTCACTTTTCAATTGATTTCAGCACTTTGAACCATGAATTCCCAGAACCACAATTTCAAGGTAACTATACACGTAAGCTGTTGAATATTTTGACACTAATTTGACTGGGAGCTGTTGCTGACTATGGCAGCATCAGTTACCAGTTAAATTAGTTTCGAAATATTCAATAGAATGTTTATTAAATTTTAAATTACCAAAGACATACAATTCAGACCCTTACTGGCAGGCCTTTGTCACTGTCATACCAGACCTACATTACTTGATTGTGACATCAGCTAACAAGTGACGTATTATGATTTTGAAGCCAGATACCTGAGTGACAGATCTGATCCATCCATTGCTGTTTGGAGATCACACAAGGCTTCAAACTTCTTTTTTTAACTTTATTTCACCATTATCTTGGCTTACTTATAATTTAATCTATTTGCTGTAGATGTCATGTTGCATAACTAAGGTCTAGATTTTAAATTTTCTGCCCATAAGTGGACATTGTTTATAGCACTTAATAACAGGTTACACAGAGTGAGAGAATGCTAATATCTTGCAACATGTACAAACCTCACGGCAACCTCGGATAGTAAACTCGCGGAATGTGCGGATATCATCAATAAGCAGATTCATGAGACGCAGTTTGTCACTGAAGCCCACCAGAATGTACAGGCCAGACGGATGGAGAGCAATGCTGTAAGCCTCCTCAGCAAACTCCTTATACAGTTCCAAGTTGCTAGAAACAAAAATAAATTACAAAATTTCATTCAAATTTATCCAACAAATGTGAGGGAATAGAACTATCACTTGAAAGGCACCAAGGGCAATCATTCAACATGGTATAATTTAACTTGGATTTCTTCACTGAAATCCTGGTGGCTCAATTTAAAAGCACCATTTCAGCGGTACAGATCATCAGATGATAACATTATCTATGCCGTAAGTAATATCCTGTTGAATGTTTTGAAAAGCAATTTGAATGAGAGCTGTTGCTACCTATGGCAGCAACAGGATCCAGTCAAATTAATTTCAAAATATTCAACAGCTTTCCTGTCTAGTTGCCTTTAAAGTATTTGATCCTTAATATTAAAAGGGTGTTTATGTCTGATGTATGATTATCAATGAAAATTCTCTAAGAACTCATTTCAAAACAAATGTCATCAAAAATATTTCCAACTCAACACACGCATTGTACTGTTAATTAACATGTAACAACTCACCATGTTTCATAGTTCCAAATGCGTACAGATCTGTCGTATGCGGCTGTTGCAATAAGCGGCTTCCGTATGCACACATCAAGGCCAGTAATCTGGCCGCAGTGAAATGACTGAGCCAACACCTCAAACTTAGCCTGATCACCCTACAAACATTAATGAGAATGTGAGCAATGATGCATGGCTAGAGTAATCATGTAGGAATTAAACTTTAGTGATGATGGGAGAATCAGTAGGGGAGAGAGGGGTGATTTTCCACTTGAAACAGGGTTTCATTCCTGTATGCGGTGTGTGTATGGCATGTATGGGGGTATTTTATCAAAGGAAATATTGAAATCTGAATGCTCTCAGACACTTGCTAATACATTTCTGACAGTAAATATTAATATATTCGATAAGCTGTGAAATTATTCTATTATATCCACATTTACTGAAAAAATACACTTGATCTCAATGATGAGTTGATATGAAAATATATTAAAACTTCACTTGACAATATTTCATACAATTAAATATACACGCCGACATAATCTAACTTAAGCACACTATATAGGTTTAGTGAAGGCATGGTTACAGGAATAGTCATTGATGTATCTTAATTTTTTGGTAAATTTACATTGATTGAGCTAGCCCTACTTGTAGGCTTGCGCGATTACATGATTAAATCGAAAATCGTGATTATGTTTTAAAAATTAAATAATCGAATAAGCGTTTATATTTTCTATCGCATAAAATATGTGAAAACCTAACTTTCAATTACTTTTAATGCTCTGGGTCATGAAAAATTACATTTTGTTTAGTGAATGTATGTCCATTTGCAGGGCAAGAGAAGACTATATTTGAAAACATATTACTAGGCATTCCAGTGATACATTTTCCAAAATAGTCTTCTCTTGCCCTGCAAATGTACTTTTCTAAATACCATTGCAATTTTCATCATTGATATTCTTTTGTTGTTATGTCTTGGTAATTTGTAACCAAACTGATTAATCGAGTAATCATGATTATGTTTTAATAATCGATTGCGATCACTCAACGCAATAATCGCACAGGCCTATCTACTTGATATCCCCAACCCGTATCAACCGCTCATATGCATCTGCCTCGTTTGCCTGCTGCATGTAACAACCCAGATTAGGAAAGTTTGGAATATCTTGCATTAAATGAGATGATCACAGCAAAATATATTATACGTTCATAAACTCTCAGTATGACATTAATAAATATACAATAATATAGTATACGCTTAACTAGTATATATGAGCACCTAAGTATTAGGGGGTGGGGGGTATATAAGCATAGGCCCCACGTCAAGGTAGGCATGGGGGAATGCAGGAAATGTCAATTTCCCTTTCTCCGAGATCTAACAATACTCACCATTCTGTTACTTCTGATATACAGCTGGCCCTGACAGCGGCTCTAGGATTATAGACTTAGAAAGCTTTACCGACTCCTGGGAACCGGGTACCCGGCTCCCCACTGCCGAGTACCCGTTTACCATAGAGCTCATATTGTTTGCATAGCCACCAAACAAGAGAAAACTATGGCTTGCCTCCGTGGGGCTGGGAGGCTGGGTCCGTAACAGAATGGTGAGTATTGTTAGATCTCGGAGAAAGGGAAATTGACATTTCCTGCATTCTCCTTCGATCAATACTCACCATTCTGTTACTTCTGATATACACCAGATTTGATCAGTCACCTGGTGGGAAGGGGCAAGCCATACATGCTAATTTTGCCCCTTGGAGAAAGATTTTAGACTTCAAACTTGACTAACGGAGACCTAAAAGGACCGTCAAGTTCACGGAACCGAATCACATTCGCGTCACAGCCCCCCCCCCTTTTTCCTCCTAAGAAAAGGGAGAGAACTAACGAACATGTATCTCGCCTGAAAACACCAATATGCCAAGAGGGTTAACTACTCCCTGCATATCGCTTGTATTAGCCTGGAATGAGCATGAATATATACGATGAATGAACATGATACATATACATAATACAAAAAACTCTCACTTGTTGAATTACCTTATGATAACAGGACTTCAGACGTACCGCCTACAACCATTCACCGGTTCGGCCATCAGTGACACAATCTGGTTGACATCCTCTCGCTTGACCATGCCTGCTTTAGGTTCTTTTCTTACCAAAGTGAAAAAAGGGGAAAAGCAGTGTGGTCACTAACTATCGTTTCAAAACAGCTAAAGCGAGTGGATTGGCTGAGTCTGACACATCCCTCATATAGTAATCCGTAAATGAGGACTCACAGTGCCATTGTGCAACGGCCATGATGTCCTCTAACGGAACACCATTGTAAAGGGCGGTCGAGGCGGCTATTCCTCTAACATCGTGTGCCCTTACGCCCTGCACCTGGTGCCCAGTCGCCATCTCATGAGTAGTTTGAATGCATTCGACCACCCAACGAGAGATAGTATCCATGGATGCGGCGCCATAAGGCTTTTTATGGCAGATCCACAGATGTCTATCGTTCGACCGTAACGAGTCAGTCCGTTTCTTGTACTTAGTCAAAGCACGGACCGGGCACCAGACACTGGCATCACGATCAAACCTGGTTAACTTCGGTATAATGATCGGTTTGCCGGGATATCTCAAAGATTGGTTCTTTGACATAAATTCTGCTCTTGGCAGAAGACGCAGACCTTCTCCAGAAACAATAAATCGGTTCCTCTCTGCCGAAAGCGCATGGATCTCACTGCGCCTTCTAGCTGAGGAAGCTGCCAATAGAAAGACCGCCTTTAGAGTCAAATGCTTTAGACTAGCCGAACGCAACGGTTCGAATGGGTGCTTGGCCAGTACATTAAGCACTAAAGATAGACTCCAGGCTGGAATGACTACCGGTTGTCTCGGTCGGAGATTGCTCATTCCCTTCAACATCACGTTTAACTGGGCCACCTCTGGACTATCCCTGTTGGCTAGACAAGGGATAACTGATGCCAAAGCTGACTTGTATCCAGCAATTGTGACGGGAGCTAGTCCTGTAAAGAACAGCTCACAGAGAAAGTCTGCTATTTGCTGAATAGTGGATTGAAAGGTATCAATACCCTTTTCTTCACACCAGTCTGCAAATCTGTTAACCTTGTTGTTATATGACTTGAAGGTTGACCTCCTTCTCGCAGCCGCGATGAAATCAGCAGCCTGTCGAGAAAAGCCTTCCGACGTGGAACGTTGTTTGACAACATCCACGCAGTCAATTTGAACATTTCGGGACGCTCGTGTAGGAAGCGTCCCTTGGCCTGGGAGATTATGTTCGGAATCTCGGGCAACTGCACAGGATTTTCCACCAGCAGATCTAGAAGATCCGTGAACCACGCCCTGCTCGGCCAATACGGCGCTATTAGCAGGACCAGGCACGGTTCCTCCCTGACCTTCACCAATACCTTCGGTAGAAGAATGGTGGGTGGATACGCGTAAGCGTGCATCCCTCTCCAGCTTATCGCCAGAGCGTCTGTATCGACGGCATTTGGATCTGGAATCGGCGAGACATATGTCATGATTTGAGCATTTTCCTTTGTGGCGAACAAGTCCACGTTGGGTTTGCCCCAATGCTCGAAGATCCGTCGTAGAACTGGAGGGTTGAGGGACCATTCTGTTGGCAGGATTCTCTGTCTGCGAGACAAAGCATCCGCCAGAATGTTCAATCGGCCAGGAATATGAGCTGCTTTCAAAACAACCGAGTAATTCCTGCACCATTGAATCAAGTGCCACACCCTGATGCACAGGGTGGGCGACCTGGTCCCTCCTTGGCGATTTATATATGATACTACTGTCGAATTGTCCGACCGTATCAATATCACCTTGCCCCTGATCATCGGAAGGAATTCTTCCAACGCCAGTTCCACTGCCATCATTTCCAACAGATTGATATGCAGCTGACTCTCCGGGAGAGTCCATGTGCCCGAGACCTGGTGTTCTCCCAGGCAGGCACCCCACCCTTCCAGCGATGCATCCGTGTAAACGGACAGCTGGGGGTGGGGTAGGTGCAGCGAAACCCCTATTAGGAGATTCTGACGCTGTTTCCACCATAGAAGATGCGATATTATCGGCTCCAAAACTGGCACCAGTTTTGACAGGGGTTCTGTTCTCTGTTTCCACAGAGACATCAGATACAACTGGATAGGTCTTCGCATTAGAGCAGCGTACGGGATAACCTGCTCCATGGAGACCATCATGCCCAGCATCTGAAGGAACCGCCTCGCCTGAATGTGGTTTCCCACTCGAAAACTCCCGAGGATGGCTAACAGAGACACCACTCTGGGCTCTGACGGGTAAACCCTGCCCTCCTCGAGGTCGAATCGCATCCCCAAATAAACGAAATGTTGAGTGGGTGTCAACTCGGATTTCTCCTCGTTGACTAACCAGCCTAGATCTGAAAGTAACTTCAGAGTCAGAGCAGTATCCACGTTCAACCTGGCTGCCGAGTCTGCCTTGAGCAGCCAGTCGTCTATGTAGGTGTGTAGCGCCACGTTCTCTTTTCTGAGAAACGCTGTCACCGCAAGGACCACTCTTGTGAAAACCCTCGGAGCTGTCGACAGGCCAAACGGGAGAACTGTAAACTCCCATACTTGATTCTGAAACGCAAATCTCAGAAACCTGTGCCAACTCCGATTGATCGGAATGTGGAAATATGCATCTTTCAGATCGATCGATACACACCACATTCCTTTCCTCAATCCCGCCATTACCGACCTCGGTGTTTCCATCTGGAACCGAGGCGTATGGATAAACCAATTTAATGGCCTGAGATTGAGTATGGGTCTCCATCCCCCCGTGCTCTTGGGGACAAGGAACATGTTTGAATAGAAGCCTGGAGTGTTCCGGTTTGCTGGTTTTATTGCTCCCTTCAGAAGCAAACCCGACACTTCCTTTTGAACGGCTTCTAACTTGTCTGGCTCCCTTGGTACGGGTGTCCAGACTGGTGCCAAAGACAGATTTTGCGGCGGAAAGTCCCACCACTCCGGCATGTAACCCTGGGATAACCATCCCAGGACCAGACTGTCTGACGTCACACCTCGCCAAGCCTCGACGAAACGCATGAGCCTTCCACCCACCATAGACGCCTCGACGTCTAACGGGGTTGTCCGGCTCGCAGTCCGCCCCCCCCTCTTTCTTAACGAGAGAGAGTGAGAACCATTTCGTTCTAGGCACGACGGGTATAACTGGCACCGCTGTTCCTGTCGCACAGGTGCGGTCCAGGCGGATATGAAGGGAGCTTGCGTACCCTCAGGTACGCTTCGGCCCCTTCTGTCCGCCCTTTGAGGCCTTACCCTTACCCTTCCCCTTGCCCTTACCACCTCTAGGGCGGTCAGGAGCAACATTGGGAAGGGTAGGCGCCTCTACAGCCTTCCTGGGTTTCTTTGCCGGCGGCGGCTCAGAAAACCCAGCCGAAACAGAAGCCGCAATAGGCCTGGCTTTCGCCTTGCCCTTATGCTTCTTCTGTTTCTTAGAAGGCTGTCCGGTTAGCGGCTTGCCCACAGCCCCTAGTGCGTGCGCTTGCCGCACCAGCTCTAGCTGGAGATTCACCGCTAACCGATTCTGCGCAATGCTGGCGGTGTCCTCTAAGATGGCCCGCGCCTGGCCACCAAAGATGCTAGGCCCTGTCAGGGGCGTCCCAAGAAGACGCTCCTTGACTGCCGTAGCCGGACGCATATGGTCAATGACCATTTGCCTCCTGGACTTCGTCACACGCGCTTGCACCCTTGCCAATGCGTCCATTGACAGCACCAAGCCGTCATTAACGCACGATAGCGCCACAGGTGGCACAGGGTGGCCTGCCCCCGCTTCAGCCCACACCGACTGAAGTAGGCGATAGGAGTGATTGACAGCGCTCATGGCTGCCCTCACACCCTCATCGCATAGGGCCAGGACTTCTTCCTGGTGTACCTGGGCCTTATCCACTAGTGCCGGACCGGGACCACCCGAACCGGCACTTTGGACGCCCAGTACCCATCGGTCATCCTCCGTGACCGACGGGACTACACCATACCTGTCGTATTCACCCCGCGGAATACGGCACCTTGCCCGCACCTCCCTGGAGGCCGCAGGGAGCTGACCCTTGGTCATAAGTTGTTTGCTATAAATAGCATCCAACAATTCAATGAACCGTGGATCCAGTCCCACTGACTGGATCCGGGCCGCGGGCAAAATCCCCGTCCTAATCGACGCAACCGACGGACGGGGCGCATCTTCATCGGCCGTGGCCGAAACCACAGACGGGTCAACTCTGGCTAGCCACGCCAGAGCATCAGACCAGTCTAACTCCGAAGAAGATACTCCCGCAAACACGTCACCCGTTGACATGTTTACGGGTCTGCCAGCCATGGCCTCCCGGCCAGGAGCCACGGCTGACACGCCAGGCACTCCGCTACCACATGGTTCCGCCGCCACCCCATGAAACACTCCGGTCCATGGGGTAGGTCCGCACGGAAAACCGTACGGACCCGTAACCGTCGCGGAACCATAGCCGGCCACGGGCGCCAACGGCACCCCATGTCCGGCTGCCGGACCAGGCGAGATAGGTGAGTACCACGCCTGGCCCGGCACACCGGTTCCCCTAACGGCTGGTGACAAACCAAGCCGCGCGGAACCGGTGCACGGTAACGGATTGGCCTCAGCCGCAGGCGGAGCCGCTGACCTGGCTTGCGCCAAACCAGACAAATGGAGGCCGGTTCCGTCCAGGACGGAATCAACCTCCATATTCTCCACCTGCGGCTTCACGGGCCGCAGCAACCTCTCCTCCTCGGCCTCATCGTCTTCAGACTCCGAAGAGCCGTCACTAGACGAATAAACCGTGGAGCCGTCCTGGCGGACGGCTCCCACACCTGACGGACCGGCCACCGCTACTGGACCACCCGGAGGTGGCCGCAGAGAGACAGAACCCGTCTGGCCGAAGCCAGACGGACCCGCCAGGGGGCCGTACGAGACGGCCCCCTCGGTAACCAGTCCAGAATCCTGTCCGAAGACAGGATCCGTACCAGGCATGGGGAGAAACTGCCCCCCAACCTTTGGTAGCAGGGACGACACCAGCGTGGGCAGAACGCTATGCAGAAAACCCTGCATAGCCGGACCAAACCACGCCGGCGGTGCCATCTCCGCCACCTCCAGCTGGGGACGTGGAGCACCCCCACCGGCCGAACCGGGCGCTCCACGATTTCCTCTCGGACCGCCTGACCCCGCGTCAGACCCAGCCAAGTCCTTCTGGGCAAGGAACTTAACCATCGTTTCGACGGACCACACTGCACAAACATTACACCTATGATCTATATTACACAGGGCACACCTAAAACAGACATGGTCCTTGAACATAACACGGACAAACTTATGGCAGTCGTCACATGATGGCGGGGCTGGCTTGGCCTATAAAATAAGCACAAACCTACAATAAACAAGCGGAACGAGACACGGATGGAAGGCAGACAATTAATTTTCAAATATTTTGACTCATAAATTAACCGTAACCTCCCGCACCCCACCCCGCCACGTTACAACAACGATCGCATTGATTATGACGACAAGAACGCGGCGGGCACAACACACCCATAATAGATCCTACAGGATGTGTAACGGCTCCAGGAATCATATCGCATAGCATTCAGGGTATATTTACCAATCAATATAAATTATACTCCTAACGAACGCAGCACGATATGTGAAGAAAACAACAAAATGTATAACAACTGCTGTCTCACACGGTAAAACCGCAGACCACGCATCTACTCAAGAATTTTGAAACCACCGATCATTGCAAACCGATCGTGATCACACGAAAAACTTGATCATTCTAAAGTTTCCGGTACCATTTTTTAGTACGCAGCACCCAGAATAAGATGCGCGAATTAATGAAAAAATTTTTCTTCACATAAACATCCGAGTGACCGGGTGTGACGTCACCCGCTCGGATTCTACGGAGAACGACGTCAGCCGATATTCGTGTTAGAAATACCGTAGCAAACACCTATTTTCATATCTGCCGATCGCCTGTTGGGGTTTAAAGAAGGCGATCGTCTGGCATATATCGTTGCTAGCACACGTCCCAGATTCTATGGGGTTAGAAATTGGAACATGCGACACAACGAAATTTAGAGACCTAAGTCTTTTAACTATGGATATAAAGAACAATACAACCTGGTTATCTTGGGCGGTATTCTCCATAGTCCTTAGTTATTCCTTTAGCGCACAAACTATCACCGATTAAAGACTTAGAATCTTTTTTAAAAAACACTAAAATCCCTAATGCGAAAAGCATGTATTGCACTTGTTGCTATGCAAACAAGAATGAGCTCTATGGTAAACGGGTACTCGGCAGTGGGGAGCCGGGTACCCGGTTCCCAGGAGTCGGTAAAGCTTTCTAAGTCTATAATCCTAGAGCCGCTGTCAGGGCCAGCTGTATATCAGAAGTAACAGAATGGTGAGTATTGATCGAAGGAGAAATAGCCATCTACCCCATCCTTCTTACAGGGCATATGAATTGCCCCATTAACCTATTCATGGGTACGGCAGAGGAAGTAGTTTATTCAATTTCAAGAGACAAGCATACAGAAGACCTGTTCAATATTTCCAATGGTTTCCAGTCAAATTATTTTCAAAATACTCTTCAGCTTCACCATCACCATCTTGTTGCCTTGAAAATGAGATAAAAATGGTGTCATTGCTGAAAGGGTCGTTGAATCGGTGGTAATCTGAAAATAACAGGTAAAACAAGATTCTATCTGTCTCCCAGGACAGGTAAATATTTGTAAACATTTTGACCCATGGATTTAAGGGTATATTACCTTGCTGAGGTCTGCACTGGACAATGCGATGTAATAAAGCTGACTTGAGTCGGTGCTTGCGACTAGTGTCTCTTCAGATGGACTGACCGTTAGACAAGTGATAAGCTGTTGTTGGCTCTTGCTAGGATCAGCGCTATTATTGTCTGGTGGTATCTGACATAATAACAAATTAGTCATATCAAATTTTAAAACACCAAACATTGAAAGAGAAGAGAATTATATAAACTTTCATTTAACAAGCTATGTCAGATTATAACGCTTTTTATATAATTCCCGGCTTCCATTAACTATTTAACATCCAAGTAGGTCAAAAAGGCTTCTGCAGTGATCTTGAAAAATTTCAATATTTGGAGACTGAGAGAAGACTATTTTTTTAATTTACCACTGGAATGACGGGCTTGATAACCGAGCCAGTCATTCAAGTGATAAATTTTCAAAAATAATCTCTTGGCCTGCAAATGGACTTTTCCGATGAGAAAATTTAAACTTTCTTGAACAAATTTAAATGTTAAGAGGGTAATCTATTCTCAATAGAAAGCTAAATGATGAGTGCTGAACATTGCTGAAAAAGACTGTCAAGGATACTATCAACATTCTCAAAACAAGCATCAGCTCCTAGATCAGAGTTCATAGTGGTCATGGAGACTGGAGAAATCTGCTATCACTCAAAGTATATGACGTTATAATAAATAGTCACTTCTTAGACGACAATCGAAATGATTTAGCTTCGACACGAACATTGAAAAAATCTGTCACAAAAGTGTAAAAATTGTGTCTATGATCTATTTACAATTTAATAAACATTCTGCTGAATATTTTGAAACTAGTTTAACTTTGGAGCTGTTGCTGCCATTTAAGGCAGCAACAGGCCCTAGACAAATCATTTTCAAAATATTTAACAGCTTACCAACATATAGTTACCTTGAAATTTAGATTCTGGGTATTCAGGTTTCAAAGTTTCAAATCGATTTCAATGCACATGAAAGTGGGTGAAACTTAGCTAGAAATGGGCGGGAATAGATCGAGGCCTGGAAAATCAGCTTGTTTTCTCTTAAGGAAGTCATGCCAATTTACGGCCTTAAAGTTCTGGCATATTTATGGAAACCATAGAGATAATTTGTTGAATATTTTGAAACTAATTTGACTAGAAGCTGTTGTCACCATCGTTTCCAGTCAATTTCGTTGCAAAAATTCTACCAAATATCTATTAAATTGTAATGCATTTTCAAATTTGATCTATCCCTTTAAAATATTCTGTCAATTGATGCTAATATTTAATATTCAAGGTGATAGTAATTTGCTATTCTGATCATGGAACATCACTGAATTTCCCAATGGGAAATTAGTATGAGCCTGATCTTATAATAATTTATAACATTCAACAACGTAATAGTATATCCACTGTTGCCATGGAATTTAAATTGTGAAATATTAGGGATGGTACAAGGTACTGTCCTGATATTTTACCTGTGTTTAATGTCGAATGAATGTCACTTTCACCTCATAGAATGCAAAAAGTGAGACAAGCTTCTTAACATACGATGCAAGTAAATAGGACTAGAAGATTTGACTACACAATTTCACAATAGATAGACAGATTATTTATTGAATCAGGACAATTTTTAAGGACATACTCTTATTTCCCTAGTTTTCTTGAAGTAGTCTTTATCATCTGTTTTCTCATACAAGTGTACCAAACCCGGGCCACATGCGCATGCAAATCCTTTAGAGTATGACACAATGGAGCTGATCTGTGGTGGTGACTCCTGCTCATCTGTCTCTTTTGGCCTGTAAATGAAATAATTATATTATGATTACTACACGCAATACCATTCATAGCCTCGATGAAAGCTCAAGCACTTTTAACTCTCTTACCACTCAAATTGTTTACAAGAAAATTTAAATTTTCTCATATAATATATATCAAATTAAAGATGAAGAGATTATTTTTTTTAACTTACCATTATCGAGCCAGTTATTCCTGTAGTAAATTTTCTAAAATACACTTCTCTTGTGCATCAAATTAACAATGCCGGCCAAGACCACTTCAAAAACAGTTTTGGCCACGTTGGTGACATTTTCAGGGATTTCTTATCATTTAAGATGTTTTATAATTTCTACAGATATTTTTAACCCTGTAATGGGCCAGCCAGTCAAAACTATCGTTTTTTGACAAATCTTGACAATTAAACTTAAATTTAAAAGGTTAAAGGTTACCTCATTATGACGTTATTTAGTTTTAACATAACAGGAAGAAATTTTTACGAAATATATAATACATGTGCATACAGATATTCAGAGACTTATGCAAACTTTAAGCATTTTCAAGTAAATTTGCTAAAAACCAAGCACTTAAAAGTACCTTGAAAAACAAATTCTGAATGCAAGACATTTAACCCAAAACACAGCTCCAGCAGTGGTCTTGGAAATTGTGTATTTGCTGACCAAGACAAGAGCATTAAAAAAAAAATTTACAACTGGAATGACTGGCTTGATAACCACGTCTTAAATTAAAAAAAAAAATCTCTTGGTCTGCAAATTGACATTTTCTGAGAAGATTGAATTTTTTTACAAGTTTTAGAGTTAAAGGGTTATGGCCTTTCAATGATCACTATGTGGCCGGAGGGGTTGAGTCAGGGTGGCAGTCCTCCCTTAGACAGTGGCAGACTCTTTCTCGGTGAGCGAGCGGCGGCTGCTGAAGGGGAGCGGCTGCAGGCAGCGAGTGGTTAGTGTCTGCGACAACGAAGTCGTGGTGGTGGTCATCGAGAGGTTGGTGGTGGTCAACAGCATCAAGAGCTACTTATCGGAGGATGAGACACGTCAGTTCTCGGGTGGATGGACATGCTCGTCGCTTTCATCCCCCTGGTGCGCTCCTCCTCTTGTCTCCCTAGAAACATTTACAGAACAGAAGCATCTGCTGTATCTATGGACACACCTTTGTCCTGCCAACAGAGCCGAGGACTTTCCCCAGGTTGAACTCAATTGTGCTGCCTGGATCATCTTGATGAGATGCCATGTTGGTTAGTAGCAGCTCTCCTTCCAATGCCATTATCGCAAAGAGATTGGACGGAAGCTTCCAATAGGTTGAATTCAGTGGACGGATGAGTCTGTTTGCCACTTGTTCCTCCTAATGTCTGTTTGTAAGTTTCACAGGTTTTAGTTAGCAGTTTCTGTGATCCTTAGAATCGGCAATATATATAATCTATATATATATAAGACGTTATAAGGATGTTAACATAAATATATACAAGAGATGCTCCTTCCATCCTAAACATACCCTGTGAACGAAAAACTAACTTTTAAATAAATAGAATGGACTGGATCTACAGTGTTCCAAATTATCAAAATATTCAACAGCATGTTTACTATATAGTAGACATACAATTCGTACAACTTGATGGACTATTAAGTGTATATGATAGATTTAATTATGTCATTCATGATGTAATTGATTATGATATCAGCCTACATGTGATGTTGTTGATTATGATGTTATATGTCGATATTATTCATCCATTGAAACAGTTGAAGTGTGTGTTTGAGTGACAGATGGGTCTGAACATAAAGACTATTTGACTTATAGTCTCTGAGACTTAACCCATGAACCATTAAAGATCCGAAACAAAACATTTTTTATCATGTTTATAATTAGAAATATTTTCCTGAATTACTTTGAAACTAATTTGACTGGGAGCTGTTGCTACTGATTCCACTTGACTTAGTTTCAAAATATTCAATAATTGTGATTATTCATACATGTACAGGTGGGGTGTAGGTTGGGGAGGCATAAAGCTTTCAAAACCGCAAGTATTGCCAACATCTTAAAAGACCTACAAGCTTTACTTCGAACAGGAACTGCTAACATTTGTTTGGAAATTGAACACCTCTTGTCCTATGTGTCCTAACATAAGCCTAGGCTACTAATAGGCAATATATACTGGACTTCACATTTTGAAAAACAATTACATGTATCTTGGAGATTGGAAATCTTCGATTATTCGATAAATTAGTTTTGTGATCGTCCACAATATTTTTCTGAAATATCACGATTAATCGAATAATTGTGCAAGCCTAATTTCAAGGGTTATAAAAGCATTAACATAAAAGGTTTCAGAATCTTATTATACCAGTATCAAGACACATACATGGAACAACCTATACCTGATCAATTAGAAATTAGGTGTTAGAGAAACTGAGACAAGGACTAAAGGTTTTATTAATTTAGCTACGACTCGCACATATATAGCTAAGCTCTGCCCACTTGGGATCTGTGTTGGAATCAATTTATATACTATGAATTGCAGGAAATGTCAATTTCCCTTTCTCCGAGATCTAACAATACTCACCATTCTGTTACTTCTGATATACAGCTGGCCCTGACAGCGGCTCTAGGATTATAGACTTAGAAAGCTTTACCGACTCCTGGGAACCGGGTACCCGGCTCCCCACTGCCGAGTACCCGTTTACCATAGAGCTCATATTGTTTGCATAGCCACCAAACAAGAGAAAACTATGGCTTGCCTCCGTGGGGCTGGGAGGCTGGGTCCGTAACAGAATGGTGAGTATTGTTAGATCTCGGAGAAAGGGAAATTGACATTTCCTGCATTCTCCTTCGATCAATACTCACCATTCTGTTACTTCTGATATACACCAGAGTTGATCAGTAACCTGGTGGGAAGGGGCAAGCCATAAATGCTAATTTTGCCCCTTGGAGAAGGATTTTAGACTTCAAACTTGACTAACGGAGACCTAAAAGGACCGTCAAGTTCACGGAACCGAATCACATTCGCGTCACAGCCCCCCCCCCTTTTTCCTCCTAAGAAAAGGGAGAGAACTAACGAACATGTATCTCGCCTGAAACACCAATATGCCAAGAGGGTTAACTACTCCCTGCATATCGCTTGTATTAGCCTGGGAATGAGCATGAATATATAAGATGAATGAACATGATACATATACATAATACAAAAAACTCTCACTTGTTGAATTACCTTATGATAACAGGACTTCAGACGTACCGCCTACAACCATACACCGGTTCGGCCATCAGTGACACAATCTGGTTGACATCCTCTCGCTTGACCATGCCTGCTTTAGGTTCCTTTCTTACCAAAGTGAAAAAAGGGGAAAAGCAGTGTGGTCACTAACTATCGTTTCAAAACAGCTAAAGCGAGTGGATTGGCTGAGTCTGACACATCCCTCATATAGTAATCCGTAAATGAGGACTCACAGTGCCATTGTGCAACGGCCATGATGTCCTCTAACGGAACACCATTGTAAAGGGCGGTCGAGGCGGCTATTCCTCTAACATCGTGTGCCCTTACGCCCTGCACCTGGTGCCCAGTCGCCATCTCATGAGTAGTCTGAATGCATTCGACCACCCAACGAGAGATAGTATCCATGGATGCGGCGCCATAAGGCTTTTTATGGCAGATCCACAGATGTCTATCGTTCGACCGTAACGAGTCAGTCCGTTTCTTGTACTTAGTCAAAGCACGGACCGGGCACCAGACACTGGCATCACGATCAAACCTGGTTAACTTCGGTATAATGATCGGTTTGCCGGGATATCTCAAAGATTGGTTCTTTGACATAAATTCTGCTCTTGGCAGAAGACGCAGACCTTCTCCAGAAACAATAAATCGGTTCCTCTCTGCCGAAAGCGCATGGATCTCACTGCGCCTTCTAGCTGAGGAAGCTGCCAATAGAAAGACCGCCTTTAGAGTCAAATGCTTTAGACTAGCCGAACGCAACGGTTCGAATGGGTGCTTGGCCAGTACATTAAGCACTAAAGATAGACTCCAGGCTGGAATGACTACCGGTTGTCTCGGGCGGAGATTGCTCATTCCCTTCAACATCACGTTTAACTGGGCCACCTCTGGACTATCCCTGTTGGCTAGACAAGGGATAACTGATGCCAAAGCTGACTTGTATCCAGCAATTGTGACGGGAGCTAGTCCTGTAAAGAACAGCTCACAGAGAAAGTCTGCTATTTGCTGAATAGTGGATTGAAAGGTATCAATACCCTTTTCTTCACACCAGTCTGCAAATCTGTTAACCTTGTTGTTATATGACTTGAAGGTTGACCTCCTTCTCACAGCCGCGATGAAATCAGCAGCCTGTCGAGAAAAGCCTTCCGACGTGGAACGTTGTTTGACAACATCCACGCAGTCAATTTGAACATTTCGGGACGCTCGTGTAGGAAGCGTCCCTTGGCCTGGGAGATTATGTTCGGAATCTCGGGCAACTGCACAGGATTTTCCACCAGCAGATCTAGAAGATCCGTGAACCACGCTCTGCTCGGCCAATACGGCGCTATTAGCAGGACCAGACACGGTTCCTCCCTGACCTTCACCAATACCTTCGGTAGAAGAATGGTGGGTGGATACGCGTAAGCGTGCATCCCTCTCCAGCTTATCGCCAGAGCGTCTGTATCGACGGCATTTGGATCTGGAATCGGCGAGACATATGTCATGATTTGAGCACTTTCCTTTGTGGCGAACAAGTCCACGTTGGGTTTGCCCCAATGCTCGAAGATCCGTCGTAGAACTGGAGGGTTGAGGGACCATTCTGTTGGCAGAATTCTCTGTCTGCGAGACAAAGCATCCGCCAGAATGTTCAATCGGCCAGGAATATGAGCTGCTTTCAAAACAACCGAGTAATTCCTGCACCATTGAATCAAGTGCCACACCCTGATGCACAGGGTGGGCGACCTGGTCCCTCCTTGGCGATTTATATATGATACTACTGTCGAATTGTCCGACCGTATCAATATCACCTTGCCCCTGATCATCGGAAGGAACTCTTCCAACGCCAGTTCCACTGCCATCATTTCCAACAGATTGATATGCAGCTGACTCTCCGGGAGAGTCCATGTGCCCGAGACCTGGTGTTCTCCCAGGCAGGCACCCCACCCTTCCAGCGATGCATCCGTGTAAACGGACAGCTGGGGGTGGGGTAGGTGCAGCGAAACCCCTATTAGGAGATTCTGACGCTGTTTCCACCATAGAAGATGCGATATTATCGGCTCCAAAACTGGCACCAGTTTTGACAGGGGTTCTGTTCTCTGTTTCCACAGAGACATCAGATACAACTGGATAGGTCTTCGCATTAGAGCAGCGTACGGGATAACCTGCTCCATGGAGACCATCATGCCCAGCATCTGAAGGAACCGCCTTGCCTGAATGTGGTTTCCCACTCGAAAACTCCCGAGGATGGCTAACAGAGACACCACTCTGGGCTCTGACGGGTAAACCCTGCCCTCCTCGAGGTCGAATCGCATCCCCAAATAAACGAAATGTTGAGTGGGTGTCAACTCGGATTTCTCCTCGTTGACTATCCAGCCTAGATCTGAAAGTAACTTCAGAGTCAGAGCAGTATCCACGTTCAACCTGGCTGCTGAGTCTGCCTTGAGCAGCCAGTCGTCTATGTAGGTGTGTAGCGCCACGTTCTCTTTTCTGAGAAACGCTGTCACCGCAAGGACCACTCTTGTGAAAACCCTCGGAGCTGTCGACAGGCCAAACGGGAGAACTGTAAACTCCCATACTTGATTCTGAAACGCAAATCTCAGAAACCTGTGCCAACTCCGATTGATCGGAATGTGGAAATATGCATCTTTCAGATCGATCGATACACACCACATTCCTTTCCTCAATCCCGCCATTACCGACCTCGGTGTTTCCATCTGGAACCGAGGCGTATGGATAAACCAATTTAATGGCCTGAGATTGAGTATGGGTCTCCATCCCCCCGTGCTCTTGGGGACAAGGAACATGTTTGAATAGAAGCCTGGAGTGTTCCGGTTTGCTGGTTTTATTGCTCCCTTCAGAAGCAAACCCGACACTTCCTTTTGAACGGCTTCTAACTTGTCTGGCTCCCTTGGTACGGGTGTCCAGACTGGTGCCAAAGACAGATTTTGTGGCGGAAAGTCCCACCACTCCGGCATGTAACCCTGGGATAACCATCCCAGGACCAGACTGTCTGACGTCACACCTCGCCAAACCTCGACGAAACGCATGAGCCTTCCATCCACCATAGACGCCTCGACGTCTAACGGGGTTGTCCGGCTCGCAGTCCGCCCCCCCCCCCCCCCCCCCTTTCTTAACGAGAGAGAGTGAGAACCATTTCGTTCTAGGTACGACGGGTATAACTGGCACCGCTGTTCCTGTCGCACAGGTGCGGTCCAGGCGGATATGAAGGGAGCTTGCGTACCCTCAGGTATGCTTCGGCCCCTTCTGTCCGCCCTTTGAGGCCTTACCCTTACCCTTCCCCTTGCCTTTACCACCTCTAGGGCGGTCAGGAGCAACATTGGGGAGGGTAGGCGCCTCTACAGCCTTCCTGGGTTTCTTCGCTGGCGGCGGCTCCGAGAATCCAGCCGAAACAGACGTCGCAATAGGCCTGGCTTTCGCCTTGCCCTTATGCTTTTTCTGTTTCTTTGAAGGCTGTCCGGTTAGCGGCTTGCCCACAGCCCCTAGTGCGTGCGCTTGCCGCACCAGCTCTAGCTGGAGATTTACCGCTAACCGATTCTGCGCAATACTGGCGGTGTCCTCTAAGATGGCCCGCGCTTGGCCACCAAAGATGCTAGGCCCTGTCAGGGGCGTCCCAAGAAGACGCTCCCTGACTGCCGTAGCCGGACGCATATGGTCAATGACCATTTGCCTCCTGGACTTCGTCACACGTGCTTGCACCCTTGCCAATGCGTCCATTGACAGCACCAAGCCGTCATTAACGCACGATAGCGCCACAGGTGGCACAGGGTGGCCTGCCCCCGCTTCAGCCCACACCGACTGAAGTAGACGATAGGAGTGATTGACAGCGCTCATGGCTGCCCTCACACCCTCATCGCATAGGGCCAGGACTTCTTCCTGGTGTACCTGGGCCTTATCCACTAGTGCCGGACCGGGACCACCCGACCCGGCACTCTGGACGCCCAGTACCCATCGGTCATCCTCCGTGACCGACGGGACTACACCATACCTGTCGTATTCACCCCGCGGAATACGGCACCTTGCCCGCACCTCCCTGGAGGCCGCAGGGAGCTGACCCTTGGTCATTAGTTGTTTACTATAAATAGCATCCAACAAATCAATGAACCGTGGATCCAGTCCCACTGACTGGATCCGGGCCGCGGGCAAAATCCCCGTCCTAATCGACGCAACCGACGGACGGGGCGCATCTTCATCGGCCGTGGCCGAAACCACAGATGGGTCAACTCTGGCTAGCCACGCCAGAGCATCAGACCAGTCTAACTCCGAAGAAGATACCCCCGCAAACACGTCACCCGTTAACATGCTTACGGGTCTGCCAGCCATGGCCTCCCGGCCAGGAGCCACGGCTGACACACCAGGCACTCCGCTACCACATGGTTCCGCCACCACCCCATGAAACACTCCGGTCCATGGGGTAGGTCCGCACGGAAAACCGTACGGACCCGTAACCGTCGCGGAACCATAGCCGGCCACGGGCGCCAACGGCACCCCATGTCCGGCTTCCGGACCAGGCGAGATAGGTGAGTACCACGCCTGGCCCGGCACACCGGTTCCCCTGACGGCTGGTGACAAACCAAGCCGCGCGGAACCGGTGCACGGTAACGGATTGGCCTCAGCCGCTGGCGGAGCCGCTGACCTGGCTTGCGCCAAACCAGACAAATGGAGGCCGGTTCCGTCCAGGACGGAATCAACCTCCATATTCTCCACCTGCGGCTTCACGGGCCGCAGCAACCTCTCCTCCTCGGCCTCATCGTCTTCAGACTCCGAAGAGCCGTCACTAGACGAATAAACCGTGGAGCTGTCCTGACGGACGGCTCCCACACCTGACGGACCGGCCACCGCTACTGGACCACCCGGAGGTGGCCGCAGAGAGACAGAACCCGTCTGGCCGAAGCCAGACGGACCCGCCAGGGGGGCCGTACGAGACGGCCCCCTCGGTAACCAGTCCAGAATCCTGTCCGAAGACAGGATCCGTACCAGGCATGGGGAGAAACTGCCCCCCAACCTTTGGTAGCAGGGACGACACCAGCGTGGGCAGAACGCTATGCAGAAAACCCTGCATAGCCGGACCAAACCACGCCGGCGGTGCCATCTCCGCCACCTCCAGCTGGGGACGTGGAGCACCCCCACCGGCCGAACCGGGCGCTCCACGATTTCCTCTCGGACCGCCTGACCCCGCGTCAGACCCAGCCAAGTCCTTCTGGGCAAGGAACTTAACCATCGTTTCGACGGACCACACTGCACAAACATTACACCTATGATCTATATTACACAGGGCACACCTAAAACAGACATGGTCCTTGAACATTACACGGACAAACTTATGGCAGTCGTCACATGATGGCGGGGCTGGCTTGGCCTATAAAATAAGCACAAACCTACAATAAACAAGCGGAACGAGACACGGATGGAAGGCAGACAATTAATTTTCAAATATTTTGACTCATAAATTAACCGTAACCTCCCGCACCCCACCCCGCCACGTTACAACAACGATCGCATTGATTATGACGACAAGAACGCGGCGGGCACAACACACCCATAATAGATCCTACAGGATGTGTAACGGCTCCAGGAATCATATCGCATAGCATTCAGGGTATATTTACTAATCAATATAAATTATACTCCTAACGAACGCAGCACGATATGTGAAGAAAACAACAAAATGTATAACAACTGCTGTCTCACACGGTAAAACCGCAGACCACGCATCTACTCAAGAATTTTGAAACCACCGATCATTGCAAACCGATCGTGATCGCACGTAAACTTGATCATTCTAAAGTTTCCGGTACCATTTTTTAGTACGCAGCACCCAGAACAAGATGCGCGAATTAATGAAAAAAATTTTTCTTCACATAAACATCCGAGCGACCGGGTGTGACGTCACCCGCTCGGATTCTACGGAGAACGACGTCAGCCGATATTCGTGTGAGAAATACCGTAGCAAACACCTATTTTCATATCTGCCGATCGCCTGTTGGGGTTTAAAGAAGGCGATCGTCTGGCATATATCGTTGCTAGCACACGTCCCAGATTCTATGGGGTTAGAAATTGGAACATGCGACACAACGAAATTTAGAGACCTAAGTCTTTTAACTATGGATATAAAGAACAATACAACCTGGCTGTCTTGGGCGGTATTCTCCATAGTCCTTAGTTATCCTTTCAGAACACACAACCTATCACTGATTAAAGACTTAGATTCTTTTAAAAAACACTAAAATCCTTAATGCGAAAAGCATGTATTGCACTTGTTGCTATGCAAACAAGAATGAGCTCTATGGTAAACGGGTACTCGGCAGTGGGGAGCCGGGTACCCGGTTCCCAGGAGTCGGTAAAGCTTTCTAAGTCTATAATCCTAGAGCCGCTGTCAGGGCCAGCTGTATATCAGAAGTAACAGAATGGTGAGTATTGATCGAAGGAGAACACATATTCCCAGAAACTCAATTTCAAGATAACTATACAGGTACAATTGTAAGCTGTTGAATATTTTGAAACTAATTTGAATGGATGCTGTTACTACCTGGCAGCGACAGCTCACAGCCAAATTAGATTCAAAATATTCAACAGAATGTTTATTAAATACTAAATCCATCACAGACATACAATTCGTACACTTGACAGACTTTTCAATGTTCACGACGGAGCTGAAGACGTCATAATGATTGTGACATCAGCTGACTAGTGTCTAAGACTAAGTGACGTAACTGATTATAACATCATACAGTGGAGTGACAGATCTGATTCCTCTACTCAAATAGCCTGACATTGGACAGGCGTCTTACAGATCTCTCACAGATAGAATATTATTTTCAGGTTATACCTATCATCCTTCTTCTCGGACATGGCCAAGTTGATTTCATTTTTCATCTCTCCAGCCTCAAACAGGAACAGACGACCCATATCCGTGCCAACAATCACTCGTTCATCCGACACCCAGGCATGGCAAAGATAGTTCAGTGGCTCTATCTTTTGGGAATTAAACAGTCGCAGGTTGCTTTCACTGTAGCGGAAATGCTTGAAGATACCATTACCTATGACACAGATTTGCGTTCTGTCTTGCGGATTGAATGAGACCTGAAGAAGAGATAAACAATTAGTTGTAATTGCATCACAGTGTCGACTGAGAACTGGATGATGCACATCACATGATCACCCGGCAAACGGCAGCCATTCATGGAATGGAAACCAAATGCATGGACATTAAATAGCATTTTAAGTATTTCAAGGGAAAAAACTGGTGAGTGTAGACGCGTTTCACTGATATGCAATCTTCACTAACACAACACCGAGAGAATGCCATCAAGAGTTGACATACCAAATTTGAAATGAATCCATCCACTATAAGTGAAGCTATTGAGCGAAAAACAAATGCACAGAGGGACGGAAGTGAAAGCATAATCATACGGCCACCACACACCCCACCCCCAAATGGTCATGCCGGCAAAAATTGACCTTTCCAATTTGACCGTACAGAATTTTACACAATTCATCAGTAGTATTAGTGATGCAGTATATCACAAAGGATGCCCCCACCTTCCGCTAAACCCTGCCTTTCGCTGAACGCATGCAAAATCATGAAGTTGGGTCAACCATGAATTGATACTACAAGTAGAATGCAATCATACACTAAGATTGGTTAATGTATACAATAGACTTTAAAAACAAAGCTCAGACAAGAAGAATTTTCTATCACGCTCAATGAACCATGAAAAATAGGTCATGTGGTCCTACTTTTGCTATGCGACACAACAGTAACAGACCATGCATCCATACACTAAGTTTGGTTACTGTACATACAAGCAAGGAAAAATTTGTGCAATAACGGCGTTATTTATATATTTTTTCAATGTGTCTATTTTGAAAATGATGTTACTGAAAGCTGGTGCCTTTTAAATTTTCACGCCAAAATTAGTTGTAATTTTCAGGACCCCATGGATATACATCCACACAATTTCTGAGAAGATCCCTCCAATAGAACCTGTGAGTTATTCAACAGTCTGAAGTACAACAGCAATAAGAAGCACTACAAGCTAACATTTACCTTTGCGTCTAACGACACGTGCAAAAACTCTTGAAACTACAGCCGGGACAAGAATAATCTCTTATGTTCAGTGAACTGTGAAAAATAGGTCATGCAGGCCTACTTTTGATACATGATACACCTTTAGGCCATAATGCATCCACATACCAAGTTTGGTTACTGTATACAAAAGCTCTCGGATCTACAGCTCAGACAAGAATAATCTGTATATATCAAATCTGTAAAGTTTTATTAAGATCGGATATGTCCTTGATGAATTAAATGTCCATTGAAAAACTAACATTTACCTAATTCTTGGTGTAAAATAAGCTAAACCCTGTAAAAATATCAAAAAAATTTGAAAATCATTTCACTTATGATGGAGACTAGATCCAATGATGGTATAGATCAAATCTGTAAAGTTTTATTAAGATCAGTTAAGCCATTGATGAGTTACAATGTAAATGTACATTGAAAAAGATTAACATTTAAATATGCACGCTACATGGCAGGACACCATTTGGATCCCTATGTTGAGCCATCCTATGCTTCGCATAGCCTAGGGCTCGACAAAAACTTGAAATTACAGCCAGGACAATAATAATCTATGATGTTCAGTGAACCGTGTAATGTAGGTTATGCTGACATACTATTGGTACATGACACACCTTTAGGCCATGATACACTCATATACCAAGTTTTATGACTATACGTGAAAAAACCCTTGAAAATATGGCCCAGACAAAAAACTGGGCATGGACCAAAAAATTGGACATGAACACAGACACGTGCACGGACAAAGTGATTACTATATACCCGTCAAACTGGGGGCTTTAATTCTACCTCAGTTTGACGGGTATATAGTAATCACTTGCGCGTGTCCGTGAAAATAGGCCAGGTGAAAATTCTAAAACCAGCAAGTTTCTGTTAATTCAATAAGAAAATTATATGAGAAATTCTCACTTACCTGGTATACCGGTGAATTGGTCTGTGCACTTGATGTCTTTGTAGTAGCCATTACTTTAGATTTTTCCCATGTCCAGTATAGCAATGTCCAGTCAGGTTTTCCACCTTGCGCTATTAGGTACTTTGAATCAGGTGAAAATGCCAAGCTGACATATTCACAAGCCTGTACATCGATAGAGCTTAGTACCTTTCGTTTACGTAATGAATGCAGATCATAGATTGTTATGGTTGGTCGCTCGCCTCGTTCCGCAATTGCAACATAACGCCTATTAGGGCTGACGGTGATTGCAGACATGCCATCACTTTTATCACTTCCAGGAATGAATTTCTGTGCTTTTTGGTCGATATTGTACAGGATACAGTTGGCTCCTGATGGATAAACGATTGTCTGTTCATCATGATAACAGATATTTCCAGAAACACCAGATTTCAGACCAAAGATATGCCTAGCTTGGGCCAATGCGATTGACATGGTGGCCGCTATTGGAGGCACAACAGAATGAACGCTGAAAGACAAGCAGAACAATGGAAATTGATATATTATGACATAATGCCATGAAACATGAATATGATTGGTTCTAAACCTAGTTGAATTCTTTGGTTCAAGCAGTAACCTGACTTAACCACTGTTACTACACCCCAAGCAAATAACACATTTCTTCCACCATCAATTTAGCTTGGAGTGAATATTGCACTGGAAACAATAGAGAAAGGAAGCAGAAATGTGATTGCATGCATTTTATATCTTTGTACATATGAAGATTGTTGACAGATGGCTAGTACAATTGCCTCCATGTGTCCGTCCTACTGTTTCAAACAAAAACTTTTGGTGGAATTCAAATAAATTGGTTATGTCTATTACTCATATGATTACAGATTTTGAGATCTCATTCATTTTGGGATCTGCTCCTGGGGAGACAATACAGCTGGCTGGTTAAAATGTTAAAACTGGTGAAAGGGTGGGTATTTGCGACTGTGCATTCTAGTCATGAATACAAATGAGTTTATTATAAAATTGTGAATATGACTTGCGGACATATATATTTTCTAAATTAGTCAATTATTTTTTCAGGAGAAACTGCGCAAAACAGGAAAATTTTAATACAAGTATGTTTATGTCCGGAAATGCAGGGGTGTCTGCGAGAATTTAATTTTGTTTAATTAATGGGGTTTGGTGACACCCTGCATAATCACATGCAAGATCTCTACTATTGGTTAATCATCCAGATCATGATTGATTTTGACATGATAACTGTGCCCACTGGGCTAGTTCCCATCTGTGCTGAGTGTGCTCCCCCAAATGTGTGTAGTGCACGATGCCCCTGAAGACAAATTTGCACTAATCAAAGTTAATTTATTTATGTCTAGCTAAAATATACATTGGTAATTTAACATATACTATGCGATGCCACAAGTGGTATTGCAATGCCATGACGTATGTCACTAGTGCGCGGATTTGGTGTAGTGATATCTAATACTGCGAGCATGACTGTATTCTGATTGGTCAATAAGGTTAATATTGTTAATATTACATGGTCATGGGCTGAAGGCCTATGTTTATATGATAAACCGTAACAAGAGGCCCAAGGGGCCTGTATCGCTCACCTGGAATTGTTGGCCACTGTATGTTTTTAAATAATTATTCTGGAATTCACGCAAAATATCAAATAGGAATATGATATCTATTAAAAATCTATCAAATTGGGTTTCTAAAAATAAGACTAAATAAAATTTTATGCAGACTTACATCCCTTGTTGTTTAACAAATGAAATTATTAACACGACGCTGTTAGTAAAGGCTTATAATATAAAATAGTAAATAAAGGCTTACTGACAACACACTTCATGGGTGGATTAGGGGAATTCTCAGTGATAGAAAGCAGCAAGTTACCATAAATGGAGAAGGGTCAAGTTGGATGGACATCACAAGTGGGATACCACAAGAATCTGTACTACACTAATTTATTGTCACACTATTTGATCTTCGTGATATACATTAATGATTTACCAGAATGTGTCCACTCAGACATATACTTATTGTGATTTTCAAGTGAACAACTGGCCGAAATTATAAAATATTAGTGCGAGAAATGATACATTACAAGAACAACAACAAAAAAAGACTTGCTAGAATCAAATGTCAATTTAGTTCTTTAAAATTCTGACGTCAGTTGTGTGCAAAATACTAGAATCTCTAATGAAAGTACACCCAGATAACATTACTACATTGGGCTGGGCCTCTAAAATAAGCACAAGACTACAGTAAGCAAGGGATTCAAATACAGAATGGAAGGCAGACAAATAATTTTCAAATAGTTTGACAATAAATTATTAGTTAACCCTCCAGCACCCAAACAACTCGAAACGTTACAACCAAGATCGCATAAGCTAGCGATAAGAACATTAAAGGCCAAACATACACCAATAAATTGATCCTGCAGGATGTATAAATGAACCAGGAACCGTGTCGAAGACATTTGCGGTAAATTGAAGAATCATTTCCAAAATTATACTTAACAGACAAATGACGAACACGATAAGAGAAAAACAACAGAATGAATTAACCCTACTGCTGTAGAACACGGTAGAGCCGCAGTATCACACATCTAATCAAGAATTTTGAAAATAACCATCCATCGCAAACTGGACAGAAATTATATGCAAAACTTGACCAACAATTCATAAGTTTCTGGTACTAACATGCATGCAGCCACCAAAAATAACATGCGTGATTAAAGAAACATTTTCCCCAACGAAATAATCTGAGATAAAAGGGTGTGACGTCACCCGCCAAGACCATCACATGTTGAATGACGTAAGCTGATTTAGTGTTAGAAAACCGTGTATTTCGCCAGTAAACAAACTGAAAAACATTTCATGCTGCCAGATCGCTGTTGGGGGTTAAAGGAGGCGATCATAACCGGCATTTTCCGCTGTCTCAAACATCCCATTTAGAAACATGGGTCCAGATTGATAGAGTGACCAACTGCGAAGTAAAATGGGTGTTAAAAGAACTATTGAGTAAGCAAGGCAACTGGCAGTGGAAGTGGAACATGGTGATATGTGCACCTCACATGGTCCAGGCCAGCATGTCAGGTATGACATTTGTCGTAATATCCTTCAAGGCAATTTCTGCTATGCCAGGTTCATAAAATGGCTACATGGCTTTGGGCTGATCAATATTGTATGGATCGAGGCATGCTTCCTCTCGATGTGGTGAATGTGGTTCTGTGGGCGTTGTTCTGTAAAGTCTGCTCGATCTTTACCATGATCTGGTCTGTGATGTCCCCATTGAGGCTTTGGAAGAATCTCCAGCATACTGTTCACTGTCCTCTCTTCTGCCTCCAGCTCACTCTACTTAGATGTTCAGATTATATCACTATGGATATTCAGATTATATCGCTACGGATGCTTATATCTAAGTGGATGTTCAGAGTATCATTGCCACATCTTATCTGTCTAATTGCAGCCCAATTATTAGCAAAAATGATACCCTCGAGACAGCGAGGCTGTTGGGAGCCATGGATCATTGATTTGCGGCTCTTAGAGGAAGGTGGTATCAATTTAATCACGGACATATTACTCACACTAACACAGACATATTAACTCACACTAGTTAACAGACACATAACGCACACTAACACAGACACAAAAATTACATTAACACAGAGAAACTAACAGTCACGCGAGCCACACTAACACAGACAAATGAGCCACACCAACACAGACATATGAGTCATCTTAACACAGACACATATGCCTACGTTAGTGTGTCTCATGTATATATGTGTTAGTGTGACTCATGTGATTGTGTCAGTGTGACTCATTTGACTGTTAGTACATTTGTGCTAGTATATCTTGTGTCTATATTAATATGTGTTAGTCTGAATTATGTGACTGTTAGTCTGATTCATGTGTTTGTGATGGAATATCTTGTGTGTCTTAGTGTGTCAGTGATTCATGGGCCTGTTTTAGTGTGTCTCCAGTGTCTGTGTTAGTGTGCCTGCTTGCCTCATGTGTCTCTATTAGTGGGTCTGTGTTAGTGTAACTCTTTTGACTGTTAGTGTGACTGTTAGTATACCTCACGCGTCTATGTTAGTGTGTATTATGTATGCATGTCTAATGTGACTCATCTGTCTGTGTTAGCATGTCTTGTGTTTGTGTACTAGTGTGACTCATGTGTATGTGTTAGTTTGTCTCATGTATCTGAGCTAGTGTGACTCATGTGTCTGTTAATGTGTCTCTGTTAAGCTGACTCATGTGACTGCTAGTGTAACTCATGCATCTGTGTTAATGTAACACATATGTCTTTCTTAGTGTGTCTCCTGTGTCTTTGCTAGTGTGTCTAATGTGTCTTTGTTGGTGTGTCTGATGTGTCTGGGTTAGTGTGCATGTGTTAGGATGTCTCGTGTATCTGTGTTAGTTTAACTCATGTGTCTGTGTTAGTGTGTCTCCTGTGTCTTTGTTAGCGTGTCTGTGTTAGTGTGTGTGTTTTAGGCTGTCTCGTATATCTGTGTTAGTGTGACTCATGTGTCTTTGTTTAGTGTGCCTGATGTGTCTGTCTGGTGTATCTGTGCTAGTGTGACTCAAGTTTCTGTGTTAGTGTCTCTTGTGTGTCTGTGTTAGTGCAGCATCTGTATATGTGTTTGTCTGATTCAAGTGTTTATGTTAGCATATCTCGTTTGTCTATATTAGTGTGTCTCCTGTGTCTGTGTTACTCATATGACTTAGTATGACTGTGTTAGAAGCAGACCCGGAATTTTAAAACAGAAGCTTGGCCATATCAAACAGATTCAGAAAATAATGTCTCCTACCGGAAGCAGATACACTACCACTGGAAACAGAAGCTGAAGCGGAACCGGAAATTAATAATAGATGATTAGCAGGATCTAACAGACCTGGAAAATCATCACTCCTACCAGAAGCAGAAACACTACTACCGGAAGTGAAGTGTAACCGAATATAGAAAACAGATGATTAGCAGGATCTAACAGACTGCAGGAAATGTCAATTTCCCTTTCTCCGAGATCTAACAATACTCACCATTCTGTTACTTCTGATATACAGCTGGCCCTGACAGCGGCTCTAGGATTATAGACTTAGAAAGCTTTACCGACTCCTGGGAACCGGGTACCCGGCTCCCCACTGCCGAGTACCCGTTTACCATAGAGCTCATATTGTTTGCATAGCCACCAAACAAGAGAAAACTATGGCTTGCCTCCGTGGGGCTGGGAGGCTGGGTCCGTAACAGAATGGTGAGTATTGTTAGATCTCGGAGAAAGGGAAATTGACATTTCCTGCATTCTCCTTCGATCAATACTCACCATTCTGTTACTTCTGATATACACCAGATTTGATCAGTCACCTGGTGGGAAGGGGCAAGCCATACATGCTAATTTTGCCCCTTGGAGAAAGATTTTAGACTTCAAACTTGACTAACGGAGACCTAAAAGGACCGTCAAGTTCACGGAACCGAATCACATTCGCGTCACAGCCCCCCCCCCCCTTTTTCCTCCTAAGAAAAGGGAGAGAACTAACGAACATGTATCTCGCCTGAAAACACCAATATGCCAAGAGGGTTAACTACTCCCTGCATATCGCTTGTATTAGCCTGGAATGAGCATGAATATATACGATGAATGAACATGATACATATACATAATACAAAAAACTCTCACTTGTTGAATTACCTTATGATAACAGGACTTCAGACGTACCGCCTACAACCATTCACCGGTTCGGCCATCAGTGACACAATCTGGTTGACATCCTCTCGCTTGACCATGCCTGCTTTAGGTTCTTTTCTTACCAAAGTGAAAAAAGGGGAAAAGCAGTGTGGTCACTAACTATCGTTTCAAAACAGCTAAAGCGAGTGGATTGGCTGAGTCTGACACATCCCTCATATAGTAATCCGTAAATGAGGACTCACAGTGCCATTGTGCAACGGCCATGATGTCCTCTAACGGAACACCATTGTAAAGGGCGGTCGAGGCGGCTATTCCTCTAACATCGTGTGCCCTTACGCCCTGCACCTGGTGCCCAGTCGCCATCTCATGAGTAGTTTGAATGCATTCGACCACCCAACGAGAGATAGTATCCATGGATGCGGCGCCATAAGGCTTTTTATGGCAGATCCACAGATGTCTATCGTTCGACCGTAACGAGTCAGTCCGTTTCTTGTACTTAGTCAAAGCACGGACCGGGCACCAGACACTGGCATCACGATCAAACCTGGTTAACTTCGGTATAATGATCGGTTTGCCGGGATATCTCAAAGATTGGTTCTTTGACATAAATTCTGCTCTTGGCAGAAGACGCAGACCTTCTCCAGAAACAATAAATCGGTTCCTCTCTGCCGAAAGCGCATGGATCTCACTGCGCCTTCTAGCTGAGGAAGCTGCCAATAGAAAGACCGCCTTTAGAGTCAAATGCTTTAGACTAGCCGAACGCAACGGTTCGAATGGGTGCTTGGCCAGTACATTAAGCACTAAAGATAGACTCCAGGCTGGAATGACTACCGGTTGTCTCGGTCGGAGATTGCTCATTCCCTTCAACATCACGTTTAACTGGGCCACCTCTGGACTATCCCTGTTGGCTAGACAAGGGATAACTGATGCCAAAGCTGACTTGTATCCAGCAATTGTGACGGGAGCTAGTCCTGTAAAGAACAGCTCACAGAGAAAGTCTGCTATTTGCTGAATAGTGGATTGAAAGGTATCAATACCCTTTTCTTCACACCAGTCTGCAAATCTGTTAACCTTGTTGTTATATGACTTGAAGGTTGACCTCCTTCTCGCAGCCGCGATGAAATCAGCAGCCTGTCGAGAAAAGCCTTCCGACGTGGAACGTTGTTTGACAACATCCACGCAGTCAATTTGAACATTTCGGGACGCTCGTGTAGGAAGCGTCCCTTGGCCTGGGAGATTATGTTCGGAATCTCGGGCAACTGCACAGGATTTTCCACCAGCAGATCTAGAAGATCCGTGAACCACGCCCTGCTCGGCCAATACGGCGCTATTAGCAGGACCAGGCACGGTTCCTCCCTGACCTTCACCAATACCTTCGGTAGAAGAATGGTGGGTGGATACGCGTAAGCGTGCATCCCTCTCCAGCTTATCGCCAGAGCGTCTGTATCGACGGCATTTGGATCTGGAATCGGCGAGACATATGTCATGATTTGAGCATTTTCCTTTGTGGCGAACAAGTCCACGTTGGGTTTGCCCCAATGCTCGAAGATCCGTCGTAGAACTGGAGGGTTGAGGGACCATTCTGTTGGCAGGATTCTCTGTCTGCGAGACAAAGCATCCGCCAGAATGTTCAATCGGCCAGGAATATGAGCTGCTTTCAAAACAACCGAGTAATTCCTGCACCATTGAATCAAGTGCCACACCCTGATGCACAGGGTGGGCGACCTGGTCCCTCCTTGGCGATTTATATATGATACTACTGTCGAATTGTCCGACCGTATCAATATCACCTTGCCCCTGATCATCGGAAGGAATTCTTCCAACGCCAGTTCCACTGCCATCATTTCCAACAGATTGATATGCAGCTGACTCTCCGGGAGAGTCCATGTGCCCGAGACCTGGTGTTCTCCCAGGCAGGCACCCCACCCTTCCAGCGATGCATCCGTGTAAACGGACAGCTGGGGGTGGGGTAGGTGCAGCGAAACCCCTATTAGGAGATTCTGACGCTGTTTCCACCATAGAAGATGCGATATTATCGGCTCCAAAACTGGCACCAGTTTTGACAGGGGTTCTGTTCTCTGTTTCCACAGAGACATCAGATACAACTGGATAGGTCTTCGCATTAGAGCAGCGTACGGGATAACCTGCTCCATGGAGACCATCATGCCCAGCATCTGAAGGAACCGCCTCGCCTGAATGTGGTTTCCCACTCGAAAACTCCCGAGGATGGCTAACAGAGACACCACTCTGGGCTCTGACGGGTAAACCCTGCCCTCCTCGAGGTCGAATCGCATCCCCAAATAAACGAAATGTTGAGTGGGTGTCAACTCGGATTTCTCCTCGTTGACTAACCAGCCTAGATCTGAAAGTAACTTCAGAGTCAGAGCAGTATCCACGTTCAACCTGGCTGCCGAGTCTGCCTTGAGCAGCCAGTCGTCTATGTAGGTGTGTAGCGCCACGTTCTCTTTTCTGAGAAACGCTGTCACCGCAAGGACCACTCTTGTGAAAACCCTCGGAGCTGTCGACAGGCCAAACGGGAGAACTGTAAACTCCCATACTTGATTCTGAAACGCAAATCTCAGAAACCTGTGCCAACTCCGATTGATCGGAATGTGGAAATATGCATCTTTCAGATCGATCGATACACACCACATTCCTTTCCTCAATCCCGCCATTACCGACCTCGGTGTTTCCATCTGGAACCGAGGCGTATGGATAAACCAATTTAATGGCCTGAGATTGAGTATGGGTCTCCATCCCCCCGTGCTCTTGGGGACAAGGAACATGTTTGAATAGAAGCCTGGAGTGTTCCGGTTTGCTGGTTTTATTGCTCCCTTCAGAAACAAACCCGACACTTCCTTTTGAACGGCTTCTAACTTGTCTGGCTCCCTTGGTACGGGTGTCCAGACTGGTGCCAAAGACAGATTTTGCGGCGGAAAGTCCCACCACTCCGGCATGTAACCCTGGGATAACCATCCCAGGACCAGACTGTCTGACGTCACACCTCGCCAAGCCTCGACGAAACGCATGAGCCTTCCACCCACCATAGACGCCTCGACGTCTAACGGGGTTGTCCGGCTCGCAGTCCGCCCCCCCCTCTTTCTTAACGAGAGAGAGTGAGAACCATTTCGTTCTAGGCACGACGGGTATAACTGGCACCGCTGTTCCTGTCGCACAGGTGCGGTCCAGGCGGATATGAAGGGAGCTTGCGTACCCTCAGGTACGCTTCGGCCCCTTCTGTCCGCCCTTTGAGGCCTTACCCTTACCCTTCCCCTTGCCCTTACCACCTCTAGGGCGGTCAGGAGCAACATTGGGAAGGGTAGGCGCCTCTACAGCCTTCCTGGGTTTCTTTGCCGGCGGCGGCTCAGAAAACCCAGCCGAAACAGAAGCCGCAATAGGCCTGGCTTTCGCCTTGCCCTTATGCTTCTTCTGTTTCTTAGAAGGCTGTCCGGTTAGCGGCTTGCCCACAGCCCCTAGTGCGTGCGCTTGCCGCACCAGCTCTAGCTGGAGATTCACCGCTAACCGATTCTGCGCAATGCTGGCGGTGTCCTCTAAGATGGCCCGCGCCTGGCCACCAAAGATGCTAGGCCCTGTCAGGGGCGTCCCAAGAAGACGCTCCTTGACTGCCGTAGCCGGACGCATATGGTCAATGACCATTTGCCTCCTGGACTTCGTCACACGCGCTTGCACCCTTGCCAATGCGTCCATTGACAGCACCAAGCCGTCATTAACGCACGATAGCGCCACAGGTGGCACAGGGTGGCCTGCCCCCGCTTCAGCCCACACCGACTGAAGTAGGCGATAGGAGTGATTGACAGCGCTCATGGCTGCCCTCACACCCTCATCGCATAGGGCCAGGACTTCTTCCTGGTGTACCTGGGCCTTATCCACTAGTGCCGGACCGGGACCACCCGAACCGGCACTTTGGACGCCCAGTACCCATCGGTCATCCTCCGTGACCGACGGGACTACACCATACCTGTCGTATTCACCCCGCGGAATACGGCACCTTGCCCGCACCTCCCTGGAGGCCGCAGGGAGCTGACCCTTGGTCATAAGTTGTTTGCTATAAATAGCATCCAACAATTCAATGAACCGTGGATCCAGTCCCACTGACTGGATCCGGGCCGCGGGCAAAATCCCCGTCCTAATCGACGCAACCGACGGACGGGGCGCATCTTCATCGGCCGTGGCCGAAACCACAGACGGGTCAACTCTGGCTAGCCACGCCAGAGCATCAGACCAGTCTAACTCCGAAGAAGATACTCCCGCAAACACGTCACCCGTTGACATGTTTACGGGTCTGCCAGCCATGGCCTCCCGGCCAGGAGCCACGGCTGACACGCCAGGCACTCCGCTACCACATGGTTCCGCCGCCACCCCATGAAACACTCCGGTCCATGGGGTAGGTCCGCACGGAAAACCGTACGGACCCGTAACCGTCGCGGAACCATAGCCGGCCACGGGCGCCAACGGCACCCCATGTCCGGCTGCCGGACCAGGCGAGATAGGTGAGTACCACGCCTGGCCCGGCACACCGGTTCCCCTAACGGCTGGTGACAAACCAAGCCGCGCGGAACCGGTGCACGGTAACGGATTGGCCTCAGCCGCAGGCGGAGCCGCTGACCTGGCTTGCGCCAAACCAGACAAATGGAGGCCGGTTCCGTCCAGGACGGAATCAACCTCCATATTCTCCACCTGCGGCTTCACGGGCCGCAGCAACCTCTCCTCCTCGGCCTCATCGTCTTCAGACTCCGAAGAGCCGTCACTAGACGAATAAACCGTGGAGCCGTCCTGGCGGACGGCTCCCACACCTGACGGACCGGCCACCGCTACTGGACCACCCGGAGGTGGCCGCAGAGAGACAGAACCCGTCTGGCCGAAGCCAGACGGACCCGCCAGGGGGCCGTACGAGACGGCCCCCTCGGTAACCAGTCCAGAATCCTGTCCGAAGACAGGATCCGTACCAGGCATGGGGAGAAACTGCCCCCCAACCTTTGGTAGCAGGGACGACACCAGCGTGGGCAGAACGCTATGCAGAAAACCCTGCATAGCCGGACCAAACCACGCCGGCGGTGCCATCTCCGCCACCTCCAGCTGGGGACGTGGAGCACCCCCACCGGCCGAACCGGGCGCTCCACGATTTCCTCTCGGACCGCCTGACCCCGCGTCAGACCCAGCCAAGTCCTTCTGGGCAAGGAACTTAACCATCGTTTCGACGGACCACACTGCACAAACATTACACCTATGATCTATATTACACAGGGCACACCTAAAACAGACATGGTCCTTGAACATAACACGGACAAACTTATGGCAGTCGTCACATGATGGCGGGGCTGGCTTGGCCTATAAAATAAGCACAAACCTACAATAAACAAGCGGAACGAGACACGGATGGAAGGCAGACAATTAATTTTCAAATATTTTGACTCATAAATTAACCGTAACCTCCCGCACCCCACCCCGCCACGTTACAACAACGATCGCATTGATTATGACGACAAGAACGCGGCGGGCACAACACACCCATAATAGATCCTACAGGATGTGTAACGGCTCCAGGAATCATATCGCATAGCATTCAGGGTATATTTACCAATCAATATAAATTATACTCCTAACGAACGCAGCACGATATGTGAAGAAAACAACAAAATGTATAACAACTGCTGTCTCACACGGTAAAACCGCAGACCACGCATCTACTCAAGAATTTTGAAACCACCGATCATTGCAAACCGATCGTGATCACACGAAAAACTTGATCATTCTAAAGTTTCCGGTACCATTTTTTAGTACGCAGCACCCAGAATAAGATGCGCGAATTAATGAAAAAATTTTTCTTCACATAAACATCCGAGTGACCGGGTGTGACGTCACCCGCTCGGATTCTACGGAGAACGACGTCAGCCGATATTCGTGTTAGAAATACCGTAGCAAACACCTATTTTCATATCTGCCGATCGCCTGTTGGGGTTTAAAGAAGGCGATCGTCTGGCATATATCGTTGCTAGCACACGTCCCAGATTCTATGGGGTTAGAAATTGGAACATGCGACACAACGAAATTTAGAGACCTAAGTCTTTTAACTATGGATATAAAGAACAATACAACCTGGTTATCTTGGGCGGTATTCTCCATAGTCCTTAGTTATTCCTTTAGCGCACAAACTATCACCGATTAAAGACTTAGAATCTTTTTAAAAAACACTAAAATCCCTAATGCGAAAAGCATGTATTGCACTTGTTGCTATGCAAACAAGAATGAGCTCTATGGTAAACGGGTACTCGGCAGTGGGGAGCCGGGTACCCGGTTCCCAGGAGTCGGTAAAGCTTTCTAAGTCTATAATCCTAGAGCCGCTGTCAGGGCCAGCTGTATATCAGAAGTAACAGAATGGTGAGTATTGATCGAAGGAGAACTGGAAAATCATCTCTCCAACCAGAAACAGATACACCACTATGGGAAATGGAAGCTGAAGCAGAACCGGAAATTGATAATAGATGATTAGCAGGATCTAACATACCCGGAAATCATCACTCCTACCGGAAGCAGATACACTACTACGGGAAGTAAAGCGGAACCGGATATTGAAAACAGATGATAAGCCAGATCTAACAGACCTGGGAAATCAACTCTCCAAGCGGGAGCAGAAAAACTACTACCGGACAAGGAAGAGGAAATGAATAACTGATGCTAGGCCAGATCTAACAGATCCGAAAAAATAATCTCTCCTACCGGAAGCAGAAACACTACTACCGGAAATGGAGCGGAACCGGAACCAGAAAATGATAACAGATGCTTAGCCGGATCTAACAGACCCTGAAATCATCTCTCCTACAGGAAGCAGATACACTACTACCAGGAACGGAAGTGGAAAAACTGGAACTGGAACCGGAAACAGATAACTGATGTGTGGTCAGATCTAACAGACCCGGAAAAGCACCTCTCATACCGGAAGTTACTACCGGAAACGGATGTAAAAATAAGTGGAGAATAAAATGAAAAACAGCCAGATGAAAAAGAGAATGAGACTCCGAATGTCCAGCCAAGCCAAAACAATCACAGAGCTCATATCCGGACGCCCGGTCAAACCAGCAGCAATACCGGATTTAGAACCCGCTTGCCCGGACAAGCCAGGAGCAATAACGGGAGCGGACATAGAGATCGAAGATCGCTAAACATACTGGCTATACCTGCATGGGATGAATAATCGGTAACCTCCGTCACCGACGCCACTGCATGAGAGTAATGCCCCCCCCCCCCCCTCAAGACTTATATGGTCTATAGACTGAGACTTACCGGAAGTCTAACAGGCTTTAAGAGAAACCAAAGCCTTAGTCAACAAAAGACGTAATTCATGCCTGGTCGTGGAAGACGTGGGATTCCCCCATTAACGAAAATGGCCGCAAGAATTACGACTATCATCTTAATCAGACTAATTCTTTATAAAATCACAAAATAGAGAAATCTGTTCATATGATGCTTATATAAGAAACGTACTTAATAAGAGATCTCTAGATATGGAAATCCGCTAAAGAAACCAAACCTCTACACAAGAGGCTGAGAAACGGATTTGAAAATCTCACTGAAAGACCCAGAATTTACGAAGATTCGTAAGATTATTATTTTTATGTAGGCACTAAATATTAATAAGGGAGTACTAAGGGTTTTTTATTCTAAAGCATGGTTTGATTGATGATATTAAATAGGCATGAATTGAAATTTCATGGAGCGGTTAGACTAGGTCTGGGGAAGAAACCTATCAAAATTTACAATGATCCGAAATCCAAGATGGCCATCTTGAAAATTGGTTTCTGGATCATAACTCTGTTACCGTTTGTCGGATCGCATTTAAACTTCATAGGGTGGTTGAACTAGGTCTGTGGAAGAAACCTATCGAAATCAACGATGATCCGAAATCTAAGATGGCCGCCAGCCACCGGTGTCAATATTGAAAATTGGTTTCCGGATGATAACTCTTTTACCGTTTATCGGATCGCTTTGAAACTTCATGGAGTGGTTAGACTAGGTCTGGGGAAGAAGTCTATCGAAAGTGACAATGATCGGAAATCCAAGATGGCCGCCAGCCACTGGTGGCCATCTTAAAAATTGGTTTCCAGATGATAACTCTTACCATTTATCGCATCGCTTTGAAACTTCCTAGAGTGGTTGGACTAGGTCTGCGGAAGAAGCCTATCGAAATTGACAATGATCCAAAATCCAAGATGGCCGCCAGCCACTGGTGGCCATCTTGAAAATTGGTTTCCAGATCATTACTCCGTTATCATTTATCGGATTGCTTTTAAACTTCATCGGGTGGTTCGACTACCTCTGGTGAAGAAACCTATCTATATTAACAATGGTCCGAAATCCAAGATGGCCACCAGCCACTGGTGGCCATCTTACCGTTTATCGGATTGCTTTGTAACTTCATAGAGTGGTTGGACTAGGTTTGAGGAAGACACTGATCCAAAATCCAAGATGGCCACCAGCCATGGGCTACCATCTTGAAAGTTGGTTTCTGGATGATATCTCTGTTACCATTTATCGGATCACTTCCCAGGGTCGTTGGAATATGTCTGGTGAAGAAACCTATCAAAATTTATGATAATCCGAAATCCAATATGGCCACAAGTCGGCAGCAGCCATCTTGAAAATTGTTTTCCGGACGATACCTCCTTGACCGTTTAGCGGATCGCTTTGACACTTAATAAGGATTACTGCTCTGAGGAAGAAATAAATATTTTCCGATAGCTGTCATTTATTAGTTTGTCATCATGGCGGGGTATTATGCACCGTTTGCGGAGCACTTGTTGATGGAGTTATGGCCCCTTTCGACTTATATCAGCTTCCCGCACTTTTTTCGCACTCCTACAAGATATTTAAGCGAAAATCGGTGCGTTGCTTTAGTATAAGGAGTTACTGAGCAAGTTTTCATGGAGTTATGCCCCCTTTCGACTTATGCAATATGAAAAATATTAGTTTTCCGCACTTTTTTCGCAGTCTCAAGATATTATACTGATAATTGCTACAATGCTTTGTTACGAGAAGTTGCAGACCAAGTTCGAGTTTCAGGCGTATGCGTCAATTTTTTATGGAGTTATGCCACCTTTCGACTTAAGAAATACGAAAAATATTAGCTTTCCGCACTTTTTTCGCACTCCTTCAAGATATTTAAGCGAAAATTGGTGCATCGCATTAGTAGATACAGAGCAAATTCGAATTTCAGACATTTTGTCAATTTTTCATGGAGCTATGCCCCCTTTCGACTTATGCAATACGAAAAATATTAGTTTTCCGCACTTTCTTTCGCAGTCTTTCAAGATATTATACTGAGAATTGCTACAATGCTTTGTTATGAGAAGTTACTGACCAAGTTCGTGTTTCAGGCATATGCGTATATTTTTTATGGAGTTATGCCCCCTTTCGACCTATGAAATACGAAAAATATTAGTTTTCCGCCCTTTTTCTCGCAGTCTTTCAAGATATTCAACTGAGAATTGGTAGATTAATTTATTATGAGAAATTACAGACCAAGTTCAGGTTTCAGGCGTTAGCGTAATTTTTTGATGGATTTATGTCCCCTTTCGACTTAAGAAATACAAACATATCAGCTTTCAAGACTTTTTCCTTCTCCATCACCATATATAACTGAGACTTGGTTTACTGCTATGTTATGAGAAGTTACAGATCAAGTTCGAATTTCAGCTGCTTTTGACAATTTTTAATGAAATTTTGACAGTCAATCTCTAAAGATTTATATCACCAGATAGGGGACGTATAGCAAAGCAATACTTACAGAATGCTTGTTTTATTAGATCTCAACTTCAATGAGCTTAACCAATTTTCAATTCTTCCATCGGATCCTCCTTAAAAATAGTGACAGATTTTACAATTTGTTGATGGTCTAAAAGGTTGATCTCTGTGGATTAGTGTCAAATTTGTTAGTTTAATATATCTACTTTGTGGCAAGCCTGATTATATGCCAATATATCTGTCCATGAGAGTTACCTCCCTTTTTAGCATTACATACATTTTAAGGTAAGATTAGCAAAAATGGTCTGTCGTATAGATAACTTTAAAATGCAGGATGGTATGAAAATAAATATAATTCTATTTATGTGTGCATACATTCTCCTGTCTTCAGACAAAGGATTCTGTTGAAAATTTCTGGACATTGTTAGCTTCTATTGTAGACAGCAAAACAATATTTTTGATCAGACTGCAGTCTGGATTGTCTCAGTTACTTAAAATTTGTCAAAATATTACTCTATGCTGGAATATCTGGATAGCTTTAGTACATATTCCCGTGTGAGATAGAATTTGATTCTTTTAAGCAAATTTATGGTCACATGCTCAACTGTTTGAATATTTAGTAGTCGAGGTTGGTAAAGAATTTTTTCTTAGTCCATGTCAATTTACAGGATATGAGATGATTAGCTCGTAAAAATTATCACTGGAATGACTGGCTTGCTTATCAATTCATTCATTGCACTGGTAAATTATCTAAAATATTATCTTCTTTCTCAAGACCACTGCAGATGTCATTTTTGGAATTTTCAATTTTCTCATATAAAGTGCAGTATGCAGACCAGGAGACTATTTTTGAAAATTCATCAATGAAATCACTGGTCTCTGCCCACCTTGAGTGTTAACGGGTTAACTCTGAAATTCCAGTCTCAAGGCGTGCAGGTGAGCTGCTATGTACCTGCATCTTATTATTAGCACACCTGGCCTTAGGCCAAGTGACCATATGCCATGACGACTGTCTATCGTCTGTCTGCCAACATTTTCTTTAAAATCATCATCCTCATTAACCGATTGTTGGGCAGATGAACTGCTATGTGCATACGTCTTGTTATTAGCTCACCTGGCCTGAAAAGACAAGTGAGCTTACGCCATGGCACCCCTTTCTGTCTGTCGGATTGTCTTAGCGGATTTCAACCTAATTTGGCTGCAAGGACCCTGGGGGTGTATAGGCTTAGCAACTTGTATACAGAATTTTGATTGGTCAATTTTTTGGGTAAAAATCTTTGATTTTATGAAAAATGTACTGGAAATTGTCAAAACACTTCTCCTGAGTTGCTTGATAGATTTCAACAAAATTTGTCTAGAATGACCCTGTCATGGTAGGTTCCAGATCTATTCAGAATTTAGCTTAGCCATGTTTTGGGGTGAAAATCATAGATTTTATGAAAACTTTACCAGAACTTGTCAATACATATCTCCTTAACTGCTTGGTGGCTTTTATGCGAATTTGGGATTCTATAGGTGTAGAATCTAGAACTAATTTTTAGTTGGTCGATATATATGGCTGACATCTTAGATTGTTTGAAAATGTTCCAAAACTCCTTAACCCTTACTACTCTGATATCAACATTTGGTGTTCATTTTTCAACAAAATTGGTGTAAGCTATTGTCATAGACAGAAACATAATCCACCAAAATTGTTGAAAAATGTACACCGGTTTCATTGCTATTGACATAGTAAAAGATTGAATATTGACATCAGAGTGGTAACGTTACTCCTTAATTAATGGCCCAATTTCAATGAAACTTGTGTCGAATGCTTCAACGTATCAAACAATAATTTTGTTTGGTCAATTCCTTTGGTGACCATCTTGGTTTTTGCGAAAATTATCCATCGTGCCTATTTAAATGCAAATACGGTAGATAAAATGCTAATGGTCCAGGTGCCCATCACAGACCTCTTGTTAATTTGATTGGATGCTGTTGTTGTTTCCAATCAGTCAGAAGTGAGATAAACTGAGCTTTAAAAGCAATAGGGGGATCTAATTCTAGCTTTGATCTATAGCTAAGCCCTGCCCATGCTTTGTGCGTGTTGGGATCAATTAATATACTGTGAACCCTGAATTTTCAGAATCCCAGTTTTAAAGTTTCTATACAGTTAAGCTGTTGAATATTTTGAAGGTAATTTCACTTGGCGCTGTTGATGCCTATTCAGCAGAATATTTATTAAATAGTAAATCCAACAAAGACAGTTCGTACACTTACCGGACCATTCCGCATATAGTCACCACCTTGCCCATCCATTCACCCTCTACAAGCTTGTCCGGGCCATATTTTCAAAACTTATATGTACGACCATGAAACTTGGTACGTGGATGCATCTTATGCAGGCGATGTACAGAGTGTGAAAAGTAGGTCAGCATGACCTAATTTTGACCTACTTTTCACAGTTTACTGAACACTACAGAAAATTTGTGTCTGAGTAGTGGCTGTATCGTCAAGAGTTTTTGATATACGGGAACTAAACTTGATATGTGGATGCATCTTAGAGAGGAGGTGTAAGGGGTATAAAAAATAGGTCATCGTGACCTAACTTTGATTTACTTTTCATGGTTCATTGAACATTACAGAACATGTTAGTCTGGGCTATAGTTTCAAGAGTTTTGACATACTGGAACTAAACCTGGTGGATGGATGTATTATACGTTGAAGGTGTGCCACGTATGAAAAGTTGTGACCTACTTGTCACGTTTCACTGAACACATTTTTGACCTACTTTGCATGGTTCATAAGTGACATTGAAGTAAAAAAAAATGGTACTTGGCTAATCTATTTATTGGCTAGAACATTGCAAAAGCCGAACCTGTCCCTGATATCATAGTAACTATACAGGTATACAGCATATGTAACCTGTTGAATATTTTAAAACTAATTTGTCTGGGTACTCATGACATGGGTACGTCATTAATTACATATTTGATTGTGACATCAGCCTACATACATGGCATCTTATACTTGAGTGACAGATTAGAACCATCCAATGTGACCGTACACCCCAACTTTCTTTAAGCAGGCTCTTCATGTGTGTGTGTGTGTGTGTGTGGGGGGGGGGGGCGGTTTGGGGTGCTTGCACGCAGGAAAGACTGCGAGCATACATTAAGATTCCACAACTGTATCCGTGGTAAAAAAAAATCAGTGATAAAAAAAATCAGGGAAAAAAATTTCCAAAAAATCTGAAGCATTTTTAGTTGTACAATGTGACAAAAAAACCCTGAAGGATGAAGGTCTGTAATCTCTTCTCTTGCACAAAATTTTCACCACAGACATACCAGGGTGTGTGTGTGTGGGGGGGGGGGAGCATATATTAGTAAAATGCAGGCCGACCAGTATTTCCGTGAAATAGTCTCCAATTTGTGCCAAGTCTTCTCCAAACAAGTAGTTTGTACACTCGCAACACCTATAATAACGTAGTCCTAATTTTGTGTTTTCTTATTTCCAAATATTGCTTGCTAAATAGTCCATGAAAATTATATAAAAAATATTCAATCGTTAATTTAGAAGATAATGTTAATATTTATACAGTTCTCGATATATGTTGTCAACGGGGATTGGGAAAACATGAAGTTAAGTAACGTTCTGATACTTTTACACTTCTCGGCGGTCTACAGAAATAGGAACTAATGCACTTTAGTGGGCGCAGAAATCTCGCGAGATTTTACGTTGATCTCGCGAGATTTCCGTTGCTACGGAAGATGACGTCATAATTAATTCACCCATAAATTGATGATGTCTCACATTTCATTGTTCTGGGGGAAATCCTAATTATGACGCAACCAGCATTCCACATTAGAACATTTTTGGGCGAAGCTTAATTATGATGTCACAGACTTCCGATTCTAAGGACAATAATCTCAGACTGTTGGAAGGCTTATTCATCTCTTTCATCAATAGGTTACCAACATCAAACAGTGAATCATTCTAAAGAATTCGTTAATAGTGAAACAGGTGCCCATACAAACACTATCGAGTCTACTTGGCACGCTTTGAAAAACTCTCTTCCTCGTTCTGGGACCCAAAAACAACTGTATGACAGCTACTGCCTCGAGTACATCGTCCGCAAAAAGTATCTTGAAAATGCCAATGACAAATTCCTAAAATTTCTCTCCTTAATCAAACGAGTAAATTTCGAAACTTCACCGGAAACGGAGACTGACAAAGAGAACATTCGACCGGATAATTCTGACGCAAACGCCTCTATTTCTTTGGATCACTCTTACGATGATTTTGATTAAGTATGTATTCTTGTAAAAATAAAAATCCCCATAAATTTATCAGGGAATCCCTATAATAATAATAATCGAAAATGACGTCATACTTTATGGGTGAATTAATTATGACGTCATCTTCCGTAGCAACGGAAGTCTCGCGAGATTGACATAAAATCTCGCGAGATTTCTGCGCCCACTAAAGTGCATTCTACCCCAGAAATATTTGACAGCTGTGACCTCGTTCATGTCATAAGCGGCGCTCGTGAACAGCTGATCCGAGCCCCAAAAACCTAGAGAGCTCCGCGCCTAACTTATGGTTTTTGACGTAAGTTAGGCACCACTTCATGAATACGGAATAAGTAGGGGCCATAAATAGGTGCGTAACTTAGGCATGCATGTAAGTTACGCACTCTTCGTGAATATGGCCCCTGCCCGTGATGTTTACTTTCGAAAACCGGTGTCGGAGTAATAATCGAATCAAAATTACATTTTGCACTAGATTGCTAGAGACAAATTGTCAATGAAGTCAAAGAAATACGATCTACATAAATACCTTTATGGGATTATATCATAGATTCCTTTAATTAAGAGTACTGTCGAAATTTCAATCATTTCATTCCGTTTACAAAATGTTACCATAGTAACCAGTTAACTGGCGAAAAGCAATCCTAAAACGCGGAATAGCATAACGCGCGGATCCGCGGAACGGTCAAATACTGCCACGGACACGGGACGGGCCAGACTTGTCTTCGCGGATGGGAAATCTCATTTGATTGAAATTAGAAATCGCTGGAGCAAGCTACTAGCTAGCTCTTTTATATTTATATATTGACGATGAATGTTTGTGGGTGCAAATGACAATAATATCAAATTATTCAGAATTATCAAGGAAGCCAAAAGTTTGAGATTTTCATACTATATGTTTATGGAAGATTTCAATTACCCGGACATTAATTGGAGCACCTGGAGCACGAAAGGAGAGAATATAAATGCAAATTAATATAATTGTGTACAGTGTTTTGTACAGTGTTGACAAAAAAGATATTGTCATTAAGGATCTCGGTACGAACATACATATAACGGACTTTCTAACAGGTAGTTATCAACACTCTATTTTCCTAAATCCAACAGATACTCACGAAATCTACAAAATACTAATGCAAATTAACACAGCTAAAAGTGCTGGAATCGATAATTTCAAATGGAAAATTTTTAAACACTGTGTAACAGAAATACTAACACCATTGGACCACATCTGTAATCTCTCACTTACACAGGGAGTATTTCCATCAAGATTAAAGGTTGCACGTGTGACACCCATATAGAAAGCTAAAGATGTATCTGACTTTACTAATTATCGGCCAGTCTCGGTACTTCCACTTTTCTCAAAACTCTTAGAAAAGCTGTATTTTAGTAGAATTACTAAATATCTAAACAAAAACTCAATCATATATCCTTCTCAATATGGTTTCAGAGAAAAACACTCTACTATGCTTGCCATTGTGGATATGATAGAAAAATTATCAACCTCCCTTGAGAATAATGAACATACGCTAGGTGTATTCTTGGATCTTTCCAAAGCCTCGATACAATTGATCATACAATTTTACTGCAAAAGCTTGCATACTATGGAATAAGAGGTACTGCATTGAACTGGATACAGAGTTACCTGTCAAACAGGGAACAGTGTGTACAATTCAATGGGGATATCTCTGAATACAAAAATATAGTTTGTGGTGTTCCCCAAGGTTCAGTTCTTGGGCCCCTGCTGTTTCTCCTATATATGAATGACATACCCAAAGTCTGCAAACATCTCTCACTAATACTTTTTGCAGATGACACAAATGCTTTCTGCAGCCACAAGGATATAGAAATTCTATACAAAAATGTCAATAATGAAATGGCAAAATTAATAGACTGGTTTAAAGTAAACAAATTGTCCTTAAATGTATCAAAAACTAATTATATACTATTCACAAAATCTAAGAAACTAAAAGAAATAGCTCTCCCAAACCTCTATATCGACAACCAGATAATTCAAGAAGCACAATATGCTAAGTTTTTAGGAGTATATCTGGACAAAAATTTAACATGGGAGAAGCATATTGAAATTATTACTACCAGGGTAGCAAAAAGCATTGGCATCATTCGCAGACTGAAACCCTATCTAACACCTAATATTATTAAAACCCTGTACTGCACAATGATACTTCCTCACATCACCTACTGCAATGCTATCTGGACTAATACATCTCAAGCTAGACTAAAAAAACTAAAATCTCTGCAAAAGCAATCTATTAAACTATTTTCACAAACAGCAGGTGGCCAGGATATCTTTAAATCAGAAAAGGTCTTAAAACTTGAGGACATAGGAGGGCTCCAACTATACACAATCTTAAGGGACTTCCACAATGGCAACTTACCCTCATCCTTATCTAACATTTTTATGCTCAATACACAATTGCATCCTCACAACACAAGAACAAGAGATAACCTCCATTCAACACACCACCAAACAAAACCAGCACAACAAAAACCCTCATACAAAGCAATTCAGTTATGGAATAATACAGACACAAGCACACGCACAGACATCATAAAGCTACAGTACTTTAAGCAGAATATCAAGAAGAAGATTATAGAAACCTACTAGACTCTGGAAAACACACACCATCATGGCATGCTATTCTCATACTTGCACCCAGTCACCAGAACAAATAATAATAATAATAATAATATTAATAATAAGAAGAATATCTGTCATAATGGTAACTACCAAACAACTAACTCTACCATCACAGCCTAAAAAATACTTTGTCATTGATAATAAGAATATGTAACATAGAATTATTAACTTAAGCAAGATAAGCACACATCCCTCTGTCATGTCTTTCCCTGTAAAAATGTAAATTGTCATACGTCTATTAACTGTTGGACTGCTGGAAGCGGACAATAACTCCAATTGGCAATGACTCTGGATTGGCTGAGTATTCTAGAAAAATTTGACTGAAAGTTGCTTGTGGCTTAGCCACCGACAACGTTTGGTCAAATTGTTTTAGAGGTACTCAGCATACCCTGAGTTAGGCTCCATGGAAAATGTAGACTGCAGAGGCTTGGCAGCGAGACAGTTAACTATATGTATATATAGGACTATAACATGTTAACCGTATGTATTCAGTATTCTCATGTCCTATACTGTTGTTGTTATATGTTATATGTTATATGTAGGGGTCCACCGCCACATAGGCTCTGCCTTTGGTGGACTACCTGTTGTGAAACTGTAAATGTATATTCTATATCAAAATAAATAATCTTGAACTTGAACTTGTATTAATATTGATAATCAGCTAAAATTTAGGGAACATTGTAAGACTAATGCTAACAAACTTTTAGGATTAATCAGGCAATCTTATACATATTTAGGTGCACCAACGTTAGTAAAATTGCATACTTCTCTTATAAGGCCAATCCTGGAATATGACAAAGGTGCATGGTCCCCCATGTTCATTAAAGATTGTGAAACCCTGAATCTGTACAAAGAAGAGCAACAAAAATGGAGCCTTATTTAAGATCTTGCAACTATCCTAATATACTTAAACATTTGAAGCTTCCATCATTATACTATCGACGTGCAAGTGCGCATATGATTGAATCAAACAAACATCTACATAATATTTATGATATTCAAAGCCAGTATCTTGAATTAGATAACAAAACCAAAACCTGTGGACATATAGCTTGAAATTATAAAAAAAACCCGGGCAAATAAAACCATAAGACTGCATTTCATTTCAAGTCGTATCACCAACAACTGGAATGGGTTACCTGAAACTGTCATAAATTCCCCAGGCTTAAATAGCTTTAAAAACCAGTTAGATATATATTGGACTGCCTTTTGGTATATACAAGAACATATGCACATCATGTGGTTTGCAACAAACATTGCCTATCTTAGAAACCTATAAGATGCAATGCATTTACTGTATGATCTACCTACAGGCTAAATGGCCTATCACGGTAGTACATGATAAGTATAAGTATAAGTAAGTATAGGATAACTTTCTCTTCCAACACATGCATAAGCTAACAAGATTGAGGGGGGGGGGGGGGCGGGGACGAATACCCCTAACATTCGGTACCTCATCATAACAAATGACACAAATATGATTAGTGAAATGAAACTCCAAAATCCATTAGGTAAAAGTAACAATAGTTGTATTGTATTTGAATATAAATGCTATTCAATTGTACACAAGCCAAAGCAACCCAGAAAATGCTATGACAAAGGAAATCATGATGAAATTAATAAGCAACTAAACAGTATCGATTGCGATGCTAAGGTAGCAAATGACATGGATGTGAATACAAACTAGGAAAGATTTGTCAAGATAGTGCTGGATATTGAAGACAAGTATGTGCCAGTGAAGCATTCAAAATCAGGGGTAAGGAAAATAAACCATTCCCAATGGATAAAGAAATACTAGAGAAGGTAAAGACGAAAAATGCCTTATCGCGGAAGTTTACTCAAACTAAGGATCGAAACATAAGGAATGAATACAATAGAATTAGGAACAAAGGTAGCAAGCTAACCAAGAGAGCATGAAAGGAATCTGAAAAAGGAATCCTGCTCAAATCTAAAACAAATCCTAAATTGATCTGGCAATACATTAACACCAAGAACAAAACCAGAGCATGACTTGTAGATCTATGTACATATCCTACAGATACTAAACCTATGAAAACCAGTGACGTCAGGGAGAAAGCTGACACTTTATATAGGAATTTTTCAGTAGCATCTTCACAATTGAGACGGATAGGGAAGTACCAATATTAGACACCAAGCTTAAGGCAGAGGCTACATGCAGCAGCAATCAATAACTGAAGATAAGGTATATAAGCTGCTCAAAAATCTTAAACTGAAAAAATCTTCAGGAATGGACAAACTCCATCCAAAATTTATAAGAGAAGTGGCAGCACCCATAACTAAGCCATTAACAAAGTTCTTTAACCAATCAGTGGAAACGAGAGAAGTGTCGAGCAGCTGGAATAAGCCCCAAATTAGTGCAATTTTCAAAAAAGGAAACAACTCTTTAGCCGACAACTACCGACCAGTGAGCTGTACCTCAATTATTTGTAAACTGTTGGAGACAATTGTACGTGAACATGGTATCAAGTAGATCTCTTTACGGATAAGCAATAGGGGTTCATGGCGGGCAGGTCTACGGCTCTGCAACTCCTAAAAGTACTAGATATATGGACAGAGGCCATCGATGAAGGGGCATCAATAGATTGTGTTTATATGGACTATCAAAAGGCATTTGATATGGTACCACATAGAAGGCTTATCGAAAAATTGAAAGCATATGGAATTGTAGGACCAGTACTAAAGTGGATAGCAAACGTCTTACATGATAGGAAACAATGAGTACAGATTAATGGAAAAACACCTTCTTGTGCTGATGTCACATCTGGAATTCCGCAAAGAGCTGTTCTAGGGCCATTGGTATTTGTTATATTTATCAATCATCTACCAGATATAGTTAATGCAATTGTATACCTGTTTGCAGATGACACAAAAATCATCAACATAATAAAATCTAAAGAAAACATGGAGATCCTGCAAAGTGACATTGAAATACTATCACAGTGGAGTGATACATGACTTTTACGCTTCCACCATAACAAGGGTAAGCAGATGCATTTTGGAAAAATTAGTCCAGACAGTGACTACAATCATCAGCTACACCCGAAATCTCTGGAAATAGCTGAAGAGGAGAAGGACATAGATGTAATACTTGATGAAGAGCTCTCCTTCGAGAAGTATATCAGTGAAAAAGCAAAATAGTCAACATCCATCATCGCAATGATCTGGAGAGCCTTTCAATACATGGATGAGAAGCCATTCATTCTATTTTATAAATCACTGGTAAGAGTGCACTAAGATTATGCTAGCTCCGTCTGGGCCCCATACAAAATCAAACACATTGAACAACTAGAATCTGTGCAAAGGAGGGAAACCAGGCAACTACCTGGAATGAAGGAATTAAGCCATCCAGAAAGACTAAAGAAACTGAAACTCCCAACACTAAGTTGGGAGCTTTTCTCATTTAAAGGTGTCCAGGCCACTTCCTGTTTATGAGAATAGTGTAAGAGACTGCTTTTGCAGGGATTTTAGGGTTTTAGTCTAGCTTGAGATGTATTAGTCCAGATAGTACGCAGTAGGTGATGTGTGGAAGTATCATTACACAGTATATGTTTTTAATAATATTAGGTGTTAGATAGGGTTTCAGTCGGCGAATGATGCCAATGCATTTTGCTACCCTGGTAGTAATAATTTCAATATGCTTCTCCCATGTTAAATTGTTGTTCAAATAGACCTATAAAACTTAGCATATTGGGTTTCTTGTATTATCTGGTTGCCGATTTGGGAGGGCTTTTTCCTTTAGTTTCTTAGATTTTGTGAATAGTATATAATTAATTTTAGATACATTTAAGGACAATTTGTTTACTTTAAGCCATTCTATTAACTTCGCCATTTCATTATTGACATTTTTGTATAGACTTTCTATATCCTTGTGGCTGCAGAAAACATTTGTATCGTCTGCAAAAAGTATTAGTGAGAGATGTTTGCAGACTTTGGACATGTAATTCATATATAGGAGAAACAGCAGGGGCCCACGAACTGAACCTTGGGGAACACCACAAACTAGATTTTTATGTTCAGAGATAGACCCATTGAATTGTGCACACTGTTCCCTGTGTGACAGGTAGCTCTGTATCGAGTTCAATGCAAATACCCCTTTTCAATAGTATGCAAGCTTTTGTAGTAAAATTGTATGATCAATTGTATTGAAGGCTTTGGAAAGATCCAAGAATACACATAGCGTGTGTTCATTATTCTCATGTGAGATAGATAATTTCCAATCATCTTTACAATGGCAAGCATGGTGGAGTGTTTCTCTCTGAAACGATATTGAGACGGGTATATGATTGAGTTTTTGCTTAGATAGTTAGTAATTCCACTAAAATACAGCTTTTCTAGGAGTTTTGAGAAAAGTGGAAGTACCGAGACTGGCTGATAATTAGTAAAGTCAGATGTATCTTTAGCTTTGTATATGGGTGTAACACATGCAACCTTTGGTCTTGATGGAATTACTCCCTGTGTATGGGAGAGATTAAAGATGTGGTCCAATGGTGTTAGAATTACAGTTACAATGTTTATAAAATTTCCATTTGAAATGATCAATTCCAGCACTTTTAGCGCTGTTAATTTGCATTAGTGTTTTTTTGATTTTATGAGTATCTGTTGGATTTAAGAAAATGGCGTGTTGCTAGCTACCTGTCAGGAAATCCTCTACATGTATGTTCTAACTTGGTTGAATTTGTTGTGATAAATTAGGACCAATGTTGTCTACTATTTCTTTTTTGTTGTTAATGGCTGTATTACTACAAATAAAATGTGATGCTTCTGTAACACATTTCTCTTATTTAGTGATGATTTAATCACTTTCCATGTTTCTTTTATATTATCTTTTTGTTCATCAAATTTATTATTGAAAATAGTTTATTTTTACTGTCCTAATTATCTGGTTTAGACTGTTTCTATATTTTTCGAACTGTGAGTCATTATTCTTTGTCGGATATTTAATAAAATCAGATATAACTTGTTTTTCTTGTAACAGGCAACTCTCAATCCTTGTGTAATCGAGGGTTTATTAGGATTTTGTTTGAATTTCTTAATATGTATAGGTGGAAAGGCAGATTCATAGATACAAGAGCATATGGTGTGGAAGGTGTTGTAGGCATATTCACATGATTGTGATTGAATTACCTGCTTCCAGTTTATTCTAGCTATATTGTTTTTTAATATTTCCATATTTTCCTTTTTGAAGTCCCTATAGGTTCCCAGGTAATATGTAGACGTTGGGGCAACATTGGCAACAGGTTGGCAGATCGCAGTTGGCATTACAGCATTGGCCCGTGTTGGTTGTATCAATTGTTTTCAATCATTGGGCCAACGTTGGCACAGTAAATCAAACAAAATCAACATAATATCACCTTTTAATTTTTAAATTGTTAAATTATGCTCTCTGGTGTGCTGTTATAAATATCTTCATATATTTATGCCCGTTGTCTCAACGTTGGCCAAATAACATATTGCCAACATTGGGGCAACGTAGGTCCCATGAGCAATACTACGTTGGTCCAATGTAGTGGTAAATGTTGGGTGGGCCAACATTTGCTTGCTATCAGGGTTACTACCTCTTTTATAAGTGATTTTCCTTTTTTGTTTTCTTTTTCTATATAGAAATACCTGATTGATTCTTGACACTTACAGTATTATTATAGAAGATGTTATCAATAACAGTAACCGAGAATTCTTCAATTCTTGTTGGTTTCGTTATAAATGGATAAAAGCCAGATATTTTAAATAAATTTAGTATGTCTTGAGTTTAGAAGCTTTATTGTTTTAGCAAATCAATATTAAAGTCAGCTAATATACAAGCAGATTTCTTTTCATTTTATATGGCATTAAAAATAATTTCGAACAATTTCATAAATTTGTCGTTGCCACATCTAGGAGGTCTGTATGTAACACTGACAAGTTTATTTCAGTCTTTTTCATTGGGAATTTCAATAAAAATACTTTCAATAAATTATATGGAAAATCTCTCAAATTACACTGTTAACTCACCTTTATGTAAATACATACACCACCCCCAGTTTAGTTCACCTGTATTTTTCAATGAATTTGTAATTTTGCATAATAGTTAAGTCCAGTAGTGAGCTAGGTTTCAGCCTTGTCTCAGTAATTCCTAGGATGCTAAATTCATGAGAAAGAATCTATAAAATTATTAAACTTATCAAAAATTTTTAGTAGCGATATAATGTTAATATGAATCGTTGCGAAGGACATGGCATCAGTACTCTTGATATTATTATTATTAAATTCTTTCTGAAGTATATAGTCACAATATAAAACTAAAAAATAACAGCAACAACAACAACAACAAGCTGTTCATGCTCACACTGGGTCCAGCGATGCTAGACAATTTCCACATGCATAACCCTAACATCCCACATTATGTGTTATGCAACAACAACATTCCCGGTGTTAAAATTTGAGTCAAACTGGACCAACATTCCTCAAGATATACACAGATCCAGAATTTGATCCGATCTGGATCCAGACTCTTCTATTCAGATCTTGTATCTTGTATGCAATACTGACCTCCTTTGAAGGAGAACCGCATTAAATGTGCTTAATCAATTTTGTCTAACCTATAAACTAGCCTTCGCTACATGTATATTTGAATATATTAGTAGATAACTTAACATTCTGTACTTTGGAGCCTATTTTAAACAGGCATGTTTAAATCTTAAGTCACATCCTATCAATATATAAGGCCATCCAGTCAAGAATAAATAATGCACCTAAAATAGCACATTTCTCAGGACCTTCCATATTTAGTAGAAATTTATGGACTTGTATTTAACTTATTTTATTTATGTTGTGCATTATTAAGCACATGCTTATTTAGCTATTTACACCAATTTTTTTCTTAGGTCATTGGTATACATGTAGATGTCAGAATTAGATTTCACTAGGTTATGTAGTTTACAGAATACAAATGTAGAAATATTAATATATACACGCATCAATTAAGATCACGACCATAGTCTGGGATGCTATCACACTACATGTTACCATACTATGTAAAAAATGTCAGCCCAAGCAGATCAGTAGATCTCTGAGAAATCCAGACATGGCAGACACACTGAGAAATTGACATAATAATAATAATAATAATAAATAATAATAATAATAATAATAATAATAAAAATAATAATAATAATAATAATAATAATAATAATAATAATAATAGACAGGATGAACTCCAGCACCACCACGCATATCCAGTGAAATATGTTTACCCACACCGATCAACAAGTGAGCCATGTTTGTCAAATGTCTTATGTATTTTTGTATGCCAAATCTTATATAAGTTGTTTGTTGTTATGTTTATTATATTGTCATAATGCCTTATACCTCCTTATGTCAAATCATCTATAATATGTCTGTTGTTACATGTATGTATACTGTATTGTCATAAATGTACTAAATATTTTTTATGTCAGCCGTCTACAAACTAATAGGCACAGCCTCTAGTGGACTCCCTGTTATCATATCTGTAATTGTTATATTTACCAAGAGAATAAATCAAATCAAATCAAATCAAATCAAAGTAGAAAATTCATACCTTCATCATCAGGATCTGTTTGAGAGAAATGTGTGCATTCATTGCCCTGGTTAGAAGTATTTATCTTGAAAGGGTTTACAAGTATGTTTGTATTTATATAGGATAGGAAGCAGAAATTAAGTATCGTTTTCATAGTGATTAAAAGGAACAATAGTTTGTTTACATTGCAAACACCACCATGGCTCATTAGAATTCTGGACTTTTTCATAATCTGTGATAGTTAGCCCTTGAGAGAATCGTAAATGCACCAAATCAGAACAACATTCACATAGAATTGCACACTGATTAAGACCCCCATCTACAATATGTAAGCACTGTGTAGCATCTGTTCCGGGGAAAAAGATGTAACCTTGATAGAACATGTGCAAAGAAGGGAAACAAAATTGGTTCCAGGGCTGAAAGATTTAGAGTGAAGATTGCCTGAGGACCTTGAAGTTACCAACACTGGCCTATCGGAGATTGCGAGGTGACATGATAGAGACATAAAAGATTCTTCATGATAAATAACCATAGAAGTAAGCACAGATATCCCACTAAGAGACTCGGCAACAAGAGGGCACAGACTAAAGGTCTTCAAGGAAAGAGCGAAAGACGAGCCTGTGGCAGTAAAGCTTTGAAATCAGAATAGCTGAACCACGGAACAGCCTGCCAGAGGATATGATCAACACACCAACCGTAAAAGCCTTTGAGAAGTGGCTAAACGAGCCCTGGTTACACCAAGATATCCTCTACAACTATAAGGCCCAAACTGATACTTCGAGGCACACCATGCAATTAATTGTAGACACAGATGAAGAGTATGAAGATCTGGACATATAGGAGAAATCCTAAGTCCAGTTACTCCAGTACCAACCTATGGTTATGGTATGGTATGGGAAGAGGAAACTGAGACGGAGCTTGTCCTCACCTGAAGAGATAGTGGATCAGCAACAGGAACTAGAGAAAGACCTCGTAGAAATCAATCAGCACACCATAACAGCAGCCAGATCACATGGGGGTCTTTGCGATTAACCTTCAGAAGTAACTATAAAGAAATAATATTAAGGATTACAGAAGAAGAGAAAGCACTATGACACATATTCAACAAGGTACGATTATACGCACCTGAAGGACAGAATACATCTGCATGATGAGCTAAATGCACTGATTTTTGACAGGATTATCAAAATATGCTCCTATGCAATAAGGAATAAAGAGAGAAGTGTAGCTGACTCCGCCCAAAGTGAGGCTGAAGAGGAAAGTTGGAATTTCAAATGAAGGATACACTAAGCCATGGTGTGGTAAGTACGTTTTTATCTGTATAAAATGTGTAGATATTTATAGATAATGTGAACTGTTCCCTATCATAGGCAGCACACAGCAGCTCACGATAACAAGCGAAACAAAATACATATTCTGTCGTAGGTGCCACATCGCACCTCACGACAGATAGCTAAGCGTAAAACTTCAAGGATAGAATCTTAAATACTGTCGTAGGCGCCACATAAAAATAACAGCTCGCGGCAGAAAATCTGAACTGTATACTATACACCTGTGCAAAAGTTAAGCACCAGCAAAAACAATAGAACGTAGAAACATGATGGTACAACTAGGCTGCCATACTTTTTGTCCCCGCGTTAGCTGACATAATTCCAAGTACGAAATGCACATGCATGCATGACTTCACGCCGCTGGATGTCCGTGCGTGGCGGGAAACAGCACACGTGTTCAGTTATGTAAAAGTCCAGTTTGAGGTGTAGAACATTACATACAGATTTAGGCGACAAGATTAGGAATTTTGTGTTCATGACCGTGGTTTATTTGTACAGAGAGAATTAGCTCTTGATTGTGAACCGCTATGGCAAGACGAAGGTTAAGTGATCGTGTGAAATGGCAAATCATAGGCATGCATACCACTGGTATGTCATGCGGAGAGATTGGGAGACAGCTGAACATTAACCATACTGTAATCAGTCGTTTGATTGCAAAACATGGGCAAACTAACGAGGTGAAGGACAGGCCTAGATCTGGAAGACCAAAGAAGACTACTGCTCGTGATGATCGAGCCCTAGTACGCCTTGTTAGGAGATCTCCATTCACCAACAGCGGAGTGCTCAGCCAGCAATGGGAAACGTGCAATAGAGTGTCAATGTCTACCGTCAAAAGGAGACTGTATGCTGCTGGCATGAAAGCTAGGAGACCTGTCAGACGTCCTCTCCTCACTGCACACCACAAAGAGGAGCGTCTGAGGTGGTGCAACGAAAGAAGACACTGGAACATGAGATCCTGGAGACGGGTACACTGGTCCGATGAAAGTCGCTTCCTGCTTCATGCCACAGATGGTCGAACTCGTGTATGGAGGTCCAGACGCACGGCGTACGACCAACGTAACATCATGGAAGAAGTTCCATTTGGTGGAGGTTCCGTTATGATATGGGGGTGCATCTCATTTGATTGTAAGCTGGATCTGTTGACTGTACCTGGAACACTAAATGGACAAAGATATCAAGATTCCATACTGGATAGAGTTGTGGTCCCTCATTTTGTAAATCATGCACCTGGAACCCACCCTATATTCATGGATGACAACGCCCGACGACATCGTGCTAGAGCTGTGCATGAATACCTCCGCCAGAATGCCATCGAAACCCTACCATGGCCAGCAAGGAGCTCTGACATGAACCCTATTGAGCATATCTGGGACATTCTGGGAAACATGGTGAGAAGGAGGGATCCTCCTGTGCAGAACCTACAGGAATTAACAGACGCACTCCATCTTGAATGGCAACGAATACCACAATGGCGTATCAGTCGGTTGGTGACCAGCATGAGACGTCGTGTCCAGGCCGTCATCCAGGCACAAGGTGGATATACCCGGTATTAATAATGACAGTCTCAAACTCGTGCACAGATGTTCAACTTCGTTTTCAGACACCATTAATGACAATCTAGCCACGTGTGTCAACTGTAGGGCAATAGTTGTCAGTTGTGTCAACGTAACCATATTGAGGCCTCGTTTTCAAGTTCAAACAAAAACATACAGTGTTTCCCCACCATCATAATCAGCATTCCTCTAGTTGCATTATTACCTCTTGCACTAAGATGGATGGGTACATAAATGTTTATGCTATTGCTTTCTTCATAGCACATGAATATACCCTCGCATGTGCGTAAAAATAGGGTGGTGCTTAACTTTTGCACAGGTGTATATATATGGTATAGTTGAGGGATAGCTTGCCTCATAAACGCCAGCAAAACATAAAATGTCTGCAAATGGAGGCAACGTCCTAATGCCAAAACGAACAGCATCTGAGAATGAAGTGCAACCAGGCTGGCCTTTAGAGATGTGTAATGTTGGAAGAAATGAAGGAATCTAATGCTGAGAACATATCAGGGACTTCAAATACACAGTCCGAGGACCACCGTGGGAGCGAAAAGTGTTAAGAATTCAGAGAGGAGCAAAGGAAAACTAGAGCGCAAAGAGACCAGTGTATATACAAATGTAAACAGTCTACATACAAATGCTGTAAACATGTTTAACCAGGATAACAGAAGATTAAATATGCTGAAGTGTGCATTTTCAAATGCAGACTGTCTGCTAAATAAAAGAGAAGAGCTTAAGGCTAGGATACAGGGTGGGGCTGGGAGGACGGGGCAACAGATATAATTGGAATAACAGAAGCATGCCCAAAGAATTGCAGATAGCTGCCAACCAAATCAGAATTGCAAATAGATGGGTTTGGCATGTTTGTCAATTATTTGGAAACATCAAAAGGCAGAGTAGTTGTATTGTTTATAAACGAACCCCTACACAGGGTCGAACATAGTTGCTGGAATCTTCCAGGAAGCTATCGGGGTCAAGATTGGACTAACAGAGAGTGATAATCTACTGGTGGGATATATATGAGAGGCCCAACAATACTACTGAAAATTTGGAGGACTTGAAGAAAAAATGCTCAGAAATATATTGAACACAAATAAGGAGTTCAGACATATTCTGATTGTAAGGGATTTCAATTATCCAAATATAAATTGGCACGACTGGTCTGTAAAAAGCAAGATGGATGGGGAATCATTTATCGAATGTATAAGGGATTGCTATCTATACCAGCATGTCAAGGAATACACGAGGTGCAGATGGAATAACGAACCAAGTATACTCGGTCTTATCCTTACAAATGATGAATTAGTAGAAGAAATCGAAGAGCAAAGTCCATTGGGAGCCAGCGACCACTACATAGGTACATTTAGTCACAAACTGCTAAGCCAGCAAAGGTGCAATAATACAAAGATGGACATTTATCAAGGGTAACTATGAGGCGAATAATGCAGACCTAGAGCTGGATTGGGAAACATTATTAGAAGCAGATGATCCAATTACAGGACTGGACACTTTCCTTAAAATGTTTAACAACGCCAAGGAAATCATATTACAAAAATTAAAGGCGGACACAGCAAAGCAACAAAATACCGACATATGCAAGCTAATGAAGATATTAGGGCTAACATAAAAAGGAAACAGATGTGGGCAAAAATTCCTGGAAACAAGAGACGAAGAGGAACATAGAGAGCATACTAGAGTAAGAAATTAAGTGAAAGGGGCTAATGTGGAAATTTAACCGAGATAATGAAGAGGAGATAACCAGGAACACCAATGCTAACCACCAGAAATTTTGGAAATATGTATATTCAAAGAGGATAGTTAAGTGAAATCTCAGAACTAAAGGTTTAAAAAGATGGTATAACTCAGATTGCCAGTGAAGATATAGATAAGGCAAAATGTACTGGCAAACTTTTTTACCAGCGTTTTTACATGCGAACCAGATGGCCCCATGCCAGAGTCCTAGAAACTAAACCTGGAATGTAAATTCCAAGACAAAACATTCACCCAGGATAATATGCTGAGAATAATAAAGGGAATAGATAAAAATCAAGTCACCTGATCCAGATGCAATACACCCCAAGCAATAGCAGAGCTAAAAGAGAGATTGTGCATGCCCTTGACTATTATATTTAAGTCGATAATGTCAGATAAGTGGAAGTGCAGCCTCCGGGTGTGCGTGCTGGTCCACCAGATACTCTCACTCCACAGCACCGCAAGTATGCGGTCTGTTGGGGGTGAGGCTGTTGGTTAGCTGCGGATCTCTGGGTTACATATTCAGTGTTGCACATTTCCGGATTATACAAACACCAACTTCTAGAGCCAGTGGAATGTTCACGTTGCTGCAGGGCCGTGCAACCATCGGCGTGGAAGTTAAACCTCATGGTCTCATCCTCGCTGTTTGTGTCATCGGTGTGATGGTCCCCTCGCTCCATTTAGAGCTTGGACATAATTAAATACATACAATAAGTACACGTAACAGAAAAACAATGGTACTCGTTTGCTGCTACAAGCGAGAAGTCAAGTAAATAGGGTCAAGTTGATGACTCGTCATCATGGTCCTCACCAGAGGTACCTCATAGATCATAATCCATGAGGCAACCCCGTAAAGGAGGGTCCTAACGCAGCTACTTAGCAAGTTTAATATAAACTAAATTAACACAAGCATTATTTGTTGCAAGAGGAAAGTGTCTTGCATGGGCCTCCGTCACAGGAAAATGCCTACAATGCTGAAGCGGACGTAGAAAGATGGCAAAAAGGGCCACTCTCTTGTTCAAACTATGATATGTAAAAGAGTCAACCTAGTGAAATTATAAGCTAATGTGATGCACGCTGCACTACGTGACGATGAGGTGGATGATTTCTGCAGAATTCAACACAGTCATCTTATGTAAGTTCAAAGATACTGAATTAGTAGTTGCCGCTTTATTTATACGGTCATTTTGCTAGATCCTATCCTAACATTTAGATTTTGGGTCCAGATCAAGGTTAAGCCGCCAATGGCTGGGTGTTCTATCTATCTTTAACGTATAAGCCTGGCAGGCGAGAATGGTCGATGACCGCATGGTCACCCTCACGGAGCATCCCCCTCAGTTTAGACAGCATGCAGAAATGTCACGAAGTGGCAGCTCCAGAATCATATGACGATCCTGTCACCACCACATCATGAACACATATAACAGCATGGAGACAAATCACATTACATAAGCATTGAAAAGCACATATAAGTTTATGGTGGGGACACAGATGCAGCTATCCAACTATAGTGACATTCCCGTGAGGGCGTGGTGCGTTCTAAGACCGCACCCAGTCACATGTAGCGTTAGATGGAAAGCTGTGTCCTGCCCCTCACCAGTACATTGGGGGCGGATCATATGAGATCTGCACCCAGGGACTAACATTTTACCTGACGTTAGCGTTATGTAAATTCGCCCAGAGATGCACTGCAGGCCAGTAACTATAATATTTTCACAGTGCTTCCTACTTTGGCGTGGTTATCTAACTAACTAGTATCTGAAGATACAGGGGAACTGTGTGTGGTCATCAACACTCTGTTTCTAACCGCTCTGAAACCCCAAAAGTTTCAAAGTCAGCTCCAAACAACATGGCGGAGGGAGGTCCAAACAATTAATAATCCCGGATGCTAGAGAAACGTAGACAGAGAAATCACTCTTATATTCGCAAGAATATGAGGCCTTAAGGTATATGGCCAATTTATACAATCTAGCCAGTGTGCAGTGTTACATATCCGCTACTTCCGGAAAAGAGACTTACACAAAATGTCTCCTACAGAGTAATCATCCCTACTACTATAAACCTATCCAATTGAGCAAAAATAGTCCAGGTTTAGTCAGCCGCATGTCATGTTCGCACAATGAGAACGTGAACAGCGACCTCAGTGAAAAATTGATGCTGTTGGGAACAATGTGGTGCGGTTGTTGTTGCTGTATTGTGTAGCCTAGCGAACTGCGGTTCTAATGTTTTTATATAAAAACATATAACTAGTTGGTTACTGCCATCTAAATAACTATCACAGTACAGTAAAATAGAAGGTCCCATGACCTTGACAGTGCTTATCGGCACAAAATAAGAATAATATATACAGTTAAAGAATAAACTATAGAAATGCGGTCTCAGACGACCGTGCGGTACCTGTTAGTCATCAGTACCTGTTACAGAAAAGTAGTACATGAATATAATACTATAATAATGGAGTACCTATTAGTCATTGGTATGGAAAAAGTTCTGGAATCACAGTAGTTGAAGTGTCACACATTTGGAATGCGAGATAACATGATGCGGAAGTTAGCTTCTAGGAAAAACTGCAGGTGAACTGTCTGATGCAATTTGCGTTTATGGAAGGAAGATCCACATCATTGCAACCACTAAAGGTGCTGGATGAATGGACTAAAGTAGTGGACAAATGTGGACAAATTGATGCCATATGTATGGACTTCACGAAGGCGTTCGATACCGTCTCACACAGGTGACTCATCAGCAAGCTGAGAAATTATGGTGTAAGCGAACGTATAATACTATGGGTACATAACTTTCTTTAAAACAGAAAGCAACGTGGCATGGGCAATGGACAGGTTTTTGAAAACCACCCAGTAACAAGTGGAATCCCACAAGGCAGCGTGTTAGGGCCTATCCTGTTTGTGATATACATTACTGATCTCCCTGACTCTGTAAGATCTACATGTTATTTCTTCACACAACATATGTAAGCAAATCAGATGCAAGGAAGATGAAAAATAGGTGCAAGAGGATCTGGACTCTATTCAGGAGTGGTCAAACACATGGCTATTAAGATTTCACCCAAACAAGTGCAAAGCTTTGCCTGTAGCGAGCAAAGGAGGAAAACACCCAGATGAGAAGAGCTATCACCTTTACAAACACGATAGGGCACAAGTGAAGCTTGAGAATATACAACAGGAAAATGATATTGGGGTCACTGTAGACATGAACCTAACCTTCTCAATCCAAATACGATCCCAAGTAAACAAGGCGAACAACATTGTGGCTCTAATTAGAAGAACATTCACATACTTAGATGAGAAAATGTTTAAGCAGCTGTTCCAGGCCCTGGTGAAACCTTACCTAGAGTATGCAGTATGTGTGTGGAGCCCTCATCTAAAAAAATGATGTCGTCTTAATAGACAATGTACTACGACGAGCATCTAAACAAGTGCTTAGAGCACGCAATATTTACGTGGAATTATAGCGCACTATAAATATCCTATTATTATTATTATTATTATTATAAGTCCGAGCATTAAGCAACATAGGCTATATAGATAGGTTGAAGAGACTAAAAAAGTCCACAATGCAGCACAGAATGTTGAGAGGAGACATGATTGAGGTCTACACACTCTCACATGGGATATATGATCCTGAAGCCTCAAGAGGGCAGTTGACATTGGCAGAGAGTAGAGGCACAATAGGCAATAACTTGAGACTGGCCAAATATCATAGTAGAACAAATGCGAGGAAATATATGTTCAAAGATAGTGATAGAAACTTAGATTAGCCTGCCTGGTGACATAGTTAATTGTACATCTAGCTTTGCCTTTGAAGTGGCCATGGATAAACTTTAGTAACACAAAGCCATTAAATTTGGTTTCACTTCCAAATATCGGATGTCAGGAAGTCAGGAACGTGGACTATTTTTAGTGGAAGAAGATGCAGACATAGAGGCTGGACAGCCTGAGTCATCAGACATATACTAAGAAGTCATAAGAGGAAATCAGAAATAAAATCTATTTGACCTCACCCTAACAAGTGACAGGAACATTGTCCATGAAATAATCCACCAACCTCTTTTAGGTAAAAGCCATCATGGCGTTCTTCAAATTTCACTGCACCTGCCCATTTTAAGCTATGCGAAACACACAACTGAACCCAAACTACTATTGGTCAAAGGTAGGTATGCTGAAATGTGAACAGAGTTAGGAATTATGGACTGGCAGCATCTGAACGAACTTGATACAAATGAAACATGGAAACTATTACACAGAAAATTAATCACTATGAAAGAATAATATACTCCTACCTCTCAACAAAAGAGTAGAAAGAAATATCCCTGGATTGACCACAACACATCACAATCACTTACACTAAAGAACCAAGCCTACAAAAAGTATAATAAAACTAAGAAAACTACAGATTATGAGCTTTACAAGACTGCCAGAAATAAATGTTACATCATCCAGTCGAAGATTCAAACAGTCATTTGAACGAAAAATGGCGTCGGAAAGTAAAAATAATGCTAATTTTGGAACTGCAAAAAGCCAAACTAGTACCTTTAGCACAGAAGACAAAGAAAAAGCAAATGTCCTCAACAACTTCTTCTTAAGTATCTTTACTTCCAAGGACTTGCATAATATACCGAGTATCAGCAACACAGGCAACAGCACTGTTTTAGACAGTATATTAACAACACCTATGGCTATTGAGAAAAAACTGAAAGACATCAATCGATTTAAAAGCAATGACCCAGACGAATTATCAATGAGAATACTAATCGAAGTAGCCAAGGAAATTAATGTACCTGTATGCATCATCTATAACAAATCTCTCGAAGGTGTACTACCAAACATCTGAAAATTGGCAAATGTGTGTTGCATAGGTTCCAAGAATGATTCAAACAACTACAGACCAATTAGCCTTTCCTTCACACTCTGCAAGCTCCTAGAGCTATCTGTTAGAGGCAGAATCTTAAACTATTAGGAAGAAGCCAACCTATTCATACCAGCACGGCTTCAGACATAACAGATCATGCAAAACTCAACTACTACAGTATCTCGAACATATAATGATTAAACTGGATGCGACAGAATCAGTTGATTCTGTACATCTGGATTTCTCCAAGGCTTTCGATACAGTACCACATAAAAGACTCCACTCAAAATTGCAAAGCTATGGTATAGGAAATAATGTAACCAAGTAGATAGAGAAACATTTAATCAATAGAAAACAAAGAGTAACAATAAATCATACAAAATCATATTGGGCAGATGCAACCAGAGTAGTAGGGCTGGTAGTAAAATGATCGTACCTTGAATACCACCCATCGCAACACCATACACAGGCAAGCGATCGACAATCTGTGGCATGGGAATTTGAGACATGCGCTGTACAAATACATGCCAGGGCCTGGGCCCCACTGAACCACACCAATCAGCTCAAACTGGTTCAGTTAGAGATAAGTATCCATAGTGATATACCATATCGTTCGAAGCTTGATGAACTTCGTCAGAAGGTTGAGGAACTCTGTCAGCTTGAAACTTCGTCCGAAGCTTGAGAAACTTTGTCAGAAGCTTAAAGAACTTCGTCAGAATGGTTGAGGAACTCACTCGTCCACCGAGGATCAGATGGTGTGACTCTCTTCTTCTGTAACTTCTCATGGCAGACTCACTTCAGCCACGATTTACTGGCATCTGACTTGCGAGTCCAGGGAGTTCTCGGGGAATATTCTAAATGCTGCCTCATCTCTCGTCAGCCACTTGCATCCTCTTTCCTTGAAGATGTGCTCAGCGGCCTCCTTCTGACCGGCGGCCCGCCCCTGTTGAGTACCAGTAATATGCCCTAGCTGTTTGAAGAGCAAGAATGACGGGAGTCTTGATCGATTTGAAGGGTAGGCTGAGTGCCTTGCCCTGGGCACTGTCAACCTTCCCGTAGAGCATCTGAGTCAATAATTCTTCGTACTATGGGCCGGTGTGGGCTCCACTATGGCAGTCAGTATCTCTGCATCAGACGGAGGTGGGGCCTTGGCTCGCTCGTGGATAATGTTGATGTCACGAAGTCGTCATCGGACCCTGTCAATGGGCAGAAGGGTGGAGGACTGGACTGGTTTCTTCTTGGAAGGTGATACAGGTTTCTTCTGCCGACCGAAGACGAGCTCGTGAAGTAGTACTTTATACATCGCTGTGTATATATCTAGATGTTAAACATGGAACGGTATGTACAGCATCCAGATGATGGGACAGTTGAACTTGCAACCTCACGCCACACCGATCCTCAGAAGGACTGTCTGACAGTCATTCGACCTTGTATCCATGATGCGAACCGTCTATCCACAGCTGGGAAGTATATCGACTTCACTCTCTTGGGACAGATCCATGAGATTAGGAGCATGACGCTCAAGTTCAAGGTCGAGAGCACTGTGGAGAAGTATGTAGAGCTCCCGCAGTTGGTGAGCAGGATGGAGATTATGCAGAGCAACAACACCCTGGACATCACCTATGTGAACGATGAGTACCAGGTCCTGGCTCCGTTGAGATCGTAGACCAGACTACTATGCGAAGGGGAAATGGTACTATGCCATCGGATGTAATGAATGCTTCACAGAATTCAACTTACAACCAGACATAGAAATACCTGTTGCGGTGCCATTCTTCTCCCTTCTCGAGAACACACACACACATGCACGCACGCACGCACGCACGCACGCACGCACGCACGCACACACGCACACACGCACGCACGCACACACGCACACACGCACACACGCACACACACACACACACGGCCTTGATGCAGGACACGTTGTTCCTCCTGGTGTACACTGAACATCTTACTGATGTAACGATGACATCTCCACTACTTCAGGTCTGGCATGATGAGAACGACCAGGAACTAAAATGTGCGAACTCTAGACAACGAATCCTACATGTAGAGCGAGAGCACCAACAGGTCCAGGCCACGGCTAACCAGCATCTAGAGTTGACATTGCAGCTAGGTGCCTTGGATTGCGTAGCTGTAGCAGTCTTGGGTCAGAAAGGAGGGTGGTCCAGGAGGTGGCGGAGCTAAACGACTTCAAACTTGTGGTGGCTGAGACCAACGTTCTCGTTCTTCGACAGGAGACGAAGTCATATGCCCTACTCTGCCTAACCAGTGGCCACAAGGATCGTGAGTTGGTGCTCGATGGTCAGAGCCACCCCGGAGCGAGAGACGTCCCACCTAACCATGGCAGCCAGCTCAGCTTTCATGTTGGGAACCTGCTCGGAGAGCAAGGAGGCACTTGTCTGTACTTTGGATAGAGCAAGGTTCGCTTCTCGAAAAATGGAGGTATTCAGCCTGAACACGCGTAGAGCATAGCTCCCGCTGTCACCACAGCTGCTACAGCAGCCACTACTACTATGGCCTCGGCTGTCTTCTGACCTCCTGATGTCCGATAGTCGAGCATTGGCTCGGAAAGCTTTACAGCCTCGCAGTACTCATTAAGACTCGCATCATCCTCTTTGATGTTTCGGGTGGCTTGAGCCCTTTGTTGCCGTCGGTGTTCCTCCCTTTGGTGCATATGCTCGAGTGCCTTGCTGTACTCAAACTTCTCCTTAGACAGCTTCTCCATCGCCTGGTTATGATGTTTTCTCTCTACCTCTGCTGCCTTATGGCCAGCGAAGCTGAGACCCCAGTTTGCCAAGGCAAACATGCTTGCATTCAAGGTTGCAGATCTCATGTCTATGCAAGCGCTCTAACTCACCATATAGTTCCGTCATGTATGAACTGGAGGCTTTCGACGATCCAGTCGATGAGGACTATGATGATGTCTAGGATGACTATGACGAGGATGAGGACTATGATGATGTTGAGGATGACTATGATGATGATGATGATGTTGAGGATGATGATGTCGTGGATGAGGACTATGATGACGAGCTTAAAGTGCTTGTATAGCAGTGAATGATGTATGAACCGGAAGCTTTCGAGGAACCAATTGAGCATATCGATGAGGACTATGATGAAGAGGAGGACAATGATGAGGATGACTATGATGAGGACTATGATGTAGAGCCAGAATTGCGCTGACTACTCCACTGAGCCAAAGGGTTTTCTCGTGCCTACATGAAGGGCTCTCTTGGTCTATTAGCAGCAGTTGGGCTCTGATTGCTCTGTTCATGATGAAGGCTGGCGAGACGGTCTGCAAGATCGCTGCCAATACTCTCCATGGAGTTGAGAAGATCTCTGCGGCTATTCCTCGGGGGTAGGTACATTCTTTGGCATTGCCGGTCCGTGGCTCCCATATGTTGCGATGGCACTTGGAGTCATCTGGGCCGCTGAACATTTAAGACATGCTAAAACTCTAAATATTCATGGATTGGTTGTCAAGCTACCCTTCAGTGATGGCGCTAGCACTGTAGAGACTGTGAGCCACTGGCTCACCAGGCAGGCGATGTGGCAGATATACAGACCTCATCCACGCCACATTCGGTATGCACACTTCGATGAACCTGTCCTGAACAGAGTTCATCAGGCAGATGTGCTGTTTCTTCTGCATGATCGTGTGGGCAGCAATACCTACAAGTACGCCCTCACCATCGTCGATGTAGGTGGCAGTCGGGTTCCAGAGTATCTATGAGGACCCACAAAATCCCCTCCAGTGGCCAGAGGCGCTGCAAGTGGATGAGGGTAAGGAATTTAGAGGTGAGACTGTGACCCTCATGCGGAAACATGGTGTGGCGATTAGGCGAGGCGAGGTGGGACATCACGGTGCCTAGGCTATCGTCAAGTGGTGGAACTGGACACTGGCAGAGAGGCTGTTCCCACATCAGTATGCTCAGGAGATGGCTGTAGCGGGCGATCGTTCCAGGGTATGGGTGAGAGGCTTGTCCATTGTGGTGGAGAGATCCAATGCTGAGGTTACTAGGCTGATAGGCAAGAAGCCAGTCAAGGCCATTCAGCAATCCTCTGTGGTCCAACCTTGATGTCAATCATGCCCTGAGGACAGACTTCCATCCGATACCCTGATTCGGTATTTGTATGAGCCTGGCGAGTGGTTCCGCAAAGTAGATACTGTAGTGACACCCCCGGGAGGGATATAGCATCTTTGAGGATGTCTGTACCTTGTTCTGTGTAGAACTGTCACATCCGCTCTAGGGCTTTGATGAATGGGCTGACGTCCAAGTTATTGTAATATCGCAGCCAGTCAACGAATGTCCACTTCCCTTGCTCTCAGAAGGTCTGATTACATTGCTTCCACCCTGACAGCTTCGGGAGGTGGCCACCCTTGAGCTTAGACCACCATGCTTGGTAGTTTGGGAGCCCCGGATAGTCGAGCTTCTCAGGCATGTCTAACCATTCATATGGGAACCAGTTCTTCTGCTGTGTACACCCATAGGCTTTGATCCACACCTCGTAGGAGACCACGGGACCGAGGTAGTTCAGCACATCGAGAAACCTCAGCTCGGGTGTGATGAGGAACATTGTCTGGCTAGCTTTCTTGGCGACTTTTCACACCACTCATTGATAAGTCACTGCTGGTGTTTCGGCAACTTGTCCAAGTCTGCAGGCAGATACTGTGCCCGGGCATGTGTCCGGATTCGGTATGCTCATCATTGGATTTCATTTATGAACTCTGAGATTAGCACTTTGGGGTCAGCATTGCAGAGGTGAGTTGGCTCACTCGCGCTGCCGTCTAAGGAGCAGCCAACTGACACCGAGATAGGTATGTGGGTACTCTCGATCATGAGAGTCCCCATCAGATGGGTCTTGATGCTGACTAGAAGTGCTTCAAGGTCATAGATGATGAAGTGTGGGTATGGTACGGTCCACACCTGTGTGGGGACTTTTGGACAACATTTTATGCAGCACTACCACTGTACCACAAGTGTGCATCCAGATGCTCTCAGCTCGTCGTCTCTCACGACTGTCTTGCAGTATCTTTGTTCGGCATCCTCACCTCGCTTGTGTTGTGAACATCCATGCCAGTAACAGCCATGGAACTTGTAAACGGTTTTGGCTGTTGGATCATAACCATCTACGGGAGCACCCTCAATCCAATGCTCGCCACTGTGGCCACACCTTACATGATGTATGTGAGTTCCTCGGTTTCTTGACTTATACTCGATCCAGCAAGTTGCCGCTGAACTGGCCGGTTGGCATGGATAGAAGGCCTGCGGTGCCTCTACTTTCTCCCCGGTGCACTTGATGGTTGTTTTTCCAGCTGTACAGCGGTCAGTGTGATGTTGAAGACTACATGGTTGGGTGAACTGCTGGTGACAGTGCCCACAGATGAAAGTCTGAGGCAGCTTGGAGATGTCCTTAATGAAGAATGCATGGTGGTCGTATACTCCAATTGTCAAGATGTTCAGATAGCGAGCAGTTTTCCTGGTCAGATACCAGCTACCCTCTTCGGTAGGTTCGTAAACGCGAATCCCTGTTTTCGCAAAGAACTCTACCTTGTCCAGCTGATCAGCTGATCAAGTGAGGTTCGTGGCACATCGATCATAGTTCAGTTGTAGTAGTGCTTGGCAGGCTCTCATGCAGGAGCTGTACTTCTATCGGGCCCCACTCCCTGGTAGATTGCTAAACATCTCCAGAGACACAGATTGTCCTTATAGGTGTCAACCGCTGCCATACTCTCTTTTGTCGCAGCCCGACTGGGAGTGGTCTAGTACCTAGTAAGGGCTGGCAGTCAATAACAGCTTTGACCACAACATTGATTGATCGGAGGAAGGCCCACTTGGTGTTGGGTCGATCAATATTGTCAGGATCTAGGCGGACGTGCTCTCAGCCCGCCATTCAGGCCTGGGCCGCTCATAATGTATTCATCCAGGGACTCCCTGGAGCATTCTTGTGGAAGAGCATCACCCTACAATCCTCGATGTGGTGAACTCGATATTGGTTATACTAGAGGAGGTAGAAGGCGTTCTGTATGGTCTGGATCTTCTCCATGTTCGGCCTGTAATGCCCCCTTCTAGCTCTCTGAAGAATGTCCAGCATACTGTTCACCATCCCCTCTCCTCTGTCTTCCTCTCACCCAGCTGCTGACCTTCTCGCTTCATACTCCGGGCTAATGGATCAAATCTCGGCCCCCTCATCACCCGTCTTCTGATTCTCCGTAGAAGAGGTAGACGCTCTAGCGGATGGCTTGCCATCCGAGTTGCTAAAGCTTTGGCTTGTAATCTGACAGTCATCTCCTCATCCAACAGCCTAAGCTCGCCGTGGCTTTGTGCTTTCTTATGAGGGTTCCCTGGATCGCCAGAGATGATCACTGGGAACCTTCCCATCTGTTGTGCTCCGGAGAGTCACAAGTGCGACGCCTCGTCACGGGCCTGTCCAATCATCTGGAGAAGCTCAGCTTTGTTGGCCTTAGAGCGACCTCTAAGGTCGATTTGCTTTGCAATCGCCTGAAGCTGTTATACAGTAACCATGATGGTGAGGCTTATAACAACTGAAGAGGCATGTCTCTAAATGGGCGTTTGGCCCATGTAATATGTGGTTGATCACAGGTGATCAGTATACCACTGAAGATGTGTGTCTCTAATGGGTGTTCAAACCTTGTAATGTGTATCACACGGTAAAATATGTATGTTCAGAGGTTGGTATATCACTGAGGATATCTGTCTCTAAATGGGTGTTCAAACTTTGTAATGTGTATCACACTGTAGAATATGTATGTTCAGAAGTTGGTATATCACTGAGGATACATGTCTCTAAATGGGTGTTCAAACCTTGTAATGTGTATCACACTGTAGAATATGTATGTTCAGAAGTTGGTATATCACTGAGGATACATTTCTCTAAATAGGTGTTCGGACCTTCCCATTTAGAGACATGAGGTATCGTATGTATTTGTGTGTGTATTTGTGTGGCCCAGGTCTCAAAATCCTATGCCTCAGGAATTGTGAGGGTGGTGGGAGTCGTGGATCGCCGATCGGTTGACTGTGGATGGTGTTGTGATGGATGGTATTCAAGGTACGATCATTTTACTTCCGGCCCTAATACTAACCAGTGACATATCACAAGGAAGTGTCCTGGGGCCTGTCCTTTTTCTAATATACATAAATGATCTACCGGAATCAGTAACCTGCCACTGCAAAATATATGCTCATGACACAGAAATTTATGGAGACACATCCATCAATAGTACCCAAGATAACATAGGCAAGGTATGCGAGTGGTCTCGGGATGGCAAGTAGGCTTCAATACAAGTAAAACTCATGTCTGACATTTTGACAGTAACAGTTCTCAGATCCAATACTCTACGACAACTGGTATCTCCCATATACAACCAATATCTACATCACAGCTAGAAAAAGATTTGGTAGTGGATATCAACACAGAACTTACTTTTGATACACACATAAATAGCATTGTATCTAAGGCAAACAGTAGAGTAGGATTATTCAAAAGAACCCTTTCCTGTATATACAGTAGAGTATACACTTACTTTAATCTACAAATCTTTGGTGAGAGCCATCCTTGAATACTGTAACTCAGCATGGTCACCAAGATTTAAACGGCAATTTAAGCTATTGGGAAGAGTCCAGTGCTGGCTAACAAAGTTTTTACCACATATTAGAGACTACTGCTACACAGAAAGACTTAAAACCCTAAATCTAATGCCATTTAAATACATAAGATTTCGAGGCGATTTAATCGAAACATACAAAATCCGTAACGATATCTACAACATTGACAAAGCAGCTTATTCGAAATCGCCACTAATACACACACTAGAGGACATAAATTCAATCTTAACATGAAACACAACACTGTGTGTTCTCTCTATGTGCTTCTCCAATGTTAAATGTTTGCTCAAATAGACTCCTAGGAATTTAACATACTCAGCCTCTTGTATTTCTTGATTGTTTATGTACAGTTTTGGGAGAGCAGCTTCTTCTGGTTGGCTAGATCTTGTAAATAGTCTAAAATTTGTTTTGTTGACATCTAGAGATAATTTTTTTAATTTTGAAAAAGTTTATAATTCTCTCCATTTCATTATTCACATTTTTGTATAGAGCTACGTACACTGCAGACTAATTTTTTGTTTCCTGAAATATCACCATTAAATTGCACATATTTTATCCTGTCAGTAAGATAATTTTGAATCCAATCCAGAGGAATGCCTCTTATACCATAATGTGATAAATGTTTAAAAAATATTTTGTAGTTAATAATGGCAAATGCTTTGGAAAGATCCAGGAACACATCGAGTGTAAGTTCTTTATTTTCCAAGGACTCAGATATATTTTCTATCATATCAACAATGACAAGCATAGTAGTGTTTTTCTCTGACACCATACTGAGATTTGTAGATAGATAATTGAATATCTATTTATATAGTCAACAATTCTGTTGTAATATAATCTTTCCAGGAGTTTTGATAAAGGTGGAAGCACCGAAACTGGTATGTAGTTAGTAAGGTCGGATGGATCTTTAGCTTTTTAAATAGATGAGATTGCAGATGTGATTTATGGAGGTGAGTAGTTCTGTTATACAGTGTTTAATCTGCGCAGACATTGTATGTGATCAATGCATGCGTGTGTCGGTAGTCATGTCCATACATTGGAATGTCCACAAAATGGGAATTGACAATCACAAGCCTTGGACACAATTGAACGCTCAAAGATCCTAGATGTACTACACCAGGCCAGTTGCAATGAAGATGAGCTATGACTAGTCAGACTACTGCTTAAGCTGAGAGTACGAGTCAAGACAGTGAAGTCTATAGAGTTTGAGACATCAATCTGATCCCCATAGGGAGATGCTCTATCTCTGATGCTTGTCAGCTGTCACCTTGCTGCTGCATTGAAATCCATGCAGGAAAGTTCCACAAGACCAAATCCCCTAGTGCCAATACTGGGTATGCCGCTAGAGCTGGAATATTCCGACGATATGGACTTCATAGATGAGAAAAAGAAACCCATTGACGAACTTCTCCCAATAGCTGCAAGAAAACTCAAAATTGAGAATCCGTTTCTGAATGAATCCAAAACAGAGTTCACCCACATATACCTATCTACAAAGCATGAAACCATAAAGAAAATGACGACCCACTTCGTGGCGGTGAACCATTGAAGAAAAGTAAAATCCTGGGCTCACTGCTTTGAAGTACTGCTGACATTGCTGCATGCTGCATCACGGGGGAACATAGCATTACAGTCCTTCTGGAAGCTATGGATTCGTAGATCAAAGATGCCCTTGATAAAAAGGCTACGTTTATACAATGCAACTAGCTTATCCTTGATGCTGTATAACTGTAACAGCTGGGCAGCTCCAAAGACAGCCATAAACAAACTCAATGCCTGCCACTGCAAATACCTACACACCGTCACTGGACACCGATGGCCAGACTGTATAACTTCCAACAATGCACTATACAAGATGTGTAATATGTCGCCACTGTCTGTAAAAGTCGGCCAGCAAAGATGGTCCATGTTTGGCCATGTGCTATGGATGCCAGAAGAGACACCAGCACAGAGCATCTGGGAATTCGCCCTACTCGGAGCCAGCAAAAACAAAGCCAGGAGAGGACGTCATTGCATAAATCTTCTAAGCATGCTATGAGGTGACCTCAAGCAAGCAGAACTCGGTAAACTCAAAGTGGGTAAAAGCGAAGAAGGACTGATTTCAGCTGTAGGATGTTTCTACTACTACAGCCGCAGAATACAGTAATCATACATACAGTGTTTAAGGATTTCACATTTACAGTTGCCAATACCTGTCCCTTTAGTTGGGTTAATTTGTATCACAATTTTATAGGTTTCCTCTCTATCTGTTAGGGGTTATGAACATTGAGTGTTAGTCACTGCCTAACAAATAGTCCAGTATATTTTTATCCGAGCTGGATTGAATTTGTGTGATGGCTTAGGTCCAATATTAATAAAGTATTAAAGGTGTATATCCACACCAAAATGCTTGAAAATAAAATTGTTAAACTTGTATACTTTTAGAGAGAGAGAGAGAGAGAGAGAGAGAGAGAGAGAGAGAGAGAGAGAGAGAGAGAGAGAGAGAGAGAGAGAGAGAGAGAGAGAGAGAGAGAGAGAGAGAGAAAGAGAGAGAGAGAGAGAGAGAGAGAGAGAGAGCTGCTGGATCTGTTCCCACATCAGACAAACATATAGTCATGACCGGTGTCATATCAACATAATGGCACTAGCCAAAGGCCCTTCCAGGTGCCTTGACAACGTTCCAATGGAAGGATACTAAAATGCCTCCCATCAGATTCATGGCAGATGCTGGCATGCTCACATGTAACACAGATGATCTGGTGTTGTCTCGGCTGCAGACAACCCCGCTCCACTCTCTCCACATCATAGAAGTGGCAGACAGACTCAATCTCCTCTCTGGGTGAAAGTGGATGTAGATGTTTTTCAGTAAATGGTCGTGTTAGGGATTGTACTGTGGCTCATCTCGGAAGTGTGCCCACCTAGCATCTAATACCATGGCTGTCTATGAGGCAACCACCACATGTATGAGCAGTAGTAAAACCTACATCTTGGGTCTATATATGTGAACCTGGTATGGAAAATATGTGTCAGGTCGAGCCCTGTGCCATGATCGATGCCAATCTACATCCCATCAGGGGCAGGTGTTAGTTGCTTCACTTTACCATCAGCTAGAACATGCAGTCCTATCACAATATGGGTTGTCTGCACACTGGTGAGCCCGACATGCTCGAGCAACTTCAATGAGGCATTCGCCTTCGAGTATGGTAACACACCCTCTATTCACAGGATGCCCTCCTGTATATTGATGGGTTTGTCTGGTCCATCAAAGGGGCAATGCAGCAGGAACTTTTCTCCACTGACCACAACCCTGTGACCAACCCCCAACTAGTGTTGTACCATCCTGTCCTATACAAGTCAGGAAAGATGACCCACAGTTATAAAGCTTTCGGACTACGCTATCCAGAGAGTGGGGTGACTTTAAGGTCAATTACTGGTAGGGGCCTATATAGTGGCAAACATGGTTGCCACTTGCCTCTAGGGCCAGGACGATATCACACTTCATTCTTCCTGAACATGATCTGCAGATACTTTTCCAAAGTCACCAGTATACCACAATGTGTCGTCATGGGTGGTGGATTGTCCATAGCTGGCGTGACCACTTGGAAGCTGAGGTCAGCAACCAGGGTGTCATTGTTTGTCATCTGCATCTCCGACATCTCAATCAGAGGCTCGAGAAAGTAATGCTTCTTCAGGAAAGCATGGCAAAACTCGACCCAGACACTCATTGAAGACATCCTTTAGGTCAATGAATAGTTTTATGCCATCCCCACTGATGGAATTAAGTGAGAACGTCTTGGCGTCTACTCCATACTGTAGGACGAATAAATTGCCATCACTTTTATTAATCTTGGCAGCATCATGTAGCTCTGCCACCTCGTTTGAAGAGGGGACCACAGGCGATCGGGGCATGCGAAAGCCGACCTCGGGGATCGATGGAACAATAACATTCTAGTGAGGCCAGGTGGCCATTTCTGCTGAAGAATAGCATTTCATCTGCGCTATTCGTGAAGCCAGAATGCCTGTACATGGTGTTTGGTGATTTACTTGATAATTACTATGTTTACCAGCTCAGCAAGTTGTTTGCTGGCTTTTATTTGTATAGTATCACGGTATGTGGCCGAGCTAAGACTATATAAGTTTAATCTAAAGTGAGTTTCCTATCTCTGGGCCAGTTATATATATATATACACACACACGCACGCATGCGCGCATGCACGCATGCACGCACGCACGTACGCACGCACACACCTATACCAACATATGCAAATGCATACATATATACACACCAGTTCACTTTATACGTGTACAAACATGCATACACGTGTGCACACTCATGCATGCATATACATGTACGTGTGCATATACTAATAGATCATTGTGGTATTCTGTGTTGGTTTAATGTTTGGTAGTAGTAGTAGTAGTAGTAGTAGTAGTAGTAGTAGTAGTAGTAGTAGTAGTAGTAGTAGTAGTAGTAGTAGTAGTAGTAGTAGTAGTAGTAGTATTAGTAGTAGTAGTAGTAATTTTTTAAAGGATTTCTGATTTAGGATTTCTTCGCGTATTTTTGTACTGGTGCTGTTCCATAGTTTTGAAGCTCCCTACCTAGTGTTGTGTTAATGGATATCAGTGTTGAGTGTGAAGTTGCAGGTGATGGATTGTGGCAATGTTTTGTGGTGCTAATCTTTAACAATGGTGTATATCTGTAGTTTACCTATGTTAGTGAGTTTTAAATTTTTTTAGGATTTGAATATATTCTGGGCCCCTGCTGGTTTTGAAAAAAGTGTTACTCCTTTTTTAAGTTTTTTAAGCTTTGTTAGATTGCAATTGTGCTTATTGGCCCAGATAGCGTTGCGGTAAGTGAGATGTGGGAGAACAAGGGTGCAGTACAGTGTTTTAATAGTGTTTGGTGTCATATATAGTTTTAGTCTTTGTATGACACCTATGCCCCTTGCTACTTTTGCTGTTACTATCTCAATTTGTTCAGCCCAGGTCAGATGTTTGCCTACCTAAGTAAACTCCCACAAATTTAGCAAATGGGCCTTCCTCAATTCTTTTTTATTTATATAGATTTTTGGAGTGTCCTCTTTCTTTAATTTCAAATTTGTAAATAACATATAATTTGTTTTGTCAACATTTAGTGATAATTTGTTAATTTCAAACCAGTTGTTAATTTCTTCCATTTCCTTGCTTACCTTTTTATATAAGGTATCTATATTGCCCTCGCATCAAAGGTCATTGGTATCATCGGCGAACAGTATCAGTGACCTGTGTTTTGGGTAAGTCAGTCATATATAAGAGGAACGGCAGGGGCCAAGAATAGATCCCTGAGGAACACCACAAGTTAATTGCCTGTTTTCAGAGCATACCTCATTTTATTGTACACATTGAGTTCTTTCAGTTAGATAACTCTGAAACCAGGTGAGTGCACTACCTTTTATACCATAATAGGTAAGTTTGTCTAATAAGATTTGCTGATTAATGTGTCAAAAGGTTTTGAAAGGTCCAAGAAGATGCCTACTATGCTTTGTTTCTTTTTCAGTGATTCAATAATTTGTTCAGCCATTTCGGTTATTGCATGCATTGTTGACTCTGTCTAGGTAACTTGTCAGCCGATTGTACATTAGGCGCTCTATGAGTTTGGAGACGAGTGGAAGCATGGAGACTGGCCTGTAGTTGGGGAAATTAGTTGAATCATTGGCTTTGTATATGGGTGTAACACGTGCTATTTTTACGTTTGCTGGGAAAGTGCCTTGTGTTAAAGAAAGATTGCAGATGTGGCTGAGTGGGTTGAGAATATCAACAGCATAGTTTTTGTAAATACGCCATTTAAATCCATCAATACCAGCGATTTAGTATAGTAAAAATCTCTTCCGTGTTTGTTGTAGGATTACAAAAGAATGATGATTGATAGCTGCCTGCAAGGTAATCAGTAAATTGTGTGTTCTTGTTGAACGCTGCATAATCACCACTATCCCATTTAGATACACTTCTGGGGTTTTGGATCATCAGGGTACCTGCATCAGATTGTGAAGCAAATGGTGACATTATGAGATGCCCCGAAAATGGGTCGGTAGTTGGCTAGTTGAATCTTCAGACTTCAATCATGTTCTGCTCATTGGACAGCAAAAAATGTCACAATATTTGTTGAGTGTTTTGTGTGAATGGTTCCGCGCATTCCTCCTCTCCGCGTTTTGTAATTGCTCTGTATACATCCGTTTGCAGACGAATTTTTTTGTTAAACTAAAGTTAAAGAAAATTGTTTCTTGTGTTTTATCGTGTTTTGTGTTTTCTAGAGAAGTGGACATTTTTACGGCAAATATACGCGTGTAACACTGATACAGACACAATATCTCATTGGTGTTGTCCGCCGAGTGAGGAGAACGCTGGATTTTTAAAGATGTTTTGCTCTAGATTTAGAAGACAGAGTTTATTGCTGCTGTCAACAGTGTATCCGCAGACTTCAAGAAACAAGCTTTGGCTAATATCTTCTGTATCATTATGTCAGGCAGTGAATGTTATTAGAAAAGATCTTAAGAGAGACACACATTTCATTAATAGTCAGTGTGGTGGTCTGTGTATTAAATCAAACAGAATAATTGTAAAACCCAATCGTGTCAATGTATTGACACACAATTTCACACGCAATTTATCTCATAAACTGATATCAGAAGCGCAAGGAGCTGGAACTATTTGTACAACGAGTACCCTAACAGCAGTGGCAGTATCCAGGTCTACACACAATGTTATTGAAGATGCTTTGGACAGCAAGTTAAAAGCTCCAATAGATGCTCTTTCGAAATTTTTAGCCACTCGACCACCACCATGGATTGAGTACTTAGATGCTAGTGATTCAGAAACTGAAAAAGTACTATCAGCTGACTTAATTGTGATGAAAGATTTTGTCACAGTCGATGAAGAAAAAGCATTGCTTGCAGAAATTGAACCATATCTCAAGCGATTGAGATATGAATTTCAGCACTGGGATGATGTACGGCAACTATTTCGGTCTAGAACAGTCCAATATGAATATGTCTTAACCTTTTAATGACCAAAAGCAGCTTCTGCAGTACTTTGTCTTAAGGAAATTCCATTTAGAGGTCAATAGAAGACTATTTTTGAAAATATACTACTGATATAGCTGGCTCTATACCTGTGTCAGACCTTTATATCACTGGTGAATTTTCACAAATAATCTTTTGGCGTGCAAATGGACATTCAATTAGCAAATATATTGTGGATTTTCTGGACCATTAAAGGGTTAATGAATACCTCATTATTTACTGGCCAGTGCCCATCCTAAAACCCTTTGTCCACCACCTAGTCCTTTGGATATGCCAGCTTTCTAACAATTGTCCCATTCACTGATGAATTCCCCATATCTCATATTCAAGGCACCCATACAGGACATGCAACCGCAATTAGTCCTACTAGACTACAGAGTATTTGTCACATGCATTGAAATATTGCTGATTTTCACCACTGCCCATGGTTTACCATCATTATAGGCCTATTATTATGCGAATATAGCTATCCATGAAACATTAAAAATGAGTAAATATCATAATAGATTTAATAAAATCATGATTTTTTATTTCTTGAGGACTTAGCTTCAACCTGACATAATTTATGTTTATGGTAGGTGAAGTCTATCCTGTTAAACGCACGTTTTAAAATATGGTACCTTTGTACTACAGACAGAAAAATATTGACCCAGCTCACAGCGCCGTTCCCGGTGTGACGTCACAGCGAGTGGTGATGTGATTCAGATTGAGGCGTCATTTAATCTCGTTATTTGGGCTGCCTAACATATTTTTCTCACTCCAAAGTGGCGCTATTGTGTTTAAATAGTGTAGTAGACCATAAAATTTATTAAAACTCGTTATCGACCGCAAGTCCTCACAAGACCTTTAAGAGTTATGAATCATTAGCTTACAAAGCAAGGAACTGTTAACCCATACTGTCACATGGTTCTGTCGAAGCAGCGCCATGGGCGCAAAGAAAAAACCCAATGATGCAATGCAAATTCCATTCCTGGGCCCACTCAGAACATACAGCAGGGGTGTAAATTTGCAAACCCGATTTTAGGAGATCTTTATCCGCAACATACAATATCTATAGAAACTAATTTTAAATTTTTTCATAGAAAATGTCTATTTGCAGACCACGCGAAGACTTTTGAAAGTTTATCACTGATGGCCTGTACTAGCACGCTTATACGCAGACAGAGCCGATTGCAATACCCTCTTCCTCTTATGGAGAAAGGGTAACTATACAGAAGTGGTTTAATCTTCTGAAGCTAATTTGATTGGTACCTGTTGGATGCCTATGTCATATGGCAGCAACATCTCCCAGTCAAATTAGTTTCAAAATATTCAACAGAAATAGTATTTCTCCTTCGATCAATACTCACCATTCTATTACTTCTGATAGCTGGGCCCTAGGACTATAGACTTAGTAAGCTTTACCGGCTCCTGGAACCGGGTACTCAGCTCCCAACTGCCGAGTACCCGTTTGCCATGATACTCATTCTTGTTTGCATAGCAACAAGAGCTACATGCTTTTTATGCAGTTGGAGTCTTAAAGTTTTCTAAGTCTTTTTGTGTGATTGTGATAGTTTTGTGTTCACTCTGTAAGGATTATTTGGATTACCATGGAAGGAGCCGATGATAACCAGGTCGTATATTTCCGTGTTATTCTATGGTTAAAAGACTTAAGTCTTCAAAATTTCGGATGCGCAAGTGCACCCGATGTTAGAGGAATAGCCGCCTCGACCGCCCTTTACAATGGTGTTCCGTTAGAGGACATCATGGCCGTTGCACAATGGCACTGTGAGTCCTCTCATGGATTACTATATGAGGGATGTGTCAGACTCCGCCAATCCACCCGCTTTAGCTGTTTTGAAACAATAGTTAAACGACCACACTGCTCTTCTCCCTTTTTTGGCATTTGTAAGAAAGAATTAAGAAGCAGACATGGTCAAGCGAGAGGATATCAACCAGATTGTGTCACTGATGGCCGGACAAGTGAATGGTTGGAGGCTCCACGTCTGGAATCCAAATATCATGAGGTAATTCAAGATTGAGAGTTTTTTGTATTATGTCTATATATCATGTTCATTCATCTTATATATTCATGCTCATCCCAGGCTGATATATGCAAAGAGCAGTTAACCCTCTTAGCATATTTGTGTTTCAGGTGAGATGCATGTTCGTGAGTTCTCTCCCTTTTCTTAGGAGAAAAAGGGGGAGGGGCAGTGATGCGAATGTGATTCGGTCCCTTTAACTTGATGGTCCTTTTAGGTCTCCATTGGTCAAGTTTAAGTCTAAGCTCTTTCTCCAAGGGGCAAAAGTAGCAATTGATGGCGTGCCCCTTCCCACCAGGTTACTGTCTAAATCTGGTGTATATCAGAAGTAATAGAATGGTGAGTGTTGATCGAAGGAGAATGAAGGAAATTCCAATTTGCCTTTCTCCGAGATCTAACAATACTCACCATTCTATTACGGACCCAGCCTCCCATCCCCACGGAGGCAAGCCATGGGTATCTCTTGTTTGGTGGCTATGCAAACAATATGAGCTTCATGGCAAACGGGTACTCGGCGGTTGGGAGCCAAGTACCCGGTTCCAGGAGCCGGTAAAGCTTACTAAGTCTATAGTCCTAGGGCCCAGCTATCCAGGATAGCTTGTATCAGAAGTAATAGAATGGTGAGTATTGTTAGATCTCGGAGAAATGGAAATTGAAATTTCCTTCAATCCTCTCAAGTTGGTAATTTGCACATACTTTTTGCCCATCTCTGCCCTAGGAAATTTGGGCGGATATCACCAAAAGAGTCGGGTGGAAATGGTCAGGCTGAGATAACCAAAGGCGGTGATTGCGGTAAATCATCTCAAAGTAATTGAAATTTTCATCTAGATAATGTTATCACCAGATGAAAAGATTTTTACAAAATTTAGTATTTAATATGTAAATAATTAAAACAATGGTCTACTGTTTTATTTTTTCATTGGCATGGTTAGTGAAAATGATTCAACTAATTCAATTTCTCTCTGACGCTATCATGACTATACATAGAAAAATTGTTTGGTAAAATTGGCACTAAAGAACTTTATTTTTGGAAACAAGCAATTGGCATCACAATAATGGGATATTGCTGTGGGTGTGGCTAATGAAATTTCAGGAAATTCAAATGAAAAGGTGCACCAAAGAAAGACTTCCACATTGTTAGCTCACCTGTCCGGAATAGCCAAGTGAGCTTATGCTGTGGCGACTGTCTGTCGCCTGTCTGTCTGTCAACTTTTTCTCTGAACAGATTCTTCTCGAGAACCACTAGGCCGATTTCAACTATATTTGTTAGGAAGGATTTTGGGGCATAGTGATTCAAGTTTGTATCAAACGAAGATGATTGGCCAATTTATCTAGTGGCCAACTTGGATTTTGGCCAATTTTAAGAAACATCTTTAAAAATCTCCTCCGAAATCGCTTAGGGATCTATTCAAAACTCATGAAATATCATCTAGGGCAAGAGCTGAACGAAGTTTGTTCAAGGGAACTTGATTGGCGAAATAGTTCAATGGCCATCAAACGGCTTCTCCGGAACTGCTGAACGGATCGGGCTGAAATTTGGGGGATATGATTAGGGAATAAGTGCCATTAATGTTTGGAAGTTTATACATAAAAAACGATGGCCACCATGGACCAATCAAAATGTAGCGGCCATATTGGATTTTTTATTTGTCGAAATTGCGTTTATGTGGGGTTTTTTGTATGCTGATTTCAAATTTGCTTCTTTCGAAATTGTCGCTAGCCATCTTGGATTTTTTTTCCCATAAAATATTTCCATATTAAGCCTTAAATTTGTTAAAGAAAATTTAAATTTTCTCAAAAAACGTGTAAATTTTCAGACCAAGAGAATACTATTTTTGAAAACTTATCACTGGTTTGGTTATCGAGCCAGTCATTCCAGTGGCAAATTTGCAAAAATAGTCCTTGTTCTGCAAATTGACATTTCTCAAGACCGCTGTAGAAGCCATTTTTGGCTGATGTGAGTGTTAAAGGGGTAAAGCAGTTAAATTTTAACCAAATTTGGTCAGAAACATCCTTGGGATTCATAAGGAAAGCAAGTATGTTCAAAGGAAGACGATTGGCCAGTGGCCATCTGTGATTTTGGTAAATTTTTAGAAACATATTTATAAATCTCTTAAAACTGCTTGCAGGATTCAAAACTCATGAAATATTATCTAGCCCTATTCTTGGGCAACAGCTGTACAAAGTTTGTCGGAGGGAACTTGATTGGATGATCTAGTTTTCATGAAAACGATTTCTCCCGAATCGCTTATATTAAGGGATTGAGATGAAATTTGGGAAATATTATTTTAAGGACTAATTGTCATTCTAGTTTGTTCAAGGGAAATTAGTACATTAAAAACATAGTCGCTATCAACTAACTAGATTTCCATATTTTGGCTGCCATATTGAAATTTTTTATTTGATGGATTTTGAAGCCAAATTGGTTTTGTTTAGATTTTTGAAAGCAATGGGTAACTTAAACTGCCTTCTCAACAAACGGTGGATCGAGTAAAGAAAAAGAATATTGGTAGGATGCATCCTTCTTCTTGTTGCAATTCTTGCCGAAATCTTAGGGTTCTACTTATAGGCGATGACCTTTGTAGTTGAAATGCATATGTTCCAGGTGAGAAATACAGGCCTCTTTGGTCTCTTGTTAGCTTACCTGGCCTAGTGAGCTTATGCCGTGGCGATCATCCGTCAACTTTTCCTTTAAATGAATTCTTCTCAAGAACCACTGGGATGATTTCAATTATATTTGGCAGGAAGCATCCTGAGTGCATAGGGATCCAAGTTTGTTCAAATGAACCCGATCGGCCAATTTGGCCGGTGGTCATCTTGGATTTAGGCCAATTTTAGGAAACGTCTTCTCCGAAACCGCTTAGGGGATTGATGCAAATCTCGTGAAATATGATCTAGGGCAAGAGCTGAACCAAGTTTGTTCAAGGGAACTTGATTGGTCAAATGGTTCGGCGGCCATCGTGGTTGACCTAGTTGTAGCAAAAATGACTTCTTCTCCAGAACTGCGGAAGGGATCAGGCCAAAATTTGGCAGATATGATTAGGGCCTAAGGGCCATTAAAGTTTGTTCAAGAGAAATTGTTCCGTTAAAAAACATGGTGGCTGCGGGCCAATCAACATAAAGCGTGTTTGGCGGCCATATTGGATTTTTTTATTTGATGGATTTTGAGTCCGAAATTAGTTTTGTATGTGTTTTTCGGTATTCTGATCACAAAATTGCAATTTTCGAAACTGCCGGATAAACGGTTTGACGGCCATCTTGGATCATTTTCCCACCAAAAGCTCCCATACTAAAGCAATGGGAAATTTTTAATGTTTTCTTCTCGAGAACTACTCGGCTGATTTCAATTATATTTCGCAGGAAGCATCCTTCGGGTATAGAGATTCAAGTTTGTTCAAACGAAGCCGATCGTCCATTTGGGCCAGCGGCCATCTTGGATTTTGGCCGATTTTTAGAAACGTCTTTAAAATTCTTCTCCGAAACCGCTTGGGGGATTGATGCAAACCTCATGAAATAGATTTAGAACAAGTGTTAAACCAAGTTTGTTCAAGGGAACTTGATTGGTCAAATGGTTCAGTGGCCATCTTGGTTGACATAGTTGTAGCGAAAATGACTTCTTCTCCAGACTTAGGGCCTAAGGGCCATTAAACTTTGTTCAAGAGAAGTTGATCCGTCAAAATACATGGCCGCCATGGGCCAATCAAAATATAGCATGTTTGGCAGCCATATTGGATTTTTTTATTTGATGGATTTTGAGGCTGAAATTGGTTTTGTATGTGTTTTGGTGTATTCTGAGCTCAGATTTGAAATTTTTGGCCAATTGGGCCGGCGGCCATCTTGGATTTGGCCGATTTTTTGAAACGTTTGAAAATCTCCGAAACCGCTTGTGGGATTGATGCAAACCTCATGAAATATGATTTAGGACAAGTGTTAAACCAAGTTTGTTCAAGGGAACTTGATTGGTCAAAAGGTTCGGCGGCCATCTTGGTTAACCTAGTTGTAGTGAAAATTACTTCTCCAGAACCGCTGAAGGGATCTGGCCAAAATTTGGCAGATATGATTAGGGCCTAAGGGCCAATAAAGTTTGTTCAAGAGAAGTTGATCCGTAAAAAAACATGGCCATCATGGGCCAATCAAAATATAGCATGTTTGGTGGGCATATTGGATTTTTTTATTTAATGGATTTTGGGGCCGAAACTGGTTTTGTATGTGTTTTGGGGTATTCCGAGCTCAGATTTGAAATTTTCGAAACTGTCGGATAAACGGGTTGGCGGCCATCTTGGATCATTTGCCCGCCAAAGGCTCCCATACTAAAGCAATGGGAAATTTCAAATGTTTTCTTCTCGAGAACTACCAAGCCGATTTCAATTATATTTGGCATGAAGCACCCTTACGGTGTAGAAATTCAAGTTTGTTCAAACGAAGCCGATCGGCCAATTGGGCCGACGGCCATCTTGGATTTTGTCCGATTTTTAGAAACGTCTTTGAAAATCTTCTCCGAAACCGCTTGGGGGATTGATGCAAACCTCATGAAATATGATTTAGGGCAAGAGTTGAACCAAGTTTGTTCAAGGGAACTTGATTTGTCAAATGGTTTGACGGCTATCTTGGTTGACCTAGTTGTAACGAAACGACTTCTCCAGAACCAAAATTTGGCAGATATGATTAGGGACCAAGGGCCATTAAACTTTGTTCAAGGGGAGTTGATCCATCAAAAAACCTGGACACCATGGGCCAATCAAAATATAGTATGTTTGGCGTCCATATTGGATTTTTTTATTTGATGGATTTTGAGGACGAAATTGGTTTTATATGTGTTTTTTGGTATTGTAATCTCAAATTTGCAATTATCGAAACTGTCGGATAAATGGTTTAGTGGCCATCTTGTTGATAAAGAGCATTCTAGTTGAAATGCCCATGGTCCAGGTGAGCGATACAGGTTGTCAGGCTCGATAACTGAGTCAGTCATTCCCATGGTCAGTTTTCAAAAATAGATTTATGATGTCTGCAAATTGTTATTCAGTAACAAATATTTAGATTTTTTTGACAAAGTTTAAATAAATTAAAGGATTAGGCAAGTGGCTTGTAAGAACTATTTTGAACTAAGCCTTACATGTATTTCTTTCTAACACGAAGAATGGTTGTTTTGTTCCTGGCCCAGTGTGATTCATGTATTCAGAGTGGGATAGAGGGATCCAGTCTATCATTCGAGTACATATCTGACATCATAATCAATTACGTCACGAGGTACATTGTGTAGCTGACATCACAATCAAAATGATGTACCTGTAGCTCTGTTATGAAAATCAATATTTCCATCACGGAAATGTACGACTTGTATATCTAAAGTTAATAAACATTTTGTTAGCTCACCTGACCTGAAAGGCCAAGTCAGCTTATGCCGTGGCGACCGTCCCGTCGTCTGTCAACTTCTTTAAATGACTTCTTCTCAAGAACCACAGGGCCGATTTCAATTATATTTGACAGGAAGCATCCCTAGGGCAGAGATTCAAGTTTGTTCAAACGAAGCCGATCGGCCAAAATCCAAGATGGCCACCGGCCAAAATAGCCGATTTTTAGAAACACTAAAAGGTCTTCTCCAAAACTGCTGGAGGAATTGATTCAAAACTCATAACACATCATCTAGTGCAACGGTGGACCCAAGTTTGTTCAAGGCAACCTGATTGGACGATTTGCCTGGCAGCCATCTTGGATGACCTAGAATGGGCCCATAGTAAAGCAATGGGCAATTCTTTAAACGACTTCTCAAGAACCACTGGGCCAATTTCAATTATATTTTGCAGGAAGCATTCATAGGGCATAGAGATCTAAGTTTGTTCAAACGAAATGGATCGGTCAAAATCCAAGATGGCCACCGGCCAAAATGGCTGATTTTTAGAAACACTAAAAAATCTCCAAAACCGCTGGAGGAATTGGTTCAAAACTCATAACACATCATCTGTGGCAACGGTAGACCCAAGTTTGTTCAAGGCAACTGATTGGCCGATTTGCTTGGCGACCATCTTGGATGACCTAGTTTTCGCGAAAACGACTTCTCCCGAACCGCTGAAGGGATAGAGCTGAAATTTTGCAAATATGCTTAGGGACCAAGGGTCTTTCAAGTTTGTTCAAGGGAATTTGTTCGATAAAAAATATGGCCGCCATCAACCAATCAAAATTTAACATTTCTTGGTCATATTGGCTTTTTTGTATTTGATGTATTTTGATGGCGAAAATTGCTTTATATATGCTTATCAGTGTGGCCAGTTCAACTATCCCACTTTCGAGACTGTCGGATAAACGGTTTTCCTGCCATCTTGATTTGTTTTCCCGCTATAGTCTCCCATAGTAAAGCAATGGGGAATTCTTTAAACGACTTCTTCTCAAGAACCACTGGGCCGATTTCAATTATATTTGGCAGGAAACATCCATAGGGCATAGAGATCTAATTTTGCTCAAACGAAGCGGATCGGTCAAAATCGAAGATGGCCACCGGCCAAAATCACAGATTTTTAGAAACACTTAAAAGAACTCCGAAATCGCTGGAGGAATTGATTCAATACTTATAACACATCATCTATGGCAATGTTAGACCCAAGTTTATTCAAGCCAACCTTATTGGCCTATTTACTTGGCGGCCATCTTGGATGATGTGGTTTTCCCAAAAATTACTTCTCCCCCCGAACCGCTGAAGGGATAGAGCTGAAATTTATTAAATATGCTTAGGATCCAATGGCCGTTCAAATTTGTTCAAAGGAATTTTGTATTTTAAAAAACATGGCCGGCATCAACCAATCAAAATTTAGCATTTGTTGGTCATATTGGTTTTTTTTTTGTATTTGATGTATTTTAATGGCGAAAATTGCTCTATATATGCTTATCAGGGTGCCAAGTTCAAATATGCCACTTTCGAGACTGGCGGATAAATGGTTTGGCTAGCATCTTGGTTTGTTTTCCCGCCATAGGTTCCCATAGTAAAGCAATGGGCCCATAGTAAAGCAAGGGGGAATTCTTTAAACGACTTCTTCTCACGAACCACGGGGCCGATTTCAATTATATTTGGCAGACTGCAGCCTTAGGGCATAGAGGTCTAAGTTTGTACAAACGAAGCTGATCGGCCAAAATCCAAGATGGCCAGCGGCTAAACCAGCCAATTTTTAGAAATGTCTTTAAAAATCTCCGAAACGGCTTGGGGGGGAGGTGGGGGGTGATTCAAAACTCATGACACATCATCTAAGGCAGGAGGAGAACCAATTTGTTCAAGAGAACCTGATTGGTCCATTGGATTGGCGGCCATCTTGGATGACCTAGTTTTCGCAAAAACAACTTCGTATCCAGAATCGTTGAACGGATTGGGCCGAAATTTGGGAGATATGATAAGAGACTGAGGGCCGTTAAGTTTTGTTCAAAAGTAGTTGATACATAAAGAAACATGGCTTCTGTTTTCTTGTTATAATTCTGCTCAACTCTGTAGGGTTCTACTTATTGTTGATGGCCTTTCTGGTTGAAATGCCTATGATGCAGGTGAGTGATACAGGCCCCTTGGGCCTCTTGTTTGAATTTTCTTGGGGGAAAATCCCTCAATTGCCTCTTATCTTTTTCAGGCTATTCATGGCTATCGAGAGACCGAGCGTAAAAACTGGACTGAGAAAAACAAGGCGGTGATTGAACGAGCACGCTTCTTTGCATTTCCTGCCGGAACTAGCTTCTTGCCTCATCTCCATGTCCTGGACTTGGATAAGAAGGGCTACATTAAGCCTCATGTGGATGCAGTTAGAGTAAGTTTGTGCATCAATGATGTTACTATTATTTACTTCAATGTACATGTATCAGGGCTCGATATTTCACGGAATGTTTAGGTTCCGGACTGCCGGTGTCCATCTGTCAAATCGCATCTCCTCATTTATGCTTTGGCCAAATTTGGCTGGTGGATCCTATGGTGGTAGGGTCCAGAACTAATATTCAGAAGTTTGATTGGTCAATTTTTCTGGCGGCCATCTTGGATTTTCCGAAATTTTCTGGAAATCATTTAATATGCTCACTCCTCCAATATAAATAGCCCTACCTCAACCTCTTGTGACTAATTCTATACTGGTAGGCTTCGACACTTCTAATGAGAATTTTGATTGGTTAATATTTCCGATGGCCATCTTGGATTTTCTAAAAAAAATTTGATATCAGTAGAAAGCTTACACCTCATTAACTGCTTGACTCATTTCAAGCAAACTTATTTGGGAAGACCCTAGAGTGGTATGCTTCAGAACAGGGTACTATGGTGGTAGGTTTCAGAACTTGTATACAGAATTTTGATTGGTCAATTTTTCTGTCGGCCATCTTGAATTTTCCGAAGATTTCTGGAAATCAGTTAAAATCCTACTCATTAACCACTTGGCTGATTTCAAGCAAACTCGGCTGGAATGACCCTAGAAAGATATGCTTCAGAACGTTTACAGAATTTTAAGTTGTCTATTCTTTTGGCAGCCATCTTGGATTTTCTGAAGAATGGCGAGAAAAATGCTACTCATTAACCGCTTGTTAGCTCACTTGGCCTGAAAGGTCAAGTCAGCTTATGCCATGGCGACCGTCCCTTGTCCGTCCGTCGTCCATCAACTTTTCCTTTAAATGACTTCTCAAGAACCACTGGGCCAATTTCAATTATATTTGACAGGAAGCATCCTTAGTGCAAATGTCTTTAAAAATCTGCGAAACCGCTTAGGGAATCGATTCAAAACTCATGAAACATCATCTAGGGCATCAGATAAGCCAAGTTTGTTCAAGAGGACTTGATTGACCAAATGGTTTGGTGGCCATTTTGGATGACCTAGTTTTCCTGAAAATAACTTCTCCAGAACGGCTGAAGGGATCAGGCCAAAATTTGGGAGATATGATTAGGGTCTACGCGTCATTAAAGTTTGTTCAAAGGAAGTTGATCCGTAAAGAAACATGGCAGCCATGGGCCAACCAAAATGTAGTGTGTTTAACGGGCATATTGGATTTTTTTATTTAATGGATTTTGAGGCCGAGATTGTCTTTATATATGTTTTTGGGTATTCAGAGCTAAAATTTGCCATTTTCAAAACTGTCGGATAAACATTTTGGCGGTCGTCTTACATTATTTTCCCGCCAAAGGCTCCCATACAACATGTACTAAATTAATGGGAAATTTAAGATGTCTTCTCGAGAACTACTAGGCCAATTTCAATTATATTTGGCAGGAGGCATCCTTGCAGCATAGGGATCCAAGGTTGATCAAATAAACCCGAACGGCCAATTTGGCAGGCAGCCATCTTGGATTTCGGTCAATTTTAGGAAACGTCATATAAATCTCTGAAACCGCTTGGGAAATCCATTCAAAACTCATGAAACATCATCTAGGACAAGAGGTAAGCCAAGTTTGTTCAAGAGGACTTGACTGACAAAATGGTTTGGTGGCCATCTTGGATGACCTAGTTTTCATGAAAACGACTTCTACTCCAGAACCGCCGAAGGGATCAGGCCAAAATTTGGAAGATATGATTAGGGACTAAGAGCCATTAAAGTTTGTTCAAGGGAAGTTGATCCATCAAAAACCATGGCGGTCATGGGCCAATAAAAACGTAGCGTGTGTGGCAGCCATATGGGATTTTTTTATTTGGTGGATTTTGAGGCCGAAATTGGTTTTATATGTGTTTGGGTATTCTGAGCTCAAATTTGCCGTTTTCGAAACTCAGATATAAACAGTTTGGCGTCTATCTTGGATTATTTTCATGCCAAAAGTGCCCATTCCTAAAGCAATGAGAAATGTAAAATATCTTCTCGAGAACTACTAGGCCGATTTCAATTATATTTGGCAGGAAGCATCCTTAGGGCATAGAGATTCAAGTTTGTTCAAATGAACCCGATCGGCCAATTTGGCCGGGGGCCATCTTGGATTTCAGCCGATTTTTAGGAATGTCTAAAAATCTTCTTTTCCGAGAGCGCTGGGGGAATCGATTCAAAACTGATGCAACATCATCTAGGGCAAGAGTTAAACCAAGTTTGTTCAAGAGGACTTGATTGACCAAATGGTTTGCCGGCCATCTTGGATGACCTAGTTTTCCCGAAAACAACTTCTTTAGAACCATTGAAGTGATCAGGTCGAAATTAGGGAGGAGATATGATTTAGAGACCAAGGGCCATTAAAGTTTGTTCAAGGGAAGGGAATCCATAAAAAAAACATGGCTGCCATGGGCCAATCAAAATGTAGCGTGTTTGGTGGCCATATTGGATTTTTTATTTGATGGATTTTGAGGCCAAAATTGGTATTCTTATTTCATATTAGCCATTTTTTAAACTGTCGAAATAAACGGTTTGGCAGCCATTTTGGATCTTTTTCCTATCAAAAACTCCCATACTCAAGCAATGGGAAATTTAAAATGTCCTCGAGAACCACTGGACCGATTTCACGTATATTTGGCAGTAAGCATTCTTAGGGCATAGAGGTCCATGTTTGTTCAAACAAAGCTTATCGGCCAATTTGGTTAGTGGCCATCTTGGATTTTGGTCAATTTTTAGAAATGTCTAAAAATCTTTTCCGGAACTGCCTGGACAATCAATTCAAAATGCGCATGAAATATCATCTAGGGCAAGAGCGGGACCAAGTTTGTTCAAGAGAACTTGATTGGCCAATGGTTTGGCGGCCATCTTGTTTTTTTGCCAAAACAACTCCAGAACTACTGAGCGGATTGGGATGAAATTTGGGAGATATGATTAGGCATTGAGTGCCATTAAAGTTTGTTCAAGTGAAGGAGCTACGTCAGACACATGGCCGCAATGGACCAATCAAAATGTAGCGTGTTTGGCAGCCATATTGGACTTGCAAAAATGTCCACAAACTCATTTAAAAGACTACTCCTAAACCACTCACCAACAATTTTGACAACAAGGCAGACCCAACAGCAACACAAGGGGAGGGAAACAACAAGGTCCACCGAAATGGCAAAACCAACAGAAATGTGTCGAAAAACGAACTACACGCAGACCAAACAGAAGTCCAAATCGATCCAGAACACGGGTAAACGGCCAAGGGAGGAACAAACCACTCAACGCGGTGTACAAACTTTTGGAACAATTAACATAAACAATGTTACTGTTAATTTTGTGACAACTTTGTCCAATATATTGAATTTAAATACGTTCCTCCAATATAAAATTTACCATCCTGTTGTAAACAAACCATTTGTAGTCAATCTTTCATCAAGGGCCATTTCCCAAACATTAAGGAATACCCTTGACTTTAGACTAGGCTTCAGTCCCACTATCATCGAGCCAAACATGGGCCAACTGTGGAAAGACCTGACCTTTAGAAGACTCCGATTGAAACTCCACTTCCAGCACCCACCATATCTTGGGAACGATTCATCCATAGATGTCACTGAAACCACCGTCACAACACAATCTAACGATTACTGCGACAAACTGTCAAAGAAATTAAAACCATCTAGTCTATGGGCACCGCATCCAGGCAATGATGCTACGCTAGATGCATTCATTAGAGCAGTCAAATCTGATCTGGTCAATTCCAAACATAGGAGATCCAAATTGGACAATCTTTCCAAACTACAAAGGAAAGAACGTACACTATTAGCAGATGACAAAACTATAGTTGTTATTACACCACAAAAACTACCACCAGTCTGTACTCACTCCTTGGTGACGTCTGTCACTAAGCGCGCCCACGCATGCGCAATAGATCCCAAATGGGAAACAGATTCACTTTTCAAATATTCTGCAAGCAGAACGGTTGGCCTGCTATCCAGCTTAAGTTTTTACAGCTTTGCACTGAAGATCAGCTACATATTTAAGAGTTTTCTGATTCAGGAATCATGTCTATTATAAACTCTAATCTCCCTAATTATGTCTATTGTATACTTCGTTTTTTGGGAGTTTTTAATTCTAGTTTATGAGTTACCAGTTTTCGTGTCAAATACTCCCGTTGTTTAGGTATTACAATTCATGCCTATTTAATATCATCAATCCAACCATGCTTTAGAATAAAAAACATCTTTGTACTAGCTTATTAATATGTAGTGCCTACATAAAAATAATAATCTTCGTAAGTCTTGGTCTTTCAGTGAGATTTTCAAATCCGTTTCTCAGCCTCTTGTATAGAGGTTTTGTTTCTTTAGCGGATTTCCATATCTAGAGATCTCTTATTAAATACTTTTTTACTTAAGCATTATATGAACGGATTTTCTCTATTTCATGATTCTATAAAGAATTAGTCTGATTAAGACGCTAATCGTAATTCTTGCGGCCATTTTCGTTAATGGGGGAATCCCACGTCTTTCACGACCAGGCATGAAATACGTCTTGTTGACTAAGGCTTTGGGTTTCTCTTAAAGCCTGTTATAGACTTCCGGTAAGTCTCAGGTTAAAGACCACATAAGTCTTGTGGGGGTGCATTACTCTCATGCAGTGGCGTCGGTGACGGAAGTTACCGATTATTCATCCCATGCAGGTATAGCCAGTATGTTTAGAGATCTTTGTTCTCTATGTCCGCTCCCGTTATTGCTCCTGGCTTGTCCGGGCAAGCGGGTTCTAAATCCGGTATTGCTGCTGGTTTGACCGGGCATCCGGATATGAGCTCTGTGATTGTTTTGGCTTGGCTGGACATTCAGAGTCGCATTCTCTTTTTCATCTGGCTGTTTTAAAAGAAAATCTAAATCCGGGCTGTTTTCTGGTTTGACCGGGCACCCGGATAAGAGCTCTGTGATTGTTTTGGCTTGGCTGGACATTCAGAGTCTCACGCTCTTTTTCATCTGGCTGTCTTCTTTTTGTTTCTACACTTATTTTTACTTCGGTTTCTGGTGGTAACATCCGGTATGAGAGGGGCTTTTCCGGGTCTGTTAGATCCGACCAAGCATCAGTTATCTATTTCCGGTTCCGCTTTTTTCCCACTTCCGTTCCCGGTAGTAGTGTGTCTGCTTCCGGTAGGCGAGATGATTTCAGGGTCTGTTAGATCCTGCTAAGCATTGGTTATCAATTTCTGGTTCCGGTTCTGCTCCATTTCCGGTAGTAGTGTTTCTGCTTCCGGTAGGAGAGATTTTTTTTCCAGATCTGTTAGATCTGGCCTAGCATCAGTTATTCATTTCTGGTTATGGTCTTTCCTCTTCCTTTTCTGGTAGTAGTGTTTCTGCTTCCGGTTGGAGAGATGATTTTCCAGGTCTGTTAGCTCTTGCTAATCATCTCTTCAATATCTGGTTCTGCTTCACTTCCAGTAGTGGTGTATCTGCTTCTGGTAGGAGTGATGATTTCCGGGTCTGTTAGATCCTGCTAATCATCTATTATCAATTACCGGTTCCGCTTCAGCTTCCGTTTCCGGTAGTGGTGAATCTGCTTCCGGTTGGAGAGAAGATTTTCCACGTCTGTTAGATCCTGCTAATCATGTTTTCTATATCAGGTTCCACTTCACTTCCGGTAGTAGTGTATCGGCTTCCGGTAGGAGTGATGATTTTCCAGGTCTGTTAGATCCTGCTAATAATCTATTATCAATTTCCGGTTCCACTTCCACCTCCGGTAGTAGTGTATCTGCTTCCGGTGGGAGTAATGATTTTCCAGGTCTGTTACGGTGTTTTCACTTCAGTTATTGTAGTGGTGTGGAGAAAATACTACAAGTTTGAGAAGTGCTTTCCGGGTTTGTTAGATCCGGTCAAGCTTCTGTCTTCATTTTCCGTTTCCAGTTTTTTTTTCGTTTCCGAGTATGTATCTACTTCCGGTAGGAGGGGTGCTTTTCCGGGTCTGTTAGATCCTGCCTAGCATTATTCTTCCGTTTCTGGTTCCGGTTTCGTTGTATCTGTTTCCGGTAGTAGTGCTTCTACTTCTGGTATGAGAAGTTTATTTCCGGGTCTGTTAGATCCGGTTTAACTTCCAACTTCTGTTTCCGGTTCCGTTTTTGTTTTATCTATTTCCGGTAGTAGTGCATTCACTTCCGGTTTGATAGGTGTTGTCTGGGTCTGTTAGATCTGGATAGATACCTAATTCCGTTTCCAGTTTATCAGCTTTTACTGGCTCTTTCCAGGAGTTATTTTAGAGCTTAAGGTTATGAATTACCTGATCATTCAGATTCTTCTTCTAATAATTTTTCCTTAGCTGTGATTCAATTTGCTTTGCGCTATTCTTCCTCTTTTCCTTTTTCTGTTTATAATAGTCTTGCTTTTATGTATTAGGTTTCCCTTTTTTCATCTTATCTTTTTCTCCTCTTTCTTCTAAATTCTTCTATTCCTTTTATATCCTTCATCTTCTTCTTCACCGTGGTTCATCTATATTCTATTGTGTCTGTTTTTTCTTTCTCAATTTCTATTTTCTATTCATTGTCTGGTTTAGTCTGTTTTTGTGTCTTCGTTCTATCACTCTTCTGTTTCTGCTAGTCTTTCTATTCCTGGGTCAGTCAAGATCAGGGATCTGAGGAAGTTTTCCCGATTAGTGCCTCTTCCGATTATGTGTCCTCGGCTCTTTTATGTATGGCTTCTTGTCTATTTCTTCCTCTTCTCGGTAAGTCTTTTCGTGTCTGTCTCTTTCTTGTTCTCCTAGCATTCTGTCTTTCATTCATCGGCTTTCCTTCTTCGCTGGGTTTTTTCACTTTCCTTTTCTGGTTTATCCTATTCTTGCTTCTTCGTATCACGTTTCTCTCTTATTTTCTATCATCTTTATTCATCTAGATCTTTTTTTTCCGAATTTTTCATTCTCAGTAATTAGTTTTCTATTTGCTGTCTTTGGTTTAGTGTTCTCTTTGTTTCTGTAATCTGAGATTCCTCGTTCAATCGCTTTTCTATTTCCGTTGTTCTTTCTTTTGTCTCTAGATTCTATTCTTGGATCAGTCGAGGTTCTAACCTGAGAAGGTTTTTTCCCTTCCAGGGTTGCTCGGACGATTGGTCCTCGTTTCTTTAATTGATTCCTTCTTGTCTCTCCCTCTCTCTTTCTCTTCGGGATGAGTTTTTTCTCCTCTGCCCACTTTTTGTTGTTCTAATTTTCTTTCAGTCTATTTCTAATCTGAAGAATTTTGCCACGGTTGAATCTTCTGCGGATCTTTTTGGTGGGGAATCTGTATGTAAGGCACAGATTAAATCAGCTATCCTTCTAGTTCTTTCTAGGAGCAGGAAGAGGTATTCAGAGTCCCTCTGAGGACCTTAGAAATCTCTGGCCACTATCCTTAGAGGCTTTTTGAACTCAGTTTGTAGTTTGTTTGTCTTCATTGCCTCTAAGAGAATACATAGAAAAGCCATCCGAAGTTAATAAGCTTTGTTTATGCTTTGAAGTATTCTTATTACAATTCCTCCCTTTGGCCTATGATATATTTGGTCAATCATCTTCCATATTTTTAGGGCTGATTCTGCAAGTCGTAGATCCTCCAAAGGATCTTCGTTTTCTGTGTAGAGAGACTCTTCTTATTTAAAAAAAAAAATCTGGCCTCTAATCATTCCATGGAGGAAGAGTCTCAGGCCTGTTGAATCTAGTCTTAGAGGTTGTTCCTTTAAGGGGTTCAGAGTAAGAGAATTTGAAGGGATGGTGGTAGCCTGAGTGGACCCATCCTTTTCTCTTTATCCTTTTTTATCTCTTCCTCTTCCATTGCCTTAGGATCCGTTGGTCCTATCCCCCCCCCTCCCCCCTTTCCCAGCGTTCTAGTAGGAGGGCGCCCGTCTCTAATTTTGGGAGACTTGGTAACCCCTCATTCAGGTCTCCTGATTCAGAGATCATCACTGGTTTTTTTTGCTCCTATTGGATTTTCATCATCCTTTGTCCGTCTTTCTAGGTGGTCTCCTTTCATTCCTTCCTGGTGAAGATGGGAGACCTAGAGGACGAGTTGGAGTTCATGATTCTACGTAGTCCTTAGAATTCGTTCCAATTGGGAGCACCAAGAAGTTGGGTGGATGGCGTCCGATCTCTATCTGAAGGTTTTTTTCCCTCTTATCTTCAATATTCTACATGGAGGCCTTATCTCAGTTTTCGCCGGTCTGAATCCGGGCATGTGATTCTTCTCCATAATGTTATTAGACATTTTACTACTTGTTTTCATCCACCCTTCGTGCCGTAAATTATGCTGTGGCAGGTTTATTTTACGGTCGTTCTATTCACCTTCTCGTTAATATAAACGACTGGCTAGTATAAGCAGAGCTTTTTATTAATTCTAGCAGTTTCATTCCAGAGAACTGCAGTCTGGAATGCAGCCTAGGTCGGATTGTACTTCTGTTAAAGTCAAGTTCAAATTCCGCTCTACCTTGCTCCCACCTAGGCATTTTTCATTCTATCTAGCTCTGGGTCTTGTTTTTTCCCTTTAGACCTTGGAGTGGAAGCCATCTCAGTAGGGATGGAATTCTATCTTCCTCTTTTATGGTCTGAGCTATTTGTTTCCTCAGGGTGTTAGGATTGATGGTCAGGATCAAGAATATCATTCAGAGAGATTCTGATGAGAAGACTTTTCCATTGCTCTTAATGTCCTTGGAGCTTTAGTCGGTTCACTCCTTTCCTTCTGATTCCTATCAGATAATCCCTTTTTTCCCCTTCTAGTTATAGGAGGGATTATTCTGCTTCTGGTGAGTGTTCCTTTGGTCAAGTCTTCTCCTCTGGTGTTTGTTTTTCTGAGACGCTTCCCATGAGGAGGGGGAACAGTCTGGGATCACCTGTTCAGAGGGCTAGTTTCTAAGGTCGGTTGTCAATCAATTCTCAAGCTTAGGGATTGTCCCCTCTTAGATTTCTTGCGTCCTGTCGGTATGCTAGAATTTCCTCTTGCAGCCCTCCTTTTCCGGATTTTCAAGCTTTGGTGGTGGATGCTCTGTTTCAGTCCTTGTTAGGGCTGTTTGATTATGCGTTTCCTCCATCTTTCCTGATTCCGTTGCTCTTGAGGTAGGTCAGGGATCAGATTTAAGAAGTTCTTCTGACAACTCCCTTTTGACCAAATTGAATCTGCTTTGCAGGTTTCCTCTTCTCCGGGTAGTCTTCACTTGTCTTCTTCCAGTATCCCCGGACCTCCTGTCTAAAGTAAGACTAGTCTATTCATTCAGTCTCAGGTAATTTCAGTCGGTATCTTTGGAGAGTTTCGTCTGTTTGATCCCTGAGACTAGAATTTCTGCGAGTTCTCAGGACATCAGTATTTCTGCCGGGAGGGAGTCAACTCGCAGAGTTTTCAAGGTCTGTCTTAAAACTTTAGAAGTGTGGTGTGCAGACCTTAGTGTCTTGACAGATCCTGTTTTTCATTTTCCCTAGTGTTAGATAGTGATTGAATGGTAAGTATGTTTTTATAGTGGTTAATAAAACTACAGACCAACCCACTATAGGAGGGGTTCTGTTGGGGGTTATCAAAAAAGCTGACAACGGTCAGGCCACTGTCATACAGGACTTAACTGCATACAACACAGAGGCATTAAGACAGCTAAATGACTAATGATTCTACCAAGAACAGGACCCTGACCTCACTGCCCAACACTCTGAAAAAGTAGAAACAGCCATAACCTCTATGGTGCTAAATGGTGAAATCACCACTGATATCGCAAATGGTCTAAGAATTGACAAACCCAGAACCTCAAGATTCTACCTATTGCCAAAAATACACAAGGCAAAGGATGGTACATCCATCACAGGTAGACCAATCATAAGTGGCAACCGCAACCCAACTGAACACATCAGTAGTTTTGTTGATGAACACATCAAAATTCATCTATCAAAAATTAAGACATACGTCGGGAACACCTGATTTCATAAACAAGCTTGAATCATATGGAGTCCTACCAGAGAATGCTCTTCTCATCGCAATGGATGTCACATCTCTATACACGAATATCCCAAAGGAGGAGGGGATTAGAGCTACAGCGAAATTCATCAGGGTCAATGGCACCCCGGACCAGGCCAGCCCGAGGTCGCTATTGTCCTTGTTGAAAATTGTTCTGACATGCAACAGCTTTACTTTGAACAATAAGCATTACCTCCAAATTGAAGGTACAGCTATGGGTACAAAGGTGGCACCTAGCTACATGTACGCCATAATTTTCATGGCAGACCTAGAAAACAGACTCTCAATAGCGCACCACACCAACCCGCTATTTACCTTCGTTATATCGATGACATCTTCATACTATGGTTAGAAGGAAGGGAGAAACAGGATATGTTCATTCAACATATGAACACGTTACATGACACTATCAAATTCACGGCTGAAATCTCATCAACAAAAGTGAGCTTTCTTGACACACTAGTTTCAATTTCGGACAAACATACACTCCAATTCGACCTCTTCACTAAAGCCACTGACACTCATGGGTTCCTACATTACCAGTCAGCACACCCCAACTCCACCAAAGATGCAAGTCCATACGACTAATTCCTGAGACTACGCAGAATCTGCAGCAACATCGAAGATTATGAGAAACATGTTTGTGACACAATTGCACACTATGAGAATCGTGGTTATCCCATCAATCTCCTAATAGACTGCTATAACAAAGCCCTCCAAAAGGAGAGAATATCACTCTTAAAACCGAAAGAGAATAAAACCCAAAACCAAAGGATACCTCTCATCACAGATTACCACCCACACAGTATCCTTCTCAACAAAATTATCTACTGACACTGGGATCTCCTACAAACCAGCCACAAATGGAGGGACACATTTACCGAGAAACCACTCTTCGGCTATAGAAGGAACCCCATGCTTAGAGACCAACTAGTCCGTGCTGATTTCATCTACCCCGCTATCAAAGGATACCAGGGCAGTTCGATACCAAACAAAGTCAAACCGTGTCAAAAAGGAAACTGTTCTTTTTGTCACAGAATGGAGAAAGGGAAAACTTTCCAGAGCACACATACACGTTTAACATATAGATGTCACGTGAAATATACTGCTCAACTATGAATGTGGTGTATCTCCTCACCTGCGCTGTTTGCAACAAACAATACGTGGGAGAAACTAAGAGAGAATTCCAGATCCGTATTAAAGAACATTTGAGAGATGTCAACACACATTAAGACTCACCGGTCACACTACATTTCAACCTGCCAGGACGCGATACAAACAGTATCAGATACAGAGTCATAGAAGTTCTGCGCCACGATCCTGGTAGCACTGAGGCCACTGCCTCACGCAAGGACCGAGAATCTTACTGGATCCACCAACTCCATGCAATGGATCTTGTTGGTATTAATCACACAGATTGGTAACCCCCACACCCTGTGGATGAGACACCATATATAGAGACTTATGTCTCTGAAATTTTGTGTGTGTGGGACGTGTGGTTACAACGAAATATGCCAGATAAGATTGCCTCCTTTAAATCCCAACGTCGATCGGGCAGTAATATGAAATATTAGGTGTTTGTCTACGGTTTTTTAACACTAAAATCGGCTTATGTCGTTCAACCGTGTGGTCCGAGCGGGTGAGGTCACACCCTTTTACTGCTCGGATTATTTGGTGAAGGAAATGTTTCATTAATTTGCGCATCTTTTTCTTGGTAGCTGCTTTTGTACCAGAAACTTGAATTATGTCAAGTTTTGCGTGTAATCACGATCTGTTTGCATTGATCGTTGATCTCAAAATGCAGTAGTGTTAATTCATTATGTTGTTCCTTCTCGTATCGTTTGGCGTTCATTTGTGTAGTATAATTTTGGAATTAATTCTTAAATATATCGCGAATGTATCCGATACGGTTCCTAGTTCCATTTTATACATCCTGCAGGTCATTTTAGGGGTGTATTATTGGCCCGCTCTCGTTCTTGTCGCCAGCTTACGCGATCTTGGTTGTAACGTTGCGGGTGTTGGGTGCTGGAGGGTTTATCTTATAATTTATTGGCCAACTATTTGAAAATTATTTGTCTGCCTTCCATTCCTGTTTTGTTCCGCTTGGTTATTGAGGCCTTGTGCTTGTTTTCAGGCCAGGCCAACCCCGCAATCATGCCCAGAGTGCCACAAGTTCGTGAAACTAGCTTTTAAGGACCATGTCTGTTACTGATGTGCAAGGTGTAATGTTGATGTTCGTTGTAATGTCTGTGCAGTGTGGCCCATCGAATTGGTGGTCGAGTTCCTTTCCCAGAAGGACTTGGCAGGGTCAGACGGCTCGAAAAGAAATGGAGGAGCATCCGTTTCAGCCCCTGGGGCCACTCCTCATCCGTGGTTGGAGGGTTCAGAGATGGCACCCTGGTGTGGTTTGGGCCCGCTATGCAAGGCATTTTGCATAGTGTCCTACCCACGTTGGTGTTGTGTTTGATACCAAAGACTGGCACAACCTCTCCATGTCCGGTATGGACCCTGTCCTTGGACATGGTTCTGGACTGGCTAACGGGTGGTGGGGTTGGGGGGGGCCATCTTGTATGGCTCCCTGACGGTCCTTTTGGGCTCCGGCCTGGCGGGTACTGCTCTGCGGCCACCTCCGCGTGGTCCAGTAGCGGTAGCCAGTCCGTCGGGCATGGGAGCCGTCTGCCAAGATGGCTCCAGTGTCTCTTCGTCCAGTGACGACTTCAGGGTCTGAGGATGAGGAGGCCGAAGAGGAGAGGTTGTTGCGGTCTGAGATACTGCGGGTGGAGCGCATGGAGGTCGATTCCATCCTGGATGGAACCGCCCTCCATTTGTCTGGTTTGGCCCATAGTTGAGGCTTGTTGGTTTGCGCGGTTTTCCGTGCAAGCCTACTCCATGGAACAGTGTGTTTCATGAGGTGGCAGCGGAACCGCATGGTACCAGTGTTGTTGGCTATTCAGCAGTGGCTCCTTGCCAGGAGGCCGCTGCTGGTAGACCCGTGAACACATCAACGGGTGATGTGTTTACGGGGGTGTCTTCCTCAAAAGTGGACTGGTCAGATGCTGTGGCTTGGCTAGCCAGGGTGGACCCGTCTGTGGTCTCGGCCACAACTGAGGAAGACATGCCTCTCCGTCGGTGGCATCCATTTGGACGGGGTGTCTTGCCCGCGGATAAGATCCAGTCCATCGGACTGGATCCCAAGTTCAAGGAGTTGCTAGAGGCTATTTATGCCAAGCAACTCACGACTAAGTCAGCTCCCTGCATCCTCTAGGGAGGTACGGGCAAGGTGCCGTATCCCCAGGGGGGAGTACGAGCGTTATGGTGTCGTCCCACCGGTCACTGAGGATGACCGTTGAGTTCTTGGCATCCAAAGTGCAGGAGCGGGTGTCCCCGCTCAGACACTTGTGGACAAGAGCCAGGCACACTGCGAGGAAGTCCTGTCCCTCTGCGATGAGGGGGTGAGGGCATCTGTGAACGCTGTCAATCATTCCTATCGCTTGCTTCAGTCTTGTGCTCTCGATGACCATATGCTTCTGGCTTCGGGTGTCAGGGAGCATTTGCTTAGAACACCCCTGAACGGCCCTAGCATCTTCGGTGGCCAAGCGCGGCCCATCCTAGAACATTGCGCAAAGTCGGTTAGCGGTGAACCTACAGCTGGAGTAGAGCGTCAGGCGCATGCACTAGGGCCTGTAGCAAAACCGCTAGCTGCTCAGATTTCCTCCAAGAAGCAGAAGAAGCGTAAGAGTAAGGCGAAAGCCAAGCCAGCTACTGCTGCTCTTGCTGGGCCCTATAGGTTGTGGAGGCCCTGCCCACCATAGTGGTGGCTCTGATTGCCCGAGAGGCGGTAAGGGCAAGGGGAAGTCCTCCAAGGTTGGAAAGAAGGGAGCAGATCATGCCTGAGGGGATGAAGCCCCCTTCGTATCCGTCTGGACTGCACCTGTGTGACAGGAACAGCGGTGCCAGTCAGACCAAAATGGTTCTCTCTCCTTAAGAGTGGTGGCGGGTTGTTTGGGGAGCGGATCGCGAGCCAGACACCCGCATTAGGCGTCAATGCGCCTATAGTGGATGGAAAGCTCATCTGTCCCGTCGAGCCTTGGCGAGGTGTGACGTCAGACAGTCTGATCCTGGGATGGATATCCCTGGAGTGCATGCCAGAGTGGTGGGATTTCCCACCACAAAATCTGTCTTTGGCACCTGTCTTGGCTCCCATACCAAGGAAGCCAGACAAGTTAGAAGCCATTCAAAATGAAGTGTCAGGTTTGCTTCTGAAGTGAGCAATAAACCCAGCAAACCAGAACACTCCAGGCTTCTATTCAAACTTATTCCTTGTCCCCAAAAGCACAAGGGGGTGGAGACTCGTACTCAATCTCAGGCCATTGAATTGGTTTATCCATACGCCTCGGTTCCAGATGGAAACTCCGAGGTCGGTAATGGCAGTGTTGTGGAAAGGAATGTGATGTGTCAATCGATCTGAAAGATGCATATTTCCACATTCCAATGAACATGGATTGTCACAGGTTTCTGAGATTCATGTTTCAGAACCGTGTTTGGGAGTTTGTAGCCCTCCCATTCGGCTTGTCGACAGCCTCAAGGGTTTTCACTAGAGTGGTCCTAGCGGTGACAGTGTTTCTCAGAAGAGAGAACGTGGCGCTTCACACCTACATAGACGATTGGCTTATCAAGGCGGACACGCCAGCCAGGTTAGAAGTGGATACTGCTCTGACTTGAAATTACTTTCAGTTCTAGGCTCGATAGTCAACAAGGAGAAATCAGAGTTGACGCCGACTCAGCACTTCGTTTATTTGGGGATGCGATTCGATCTCGAGGAAGGCAGGGCTTAACCGTCAGAGCCCAGAGTCGTGTCTTTGTTAGCCAGTCTCAAGAGTTTGCAATTGGGAAACCACATTCAGGCGAGGAGGTTTCTTCAGATGCTGGGCATGATAATCTCCATGGAGCAGGCAATCTCGTACGCTGCTTTATTGCGAAGACCTATCCAGTTGTATCTGATGTCTCTGTGGAAACGGAGAACAGAACCCCTTTCAAAGCTGGTATCAGTTCTGGAGCCAATAATGCCGCATCTTTCATGGTGGAAGGAGCATTAGGATCTCCTAGTAGGAGTCGCTTCACCTACCCCACCCCCAGCTGTCCGTGTACACGGATGCATCGCTGGAGGGTGGGAGCCTGCCTGGGAGAACACCAGGTTTCGGGCACATGCACTCTCCAAGAAAGTCAGCTGCATATCAATCTGTTAGAAATGATGGCAGTGGAACTGGCACTGGAAAAGTTTCTTCCAGAGGTCAGGGGCAAGGTGATATTGACAGTCTGACAATTTGACAGTAGTATCATACAAGGAGGGACCAAGTCACCCACACTGTATATGAAAGTGTTGCACTTGATTCAATGGTGCAGGAATTACTCAGTTGTATTGAAAGGAGCTCGCATTCCTGCGCGATTGAACATTTTGGTGGATGCTTTGTCTCGCAGACAGAGAATTCTGCCAACAGAATGGTCTCTCAACCATCCAGTTCTACGAAGGATCTTCGAGCATTGGAGCAAACCGAACGTGGACTTGTTCGCCACAAAGGAAAATGCTCAAATCCTGACTTATGTCTCTCCGATTCCAAATCCAAATGCCTTCGATACAGATGCTCTGATGATAAGCTGGAGACAGATGCACGCGTACATGTACCCACCTACCATCCTTCTGCCGAAGGTCTTAGTGAAGATTAGGGAGGAGCCGTGCCTGGTCCTGATAATAGCACCATATTGACCCAGCAAGGCATGGTTCACGGATCTTCTGAATCTGCTGGTGGACAATCCAGTGTAGCTGCCTGAGATTCCGAACATAATCTCCCAGGCCAAGGGCCGCTTGCTAAACGAGCGGCCCGAGATGTTCAAATTGACTGCATGGATGTTATCAAACGACGTTCCACGTCGGAAGGCCTTTCTCAACAGGCTGCGAGTTTCATCGCAGCTGCGAGAAGGAGGTCAACCTTCAAGTCATATAACCACACAGTTAACAAATTTGCAGAGTGGTGTGAAGGAACGGATATTGATTCCTTTCAATCCACTATTCAGCAAATAGCAGACTTTCTCTGTGAGCTGTTCTTTACAGGATTAGCTCTTGTCACGATTGCTGGATACAAGTCAGCTTTGGCATCAGTTATCCCTTGTCTAGCCAACAGGGATAGTCCAGACGTGGCTCAGTTAAATGTGATGGTGAAGGGAATGAGCAATCTCCGACCGAGACAATCGGTAGTCATTCCAGCCTGGAGTCTATCTTTGGTGCTTAATGTGCTAGACAAGCAACGTTTTGAACCTTTGGGTTCGTCTAGTCTAAAGCATCTGACTCTTAAGGCGGTCTTTCTATTGGCAGCAATCTCAGCTAGAAGGTGCCATGAGATCCATGCGCTTTCAGCAAAGAGGAACGAACCGGTTTATTGTCTCTAGAGAGGGTCTGCGATTGCTGCGAAGAGCAGAATTTATGTCAAAGAATCAATCTTTGAAATATCCCGGCAAACCGATCATTATACCGAAACTAACTAGCTTTAATCGTAATGCCAGTGCCTGGTGTCCAGTCCGTGCTTTGACCAAGTACAGAAATCGGACGGACTCTACGGTCAAATGATAGACATCTGTGGATCTGCCATAAGAAGCCATATGGCGCTACATCCATGGATTCTATCTCTCGTTGGCTAGTAGAAAGCATTCAGACTACCAACGAGATTGCGACTGGGCACCAGGTGCAATGTGCTAGGGTTCCCGATGTTAGAGGAATAGCCGCCTCAACTGCCCTATTCAATGGTGTCCTGTTAGAGGACATCATGGCCGTTGCACAATGGCACTGTGAGTCCTCTTTCACGGATTACTATATGAAGGACATGTCAGACTCCACCAATCCACTCGCTTTAGCTGTTTTGAATCGATAGTCTTGTGGCCACACTGCTCATCTCCTTTTGGTAACTTTGAAAAGCAAAAGTAGATAGAACAGACATGGTCAGGCGAGAGGAATTCAACCGTATGTGACACGTTTGGGCGAAAGTTTGTTGGTTGGTGGCGTCATGTCTGGAATCCAAAATCCATGCGGTAATTCAAGTTTGACTGTTTTTTGTGTTATTTTTATATGTCATGATCATTCATCTCATATATTCATGCTCATTCCCAGGCATATGTATGTCAAGAGCTGTTAACCCTCTTGGTACACTTGTCTTTCAGGTGGGATGCATGTTCGTTAGTTCTCCCTTTTTAGGAGAAAGGGGGGGGGGTGTAAAGGGGAAGGATGCAAATGTGATTCGGTCCCAAACTTGTCGGTCCTTCTAGGTCTCCGTGTTTATGTCTAAGTTCTTTCTCTAGGGCAAAAGAGGCCTTCTATGGCTTGCCCCTTCCTACCACAGGTTACTGACTAAATCTGGTGTTATCAATAAGTAATATAGTGGTAAGTCTTGATCGAAGTAGAATGAAGGAAATTTCAATTTCCCTTTCTCTGAGTTCTAACAATACTTACCATTACATTACAGACCCTGCCTCCCAGCCCCACGGAGGCAAGCCATGGATTGTCTCTTGTTTGGTAGCTATGCAACCAATATGGCATCTGGCTGACGGGTACTCTATTATTGGGAACCGGGTACCCGGTTCCAGGAGCCAGTAGAGCTTTCTAAATCTAGATTCCTAGTGCACAGCTTCAGTTGAGCTGTTATTCAATAAGTAATGTAATGGTAAGTATTGTTAGATCTCGGAGAAAGGGAAATTGAGATTTCCTTCATTACATGTCATTTCATAGTTCTTAGCCCTTTAATGCTCAATTTTTAGCCCACCTGGTCAGTTTTCTAGTTTAATTTTGTTTCAGTTTTGTGGGAGTGTCGTTTCTGGACTTAATTTGATGTCCTCGGCTGTGATGAGGCTGGTACATACTGAAGATAAAGCTATGTTTGGAGATGCCCTCATTCCGGCTCGAAGTCTCTACATTATCAGGTATAATCTATTCTTAAACTGGTAAAACATGATACGCCACGGTGCTAAAGTATACATGACGCTTGTCTTCGGTTGGAGGAAGAAATTCAGATGCCTGGCACTGGTGCTGTGTCTCCTATCTATAGGCTACTGGAACCTGGCATTTTCCCTGCACATGCTCACTAGTTAGCTGAACCCTGAATTCAGGGTCCGGGCTACTGAGCATGGGCATGCGAATGCTCACAGATTGTTCATACATTGTATAACTGGACCCTGAATTCAGCTAACCAGTGAGCATGTGCAATACTGCACTACATGTACCTAACCTTAGGACGTAGCCTGCTTCTTACTGCATTACCCATGTTCTAAGAGGGGACCCATGTACAAACATAAACACTCAAATAAGGAGATGAAAAAAGAAGAGTACATGATATATAATCTGCACACCAACACCATGGCGTCTCTAGGCAACAGCCATATGGTTAAAGAGCCCTTAGCCAGTAGGCTGTCCCCCTGCCCCCCCCCCCCCCCCCAGCCGATGTTATAAACTCATAATCTCTTCTTATATCATGTTACATGTATGTAAAGGTTTTATTTATAGGTTTGAAAGTCTAGGCAAATTATTGAAATTTAACCCTTTAATGGTCAAACGAATGATCATTCACTAGAATCAAATATTTAGATTTTCTTGACAAATCCAGACATTAACCCTTTAATGGTCAAATTTGGTCAAAAATATTTAAATATCTGCCTATTGAATGTCCATAATTTACAGGCCAAGAGAATACAATTTTTTTTACTTTATCACTTGAATGACTGACTCGGTTATCGAACCAGTCATTCCAGGGGTAAATTTAAAATTAATTGTATTTTCTTTGCTTGTAAATGGATGTTCCAAAATACCAATACAGGCCGGTTTTGGCCGGCATAACCATTAAAGGATTACATACAGTACGATTCAAATTCAAAGACCAAAAATATTAAAGGTGCTAGTGCGCAGGATATTTTATATTAATTTAATACGTATTAATAAAGAAGACCAAATACTTCACTTCATCACATGTTGATCAGTGCTTCTCAAAAATGATAAGTACTTTGCAATAACACTAGTAATAACCCAGACACATGCCAGCGTAAATAATTTTGCAAGGTTCTGAAGGAATTTACGAAATCCTGATGAATTTCAATATTAGATTTTCACATCATGAGAACATACTTACCTCCCTAACACTCTTGATATACTAGTATATCGGCTCTAAATTCAATAATATTCAGAATTATAAAAAGTTAGGTGCCCCTAATGGGCAGGTGGAAGTACACAGTCATGCACATGACAAACACCACCCTCTGCGCATGCGCACACCGGTACTTCCGTTTTCTAATATATTGGCTGGAAGCAACTGGTGGAAATTCCTTACAGGCGCTTTTCTGAATTCATAAGAGAACAATACATCCAAATCTATCATGGCTGATGCGAAAATGTCAGAGGAGCCCTCCTCGTCGTCATCCAAGGTGACATTGTTCCTGGCTTTTATTTGAGACTTGTAACTTTCGTGTGTTACCGGTTTTCGTAGCGGCCGTTTTCGGCGGTACCGCGTTTTCAGGCGCTGGGAATCCTTGTAAATTTTTTCCCAGCGCCTAGGGCTAATAAACTCTTGTGTTTTATGCTTACAGGTCGGTCTTGTGTCTATACAAGGTTGCCTGGTCTTCTCTGGAAGGTGTTCACGTCCCAGGATGACTTATCATCGTGATATGTGTAAGGGTTGGAGATAAAATATATTAATAAATAAAATATCTCCTTCCTTTTGTCCCATCCCCCCATATCAGTTCTTCTGGAAGAGGAGTCTCGGCGGATGGATGGACGTGTTTCCTGCACAAGAAGATGGTTGCCTGTGCCCAGGCTAAGGGAGTTATTAATTATGGCGCATGATTATTTGAAAATAATTACATTTTCTGCTGCCGTTTGCTATTGCACTATTTTCTCTCTTGCGTGTGCAGGGGTTCTCGAGTATATATAATTTAATATTATATTAGTCGAGAGCTGAGAATGTCTGGAGATCTAGATATTTCTTACATAAATCTGACGTCCCCTCTCCTGGTAGGAGCTTTTGCATAGTGAGGTTTGATGTCATAATCAACCAGAGTTTTCTCTTTCCTTGATGTCATAATCTTAGTTTGGAGAAGTCGGTGATGTGTTCATCCCCTGTTTATTAAGAAGTGTAGAGAGATATCTAGATAGTCATGTTCTTTCTCTCTCTCTCTTAATCTAAAAAGAGTGGGGTTCTGGTTGTATTTGGAGTTATTAACTAGAGAAGTCGCCTGTCCCGTCAGGGTGGTCGTAATAGTGGATGTCTTCTCTAGTGGTTGTTTTGGTTTCTTCTTAAAAGATCCATTATCAAGGCTTTGAGACTGTCATACTCATTGTCTTCGTATCCGTCTTTTCAGAAGTGTCCGTCCTGCCTCAAGTCTATGAAGGCTAGATTCTTCCCCCACCCTTGCCATCTGTATTCAGCTTGTAGGCTGTCCAACAAATGTGTTATTTGTGAAAAGTGGGGGGGGGGGGGGATCTAACCTCTGAATTCTTCTCTTTACAGGCGAGGATGATGGCAGAGGAGGGGAAGAAACCAAAGAAGGACGGTAAGAAGAAGGCCTCGGAGAAGAGTGGTCTCGAGGCCTTCAAGAGTGAGTTGGTGAGTGAGATGCGCAGGACTTTGAAAGACCTGATGCCTGACATGCTTCGCGGCATGTTGCCTGGCACAGGTGTTTCAACTTCCTGCGCATCGACCTCGGTGCAGGTAGCCCCCGTCCCTGGATCATGGCCTATTAGCTCGGACAATGCGTTTAGTGATCCAGGGGCGGCCGTCTTGGACCCAGGCTTGATGTTCGCATCGCCTGGGGTGCCAGCGGCGCGAGAAGCATCAGGCGGGACCCGACCAACGGGCCTGACCACGATCACTCGCGGAGTAAACTCGTCATCTGCCTTTGAGCAGTCTCCTGGTCAGTCTGGGTTAGTTTTCCTTACTAATCCAGAGCCTAACTTTCCTGACCAGGAAGATGATGAGGACTACCTGCTCGGTCCACAGGTGGATCATGAAGACATGGATGTGAGCGCCTACACTCCTCTGTTGGGGAGCGTGAACGCTCGCACCTATGGCACTGTTCCCTCGGGAGCAGGTTTCATGGTTCAGCCTGTGGCCCGCTTTGGAGCAGACGGCCGGCCGTATAAGATTCCACGGTTGGACGTAGAATCTCACACGGACGTTCCGGGCCGCGCTGGTGTGTGTAACCCCCCTCGCACAAGCGCGGCCTTGGAGCTTGGTTTGCCTATGGAGAATGCTATGCCGGCCCTCGCGGGCCCGTATACGTTCCCTGGGCAGCCAGGTTCGTCTATAGCCTCCTCCTCGGCCATACCTGCGAATGCCATTGAGGATGACGAGGGCCCGTTGCTCGTCGGCAGTTCGCAGGTAGCCACGGATGAAGACTGGTCAGAGGCGTGTGCGTGGCTCCTCGCTGTAAGACCAGAGCTCACCGTGGACGAGACGGTCGCCGGTAACCTGCGGGCGTGGTTACAGGCGAAGCCGTTGGCCAGCACGGCTCTGTCTCTGCCGTATGCTGAACATATCTTAGATATGTTCACGGCGGCAGAGGAGTCGATCAGACCGAAAGGTCGCCTCGCGAAGGCCCCCCGCGAGGTAGCTAGGCGATGTACGGTTACTGCCAGTCAGTATGCTCGGTATGGCCTGGCGCCCAGACCGAGCGCGGATGACCGCGCCGCTCTGGGCGAAGATACGCGGCCGGGTTCCCGGGCTGACACGGGAGCCTTGTGCTCGGGCGCTATGCGCTCGGCGAATGCCGCCTTGCGCGACACCGAGGAGAGCTCGCGAGCAGCGATCAGTGCGCTGTCGCATGTCTCTCAGCTGCTGTCGGGGGTGGTGGCAGCGTCGGTGCAGCAACATCCTAGTCCCGTGACAGTCCAACGAGCCATCCAGGACTGTCTGACTAGGTCGGTCACGAAGTCGCTGAGGATGAGGCGCACTTTTGCGCTGGACAATTTGTGCCCGTCTCAGGAGCTCAAGTCGCGCTTGATGCAAGCGCCGATGGCGGGCCCTGGACTCTTTGGAGGTGAAGGTTGTCGGCACCTGCAGGAGACAGTGACTTTGGTGAACAACCAGAGGGCGCTGCGGGCACAGTTTGAAGTGCTGCGCAGGGAACACGTGCGTGTTCAGCCCTCGGCTGCTCGACAGCCGTACGCTCGTGGCGGGGCTGGCAGTGTCAGAGGCCAGCAGGCCGGCCGGTTTCAGAGACCGCGTCGGCTACGCCAGCAGCAGCGTGCTGTTGTGCGACAGCCGCCGCCTCAAGCGCAGCCTGCCAGGCAGCAGCCCGCGCACCGTGGTGCGCGTGGCGCTGGTCGCGGCGCGCGGGGAGCGGCGTGTGGTAACCGGGCCTGACGCAAGAAAATTTTTTCCGGTTATCACAAGTACCACTGGGGTGTTGCCACTCGTATCAGAGACACACCCACTTCTGAAGTTTATGGGCACCCCGTCAACCCTAGGTGCACCAGTGGGAGGTCGTTTGACTTGTCACATTCAGAAGTGGGCGCGGTTAATTCAGGACCGCTTAGTCTTGCAATGGCTTTCGCAGGGATACAGTCCAGATTGGATAAGAGGTCCGCCGTTGCATTTGTCTCTGGTACCGGTCTGGACTCAAGTTCCACGAGATCCAGACAAGCGGTTGTGCATAGAAGAGGAGATAGATTCTCTCGTTCTAAAAGAAGCAATTCAACCGGCGCAGGATTGCCCGGGCTTCTATTCAACCGTGTTTCTTGTGGCAAAGAACACCGGGGGGTGGAGACCAATTCTCAACCTCAAGCCTCTAAACAAGTTTTTAGACACTCCGACTTTCAAAATGGAAACAGTGAGATCGGTGTTGTTGGGGTTAGAGAAGGGGATGTGGACAGCATCTATAGATCTCAAGGATGCTTACTTCCACATTCCAATTGCAAGGAGGTTTCGTCGGTTCCTGAGATTTGCTTTTCAGGGACGCCAATGGGAATTCAAGGTTCTTCCATTCGGCATCTCGACGGCTCCAAGGGTCTTCACTCGAGTGGTACTTGCTATCACGGCATACCTCCGCAGGAGAAATATACCTGTTCACACTTACATAGACGACTGGTTGCTAAAAGCACACAACCCAGAAAGTTTGACAGCAAATCTGGAGATAGTCTTGGAAACTCTCACAGATTTAGGCTGGATGATCAACTTTCCGAAATCAGAGCTGACTCCATCCCAGAAGTTTGTTTACCTGGGTATGTTCTTCGATCTGGAGATAGGATATGTTTATCCGTCCCAGGAGAGAGTGGAAAGTTTCCTCTCGTGTATTCAGTTGGTGTGCAACAGTCGTTATATTCTAGCACGGGTCTATCTGAGAATGTTGGGTCTGATGGTTTCAATGGAACCGGTCATTCCTCAGGCGGCCTTACGCAGGCGGCCGATTCAGTTGTTTCTCATGACCCAGTGGACGCAGAGTTCAGGATCACTGGACTCGCGCATTCAAGTGTTGGACCCTCTCATTCATCACCTTCATTGGTGGATGGAGAGAGGAAATCTCCTGGCGGGGGTCATGCTGACCCCTCCCCACCCTCAAGTAACGATGTTTACGGATGCATCGATGGAGGGTTGGGGAGCTTGCCTGGAAGAAGCCACTATATCAGGGCTTTGGAATCTGGAACAGTCAAAGGAACATATCAACATGCTAGAACTACGGGCTGTAGTTCTAGGCCTGGAACACTTCCTAGGGGAGGTGAAGGGAAAATTTGTGATGATACGTTCAGACAACTCTACAGTAGTGAGTTACATAAACCACCAGGGCGGAACGAAGTCGCCCAGTCTCTGTATGATGACATGGAAGCTGCTTTGCTGGTGCATGGATCATATGATCACCTTGAAAGCAGTTCATATTCCGGGAAGGCTGAATCTGTTAGCAGACTCATTGAGCCGAAGGATGAGTATTCTGCCTACGGAATGGCAACTAAATCAATGTGTGGCGGATCACCTGTTCAATCATTGGGGAAAGCCCAACATAGATTTGTTCGCAATGAAGAAGAATGCGAAGATGACGACGTACGTTTCTCCGATTCCAGATCCAAGCGCTATCGCAATAGATGCGCTAGCTATCAGTTGGAAGAGAATGTATGCATACGCATACCCTCCAACAATCCTGATTCCAAGAGTCCTTCAGAAGATCAGACAAGAGGAATGCCAAGTGCTTCTGATCGCCCCGAATTGGCCAAGCCGATCATGGTTTACGGATCTGCTGGACCTTCTGGTTTGCAATCCGGTTCCTCTGCCGCTGATGGACGATATTATCTTCCAGGGCAAGACCCTTCACAACAATCCGTCAATGTTTCGATTGACTGCATGGATGTTGTCAAACAATCCGCAATTAAGGAGGGATTTTCTGAGCAAGCAGCCAATTTCATGGCCAGAGCCAGGAGGGGGTCAACCTCCAGAGCTTATAATTATAAAATCAACAGATTTGCAGAATGGTGCTCAAAGAGATGTATCAATCCGATGGAAGCATCTATTCAGGTAGTAGCTGATTTTCTATGTCACCTGTATGATACCTATAGTCTTCAACCTAATTCTGTTGCTGGATACAAATCAGCATTGATGACTGTTATCCCTTGCTTGGCAAAGAGGGGAAGTGATGAAGTAAGTGTTTTAAATACTCTTATTAAAGGTATGGGCAATCTCAGACCTAGAAATCCTCCACGGACACCGTCATGGAGTCTTTCTCTGGTTCTGCAGGTTTTGAGTGGTAAGCCTTTTGAACCACTTAGTGCTATATCTGTAAAATTATTGACACTTAAAACTGTATTTTTAGTGGCGGCGGCTTCAGCCAGACGCAGGAGTGAAATTCATGCCTTGTCTGCTGAGCCTGACCGTTATATAGTTACAGGTGAAGGCCTTAAGCTTCTACCTAGATTGAATTTCTTGGCTAAGAATCAATCTTTAAAGTATCCGGGTAAACCTATTATTTTACCTGCCTTAACCAGATATGATCCTGGTGCTAAAGTATGGTGTCCAGTCCGTGCTTTGAATAAGTACAAGAAAAGAACTCAGGTTTGGCGGACGGACCCATGTTCCCTATGGTTGTCATATATTGTACCCCATGGTAGGGCGTCAAGAGACACTATTTCCAGATGGATAGTGGAATGTATCCAATTCTGTCATAAGACAGCCACTGGAATCCAGGTAGATAGAGCCAAGGCTCATAGTGTCCGTGGTGTGGTAACTTCCACGGCATTATTTAATGGTGTTTCGATTGAAGACATTATGTCAGTAGCCCAGTGGCACTGTGAGTCAAGTTTTACCGACCATTACCTTCGTGACACTTCTAACCCACTCGCCGTCTCAGTCCTCAGGAAATAAAATAGTTATGCAGAGGTTTATGTTTGTAAATAGTTTGCCTCCTCTGCTATTTGCAAATATCACATTTGTTGGTAGGGTATTCCTACTATTAGCTGGTACACTTCTCCTCTTCCGGTGGGGGAAGAGATGAGTGCCGCGTCCAAGACATCAAAGGTCAGTGGTTATGACCATTTTTTGATTTTCTGTCTTGGTGATGGTGTCATTTTATTTTTAATATGGTGATGGTTGATGTCTCTTAATTGTGGTTTTTCAGAGAGTTTTTGAAATAGAAGCAATTCTTCTTTTTCCAATGTCTAGTAATACTTTCATTAAGTATTAGAGAACGTGCTAGTCATTTAGAGCAGCGGGTTTTTTTTTCCTATACCTTCCTCAGAAAGAGGGGGGGGGGGGAGCGCATTTGCCTTTTGATCAATCTCTCTTCATCGGTCGATTATCCGATGCAAAATTCTATTCCTGGTTGTGGTTTCAGTCACAATTTCAGATGTTTTAAATCTCTTGAGAATTCAAAGAGCCTAGCCTCTTCGAGGGTGTGCGGGGTTTCAGGACCTTGCCTCCCTCCCACCAAAATTTACTTTCAAATTCTGGTTTTTATCAAGAGTGTTAGGGAGGTAAGTATGTTCTCATGATGTGAAATAAGTAAATTTATCAAATTTCTTTTTCACGAGTGAGATGACATACTTACCTCCCTAACAGGATCCCGGCCTCGCCACCCCACGGAGGCCTGGTCCTTTGGCTATTGAATAGTTGCTTCTAGGTCAGCCAATATTTAGTAACGGAAGTACCAGTGTGCGCATGCGCAGAGGGTGGTGTTTGTCATGTGCATGACTGTGTACTTCCACCTGCCCATTAGGGGCACCTAACTTTTTATAATTCTGAATATTATTGAATTTAGAGCCGATATACTAGTATATCAAGAGTGTTAGGGAGGTAAGTATGTCATCTCACTCGTGAAAAAGAAATTTGATAAATTTACTTATTCTACTCCACATGTGATTTGACCAAAATAAGTCCTAGACTGTAAGTAATAAGTCCTAAGCTAGTTCACATCTGCATGTAAACATTGATGAACTTTATCTCCCGAAGAGACCTGAACCAAGTTGAAACATTGAACAATAAACAAACTAAAATGTTCCCCAACTTGAGCTATACCGATCACATAAACGCAGCATTTGACCAAGAGAATTGTTCACCCAATGCACATTGAGCAATCTCCACTGCCACAATTCTCTACTAGCGGCAGGTCATTTCCACTTCTTTCCCAAACTGTTTGCCTTTTTATCTCCCCTCCAGAGCCAGGGTTGATCATGTTCTCACTCACTTAGAACCTACCATCCTTCACAGGGTGGTCATTTGCCTGAAAATCATGGCAGATCTACCAGAACTATTCCCAAGTCTCAATAGAGTGTTTCTCAATCTTCCAAGTAATATTGGTTTAATGAAGAAATGTCTACTGGGATGACTTTACATATGACGGCTAGGATATTGGAGATTCAAATCTTCAATATCCTAACTGTCATACTATACTTTCGCATATATTATACAGTTTTTTGCTGATTTTACTCTGCATACTATGTATTAATATACACTCTTATCACATTAATTTGGTCAGAACGGCCATGACCGAGACTTGTCTTCGATGACCGGTAAATGTGATGTCCAGTCGAACAGCAATGTATGTATTTTGTTAAATCAGTGTGAATAAAAAAATTCTGCTGGCAATTTCCGGCTTATATTCTATTACGTCTATCATTCTTAAATGATGAAATAAAACTCAAACTGACAAGTCATTGTACATGTATTGTTGTAAACCAACATAAAATCACCCAACACAATGTAAGAAATAAAATGAGGTTCGATCCCTTGTTAAGTTGGACGAGCAAATTAAAGCTCTTTTGTGATTGGAGGCATTCCACTGAACTTTATCTGGACTGGAAGGAGACCTCCAAAACAAAAACCGATTTTGCAACGTTGCAAATGCCAATATTGCAAATTGATAATAAATATATACAGGAGATAATGTTTTCAAAACAATTTGAGCAATAAATTCACTATTACCTAATCAGTAAATGTAGTCTGCAGTATATTTACTGCCGAGATTTTTGTTCACTTGGGTGATTTCGTCCCGGCCGACTGGTTACATTACATTCTACCGAGTATTAATCAGCTATAGGATGAGTTTATGCCATCAATCTCGTAGCTACTCGAAGCTCCCCTCCTATTTATGTGAATTGCGCGATTCTCTAAGCGGATACTACTATTAGCGTCTTCGCGCTACTCGGGTAACTATCTAAACTCGTCCTATAGCGGAAGCTATCATGTGATTTCTGTTTTTTATCGACGCCATTTTATGTTAAACTTTGGATTTGATGAAATGAACAATGTTTATTAAAATATATACAATATTTAGGCGGTCTCAATTAATAATTCACTCCCGCGGATATAAGGTATACATTAAGCATAGGCATAAGATGATAAGAATTTCTAGCGTGAAAAATTTAATGTGTTCTAATTTTGTGTTATCTTTCTTGATGCATTTTTTTCAATTTTTTCTTGAAATATACCTAATAGAAGTCGCCACCCTTTCTCAGAGATTTGGATTCAAAGAATTTACAGTCCTTGTCCTATTAGAAACCGCAGTTACTAATGAGCATTTTACGCAATACAGTTGCATCATGCATATCCACTCACACACACCCTTCCTATATATATATATTCTTAAAGGATGAATTAAACTCAGTGACAAGTCATTGTATTGTTATATGTCCGGCCAACATAAAATGAGCTAAAACAACGATTCAAAACTCATGAAATATCATATAGGGCAAGAGCTGAACCAAGTTAGTTCAAAGGAACTGGATTTGCCAAATGGTTGCGCGGCTATCTTGGATGACATAGTTTCGCGAAAACAACTTCTCCAGAACTGCTGAACTGATTGGGCCGAAATACAGGGAATATGATTAGGGACTAAGGGCCATTAAAATTTGTTTACGGGGAGTTGGTTGGTAAAAAAACCAATGGCCACCATAGACCAATAAAAATGTAGCATGTTTGGCAGCCATATCAGATTTTTTTTTTAGGGATTTTGAAGCCGAAATTGGTTTTATTAACTCAGCTGACTTGTCAGTCATTTAGCGCATAGCGATGATCCCCAGTGCATCATCTGTCTGTCGATCCATCCATCCATCCATCTGTCCATCATCAACAATGGCAGCATGTTTCACTTCAAGCGTATACTTACCTCCCTAATACTCTTTGATATTCCCAAATATCGACATTCACTCAATAGACACTCGGATTAAAAAAGATAGGTGCTCCTACTGGGCAGGTAGTCAGATGACAGTCCAGTGGATTCAGGCCCAACCTCGCGCATGTGCAGACTAGTATTTCCTCTTTTCCAATTTCTTGGCAAAAGAGTCACATGCATATTTTTTCGTAAGAGTTTTCTGCTGTGTTATTTCACTTTTTAAACTTAATTATCATCTGAAAATCATGTCTGAGCAAGGGAAGTCGCGAGAGGAGGACCCAGGACCTAGTTTCTTCTTCTTCTTTTCGTTCGCCGATCATACCGCCAGTCCTGTAAGTGACTATCGACATGATCATAAGTCATCAGGTGATCAGGACCTACTCATCAGGTGATTTCTATTAAAGGTTTGCCTAATTTACCGTTTTAGTTCTGATGTAATGTGTTTCCTGGACTCGCGATTAGATGTGATAAGCGTCCATAAAACTGGTTTATTTCTATATGACGCTATGAAATACTAATCTCTCTTTGTGTTTGTGTCCACAGGTATCTACCGACCTATGATTGAAAAGGACAACACATCATCAGAGGGTTTGTTTTTCTTTCCATCAAGGAACGGATGGTTTGTCTATGCTAAAGACGCAGGTAGCCTAGTTATGATATTAGGCACTTCAATTATTTTTGAAAATATTTCTGAAATCTGCTGCCATTGTATCATTGTGTATCTGATGTTTGCATAGTCTGTCTCTACTGTCCTTTCCAGTTAGATGTTCTGGATATGAATACAATTCGTCCTCACACCAGGAGATTGTTTTTGGATCGGATTTAACTCTAACTTCTTATTTTTGAAGTTATGATGTCATAATCAGCCTTGCACTTTATTAACAATTATAAAGTTTTGTCCAACGCTGGTTTCTTATTAGCTAGTGGTCTTTATGGCCACCTTCCCTCTCTCTCTCTTTTTTTTTGGTTTTGAGTTTCTAATTCATTAACTATAATACTCATTGTCTTCATCTTCTGGCCTTTTTCAGAAGCCTGGTTGTCCTTCTTGTGAAAGGTTTATCAAGGAATGTTTCGGCCCACATTTATGCTTCCTATGCAGTCCTTGTGGACTGTTGCTTAATTGTGATATCTGTAAATTGGGGGGGGGGGCGAGCTAATGTCTGAGTTTTTATCGTTACAAACAAAGGAGAAGGCGATTGAGGAGGAGAGAGGATCAAGGAGAGAGGTTCCTGGTAAGAAGGGTAAGAGAAAGGCCTCGTCAACCATGGATATGGAGGCCTTCCGAGTTGGAATGTTGGGAGAGATGAAGAGGACAATTAAGGATTTGGTTCCGAGTTGCTTCGTGGCATGCTTCCTGGACCAAATCCTTTATTGTCGTCTTCTTCTGCTCCGGAGAAGATAATCCTCACCTCTGAGTCGGTGCTCTGTAGGGACCAGTTTTCGTCCAAGATTCAGAGGTGGCCCCATTAGAGGGGGCAGTCCACTATGAGGACACTGGCAGCTGGCTTGTCGCACCGGTTGTTCGTGGACAGGTGTCGCTGGAGCCTGGTGCCTGCTTATCAGGCCAGGATAATCCGCACCCTACATGTACCACTACCTCCTATGGTACCTTTCCTGGCCAGTCCGGGTTAGCATTCTTCGCTGACCTGGAGTCTAATCTTTCTGGCCAGGAAGAAGAGGATTATCTGCTGGGTTCTCCTTCTGGCGGGGAACACGGGCGACATTGTCCATGGAACTACTCATGCAGGAGTAGCGTTCATGGCGCAGAAGGTAGCCCGGGCTGGATCTGATGGCCAGTATTACCGCATACCTTGGCTTGCCGATGGTTTAGCAGGTGCTGGCCAGGGCCGTGGCGTGGCAAAATTTTCCCCACGCAATACCATGGTGCCTGCTCCTGGTCAAGCCAGGCACACATGCTTTCTCTGGCTTGCCAGGAGTATCAGTTCCTCCAGCCACGTACACGCCTGCGATTGCTCAGGAGGATGACGAAGGCCCTCGCCTTGTCGAGCATTCACAGGTAGCCACAGAGGAAGACTGGTCTGACGCTTGTCATTGGCTAATAAATGTCAGGCCAGGTCTTGCTGTGGAGCAGTCGGCCAGCCAATGGGACCAGCACCAATGGCTGGCAGGTAAGCCGACTACTGCCATTATGCCATCTCTGCCGCTGGCGGAACATATTGTAGATATGTTTACAGCGGCAGAGACATCCATCAAGGTGCATGGATGTCTCACGAAGGCCCCTCGCGAGGTGGCAAAACGATGTCGCATCGTGCCTGAAGAGTATCAGAGGTACGGTGTAGTGCCTAAGCCAAGCGCGGATGACCGCGCTGCGCTAGGCGAAGATACGCGGCCAGGCTCCCGGTCTGCTTTGCATTCGGCTAATACCGCGTTGCGCGATGTGGAGAAGTTCGAGAGCGTCAATTGCAGCGCTTTCACACATCTCCCAGCTGTTACAGGAGGTAGTAACAGCATCCGCATCGCACCAGCCTAGTCTGGTAACAGTCCAGAGAGCCATCCAGGATGGAATTAACCTGGCTCTGGATTGTTTAGCCTGGTCTGTGACCAGGAGTGTCCAGGCGCATCCCAGGACCTGTATAATAGGCTGCTGCGTACGCCTATGACAGGTCCTGGTCTCTTTGGAGGTGAGGGATGTAAGCACCTCCAGGAGACAGTCACCCTGGTCAATAACCAGAGGGCGTTGCGCGAGCAATTTGAAGTGCTCCGCAGAGAGCGCATTCGCGCAGCTCCCCCCTGCGTATCATCCCCTGCAGGCTCGAGGTGACGGTGGCCAGGTCAGAGGCCAGCCACCAGCACAGCGCCTGCCATGACCGCGCACGCTTCGGCCAGCAGTGAGGGGGCCGCAGGCTCCTCCAGCGCAGGCAGCCGCCCGCACACCTTGCGCGCGGCACAGGCCGTGGCGTGCGAGGATCTGGTTGTGGTAATCGTACCTGAAGGGTCGGTTACCACAGTAAGAACCACTCCAGTGCTTCTGGACCAGGAGACAGTGCCACTCTTGCGCTTCTTATGTCCACCTCTCCCTAGGTGGGATGCTAATTGGCCTACCACAAGCAAGAGTGGGAACGGTTGACTCAGGACCGTTTAGTCTTGCGATGGCTTTCAGCCGGGTACCAGCCCGACTGGGCAATAAGCCCACCATCGCACCTGTCTCTGGTGCCAGTCTGGACTCAAATTCCAAGAGATCCAGATCAACAGTTGTGTATAGAGGAGGAAATAAATTCCTTCATACTAAAAGGAGCAATTCAACCGGCACAAAAGTGCCCGGGCTTCTATTCAACCGTGTTCCTAGTGACAAAGAACACTGGAGGGTGGAGATCAATTCTCAACCTCAAGCCATTGAACAAGTTCATAGACACACCCAGTTTCAAAATGGAGACAGTGAAAACGGTGTTGGCAGGGTTGGAGAATGGAATGTGGACAGCATCAATAGACCTGAAGGATGCTTATTTCCACATTCCAATAGTGAGGAGTTTTCATCGGTTCCCGAGCTTCGCATTCCAGGGCAGACAGTGGGAATTCAGGGTTTTACCCTTTGGAATTTCAACAGCTCCTTGGGTCTTCACCAGGGTAGTTCTTGCTATAACAGCATACCTCCGCAGGAGAAGCATAGCAGTCCACACGTACATAGACGACTGGCTGTTAAAAGCACACAATCAGGAAAGTCTATCAGCAAATCTGGAGATAGTTTTGAAAACTCTCACAGGCTTAGGCTGGATAATCAACTTTCAAAAATCAGAGCTGACTCAATCCCAGAAACTTGTTTACCTGGGAATGTTCCTCGATCTAGAGATAGGATATGTTTATCCTACTCAGGAGAGGGTCCAAGTACTCATCTCATTAATACAGTCAGTGTGCAACAGTCGTCATGTCCTGGCATGGGTTTACTTGAGAATGCTGGGGTTGATGGTTTCTCTGGAACCAGTCATTCCTCAGGTGGCCTTATGCAGGTGGCCTATCCAGTTATGTCTCATGACACAATGGACCCAGAGTACAGGATCACTGGACTCGAACATGTCAGTGTTGGCTCCTCTTATTCACCACCTTCAGTGGTGGATGAAGACAGAGAATCTCCTGGCAGTGGTCTTCTTCTTCTTTTCGATCACTGGTATCACACTTGGAGAGCCATTCTCAAGATGAAATCTGTGGTTTTCTGCAGTTCTTCCACAGGTCCATACAGCTTTTCAAGAAAAGAGGTTGACAAAGGCCAGATCTCTTCTCTCAGCTAACCCCTCCCCACCCTCAGTTAATGATGTATACAGATGCATCGATGGAGGGGTGGGGAGCTTTCCTGGAAGAATCCACAGTATCAGGGCTTTGGAATCTGGATCAGTCACAAGAACATATCAATTTACTGGAATTGCGAGCGGTAGCCCTGGGCCTGGAACATTTCTTAGAGAAAGTTCAAGGCAAGATTGTTCTAGTTCGATCAGACAACTCAACAGTAGTGACTTACATAAACCGCCAGGGTGGAACGAAGTTGCCCAGCCTCTGTATGATGACATGGAAACTGCTTTGCTGGTGCCTGGACCACAGGATTACCTTGAAAGCAGTTCATATTCTGGGAAGGTTAAATCTGCTAGCAGACTCATTGAGCCGAAGGATGAGTGTTTTGCCTACGGAATTGCAACTAAATCAATGTGTGGCGGATCGTCTGTTCAACCAGTGGGGGAAACCCAACATAGATTTATTCGCAACGAAGAAGAATGTGAAGATCACGACGTACGTCTCTCCGATTCCAGATCTGAGCGCTATCGCAACAGATGCGTTAGCTATCAGCTGGGTGGGAATGTATGCATACGCATTCCCTCCAGCAATCCTGATTTCAAAAATTCTTCAGAAAATCAGAGAGGAGGAGTGCCAAGTGCTTCTGATCGCCCCAAATTGGCCAAGCCAATCATGGTATATGGATCTGCTGGACCTTCTGGTCTGCAATCCGGTTCCACTGCCTCTGATGGACAATATTATCTTCCAGGGCAAGGTCCTTCACAACAATCCATCAATGTTCAGATTGACTGCGTGGATGTAAAGGAATCTAGAATTAAGGAGGTATGCTGTTATAGCAAGAACCACCCTGGTGAAGACCCGAGAAGCTGTTGAAATTCCAAAGGGTAATTAAGAATTAAGCAGCCATGTTCATGGCAAAAGCCAGAAAGGGGTCAATCTCCAGAGCATATAATTATAAAATCAACAGATTTGCAGAATGGCGCACAAAAAGATAGTAGCTGATTTCCTCTGTCACCTGTATGATGCCTCCTGTATGATGCCTATAGCCTCAAGCCTAACTCTCTTGCTGGCTACATGTATAAGTCGGCTTTAATGACAGTTATCCCTTGCTTGGCTAATAGGGGAAGTGATGAAGTAAGTACATTAAATACTTTACTTAAAGGCATGGGCAATCTAAGACCAAGGAATCCTCCGGTGATTCCATCTTGGAGTTTATCTCTAGTGCTCCAGGTACTAGCTGATAAGCCATTTGAACCACTAAGTTCCATTTCTATGAAAATGTTGACACTTAAAACTGTATTTTTAATTGCTGCGCCATCTGCTAGGCGGAGAAGCGAAATTCATGCCTTATCAGCCAAGGCAGACCGTTTTGTGGTTCCAGGGGAAGGCCTTAAGCTTCTACCTAGGATAAATATCATGGCTAAAAATCAGTCTGAAATATCCATGTCAACCCATATTTTTACCTGCTTTGGCTAGATATGATCCTAATTCAAAAGCATGGTGCACAGTCCGAGCATTAAACCGGTACAAACAACGTACTCAGTAATGGCGGACGGACCCAACAGCATTATGGTTGTCATATATTGAACCCCATGGCAGGGTGTCTAAGGACACCATTTCCAGGTGGATTGTAGAGTGCATTCACTTTTGTCATAAATCTGCCACAGGTAAACAAGTTGACTTAGCTAAGGCTCACAGTGTTCACGGCGTAGTGGCTTCTACTGCCCTGTTGAATGGGGTCCCTGTGGATGACATTATGTCAGTAGCCCAGTGGCATTGTGAGTGAAGTTTTACCGACCATTACCTCTGTGACACCTCGAATCCTCTCACCTTATCGATTTTGAAAAGATAATCTAGGTGTACATATTTTGATGAGGTTTTCTCATTTTTTACATATTTCACAATTAATCAGTGGTAACAACCACTTATTTGGACTGCATCAGCCTTCAGCAGTGGAAAGATGATGACAGCAGCCAACTTGCCAACAAGGTCAGTCTTGTTTATGTGTTGTTCATTGTTGATTGTGTTGTCAGGTGGCCCTTCGTTATTAATATGGTAATGGTATGTGTTTTATGTGGTTCATTATTGAGAGTATACGAAAATGAAGCCTTTTCGTTTTTGTCCTATAATACATGGCACTTGCACGTAGAGAGCGTATGGGACATTGAGGTCATTCTGTCTTCCTCCCAAGAAGAGGGGTGGGTGGGAACGCATATGTTGTGTTATCCGATGTTCAAATCTATCCCTGGTTGTGTTTTCACACAATTTCAGAAGTTTAAGTGCCTTAAACGAGGAAAGCACATAGGGAAGAGCTGGTCTTTTGACCTCGCCTCCCTCCTGCCGAATTCCCTGATGAATTCTGGCAATATCAAAGAGTATTAGGGAGGTAAGTATACTCTTGAAGTGAAATAAACGAAATCACAGATTTCTTTTTCCATGAGAGAGTTGATACTTACCTCCCTAATATGGACCCAGCCTCTCCGCCCCACAGAGGCTCAGTCTTCAGGCTTTCTTAAAGTTGCATAGTGTCAGCCAATAAATTAGTCAGGAAGTACTAGTCTGCGCATGCGCGAGGTTGGGGCTGGCATCCGCCGAACTGTCATCTGACTACCTGCCCAGTAGGGGCACCTATCTTTTTTAATCTGAGTGTTTATTGAGTGAATGTCGATATTTGGGAATATTATTAGTATTAGTGAGGTAAGTATCAACTCTCGTGAAAAAAGAAATCGGTGATTTCGTTTATTTTGTTATTTCTTGGCGGATTAACACCAACCTTGGTCACAATGTTAATGTCGGCATCTAATATCCATGTTGTGAATATGAAATTGATACAATGTCAAGCACCAGAACTATCGCTTCTAAACTATTTGCAGTAGTAAAGTATCGCTTACATAGGCGGAATAATAGACAGGGTTTTTTCCACTGTCCAATGATTTATCATCTTGACAGATTTTATTGTGGCAGAAGATAAGAACTTCAATTAACACATTAACCTTTTTCCTCCGCTGCCTAAATATTTAAGATATGTATTATGTTCTCTAACAACTATACTGTTTGAATATTTTGAAATGTATTGGATTGTATTTTGAAAAATGTTACTGCCTAAGGCAGCATTGACTTTCTGTCAAATTATTTTCGAAATAGATTTCAATTCACTAACTTGGCCAATTCAGCCAGATATACAAGTGCTAAATTGATTGTGTGTCCAGTTACAGATGCTTTAAAGTCCACATGGATTAACCATTTCACCGATGTATTCCCTATATCACATTTTCAAGTACATGTAACACTAAAACTGTTGAATATTTCAAATTAATTTTAAAATATTCACCAAAGTAAGTTTTATATCATAAAGAATATAAATTTTCCCAGATTATTGCTAAATGTATTTGAAGCTCTATTATGAAACCAGCAGTATTAAAACCCTTTAACACTCATATCAGCCAAAAATGTCTTCTGCGGTTGTCTTGAAAAATGTCCATTTACAGACCAAGGGAAGACTATTTCTGAAAATTTGCCATTGCTATGACTGGCTCAATAACAGAGCCAGTCATTCCAGTGGTAAATTTTCAAAAATATTCTGATCTGCGAGTGGACATTTTCTATGAGAAAATTGAAATTTCTTGAACAAATTCAATGGTTAAAGGGTTAAACCCAGAAATTGTTAGCACTCTGATGTCAATATTCTATCTTTTACTGCATCACTTGCAAAGAAACGGGTGTGCATTTTTCACCAATTTTGGTGGATATTGTTGGTGTTTATGGCCAAATTTTTTGAAAAATGAACACCAATTCATCTTTTAATTTGAAAAATTACAATTTTGACATCAGTGTGCTAAGAGACTGGCATCTGCCTTGGGTGGTGTCTTAATACAAGTTTGACTGTGTCATCAATTTATGTTGTTAGCACTGATGCCATCTATTTACGCTTAAACATTGTTCAAAATCATTATTGCAAAAACAGTCCAGAGATTGTTTTCAATATCTCGAAAACTAAATCATTTGACTGAAAGTCATTGGAAGTTGGCACTGATCAACATGATTGCTGTAAAACTCAATAAAAATTAGTTGAAATACCAATGTTCCAGGTGAGCGACCTCATGTATTCATTGGTGAGACTTATGTTTACTTGAGTGATTTTGTTTGGTACAACTTGGTTACATTATAATAATTAGATGACGATGATATCTCGCTCCCGTTAGTGAGTGGGGATTCCCCTGTATATTCTGTATATAATGTATTTCTCGCTCAAAGATAGTTTTATCATTTAATTCCCTTACAAAAAAATTCTATTATTACCAATCTATTGTCCGGCTATTACCAGCTTATTGTCAGTTTGAAACCAGTCTGTTGCCATACTATAGCTGGAGGTGGTAATAAACTGGCAGTAAATTGTCAGATGATTGCCAGTTCCATGCCGGTCCATTGTCAGATGTCTTCCCGTGTACTGTCACACTAACAATAAGCTGGTAATAGACTAACAACAGACTGTAATAATGTTTATGAACCTGGACAGTAAATGTAGACAGACACAAATTTTCAAAGTCTTAGATATATCTAATAGGAGAAATAGATCACACAATAAACTGACAATACGCTGGTAATATTTTAACGTCTGACAAGAGACTGGTTACACACTGACAAGTCTGAAAATCTGACAATAGGAGGGATTTGGAACGGTTTCAGTGTGTTGTCAGCTATATTGTCAGTGTGTTGTCAGAAATTTGTTCCAAATTTTTCTCATCAGTTAGCTGACAACAAACTGGCAATACATATGACAATACACTGACAAAAATCTATCACCTGTTGCTTTTTTATTATCAGTATAATGTCAGATTCTTGTCAGTGTAATACCAGCTTCCTAGCAGTGTATTGTCATTTGCATGCCAATCTGTTGTCAGATTATTGTCAGCCTGTTGTCAGCTACAAATTAGTTTCTTACAAGTCTGTTGTCAACTTCTTATTACCGGTCTGTTGTCAGCTGTATTATTGTTTTTTGCCACGTTAATCTGGTAATGGACTAAGGTACCCTGGCAATAAACTGACAAGCGGCTGGCCGCAAAATGGTGGGAACAGCTCATGTTATTGTAGGACAAACCAGGTATCATGATGTGGGAATGACACCCAAAGTGCTTTAAAACTTCAAGAAAGTTTGATTTTAATATTCAGTACATATGTATTAGGCACTACAGTAGAACCTACATTAAACTAAATATTCAAATAGGTGGGTCCTTTCAATTATGCAGTTGAATAAATTACGAAAACAGGTATACCAAGACCACAAATTATCAGTATTGTTATTACAATATTTAGGTCGACATACAAAACAACTAATTATTGTGCCGTTATAGGGTTACATGACATGATTAAAATTACATAAACATGATTAGAGATCCTTTTCTACATATTATACAGAGCTAGGACAGCTTCTGATGAGTTGTCAAAAAGTAAGAAGAGAGATAATTTCTAATTATTTTAGATTTCCTGACATGGAAGAGCACCTCTTTATCAGAGTATTGAATGATACAAATACTGGCAAAAAGGTAATTACACAATTACGGTATGTGCGTGAGAACAAATACAGTGGCACAAATCTAACATTTTGGTATTACCAAGAGTGACGCTGTGACAGATCTTGCTTTAAAATCATTGTTATAAATAAAGTTGTATTTCTAGGCATAGATAAAAATATCAACTCAAATATATTTATTTCATATCTTAAGAGTCTATTGTCAGCCATGTTCTCTGATAGGAAATTGCTATATGTCCGTTGTTGCCAGTCTATCATCAGATTTATTTTACTATGTTCGTTCTTGCCAGTCTGTTGCTAGATTTATTTTACTAAATCTGCTCCTGCCAGTCTATTGCCAGACCTATTTGAAATAAATCTGCTACGTTCTTTCATACTGCAGTCCGGGCTCCGTCTTATTTTTCTATATCCTATCTGGCCAGTCAATTGTCAGACAATAATTCCTTATGAAAGATTCCCACATCCTTTCTGGCTGGGTCATTCCACGCCAACTCGCCCAAAATTCATAAATCTTCCCGGTTGACCACCTCCCGATTTCCACGAAATTTCACACAAATGTTCATTTATGGAGATTGTGGCATTCAAAGTTTTACTGCCAAATTCCAATTAGTTAAAAAGATTATGAGGGCGTGGCACTTTTTGGCAATCACGAATCCTGTACATTGTGATGGAGCATTTTAAAATGCTAATAACTCTTAATTTTGAATAGATTGATCTGTAAATTGCTAAACTACACAATTACTACATGGGGAATCAGAATATCAAGTCAATTTTAAGATATTTCTTATATTTACTGTAGTATTGATGTCTAAATGTGGGTGTTTGCAATTCCGAATGTATTTTAGCAGATTTTGCCATAGGGTTACTGGTTAGTCATTCATCATACAGACTTCATTTGATGTTACCTGGATTATATACCCATAGGTACTTCTTCAAGAAAAAACCCATCTAAATTAACTCAAATATTAATGTCAAACATATGACGAAAATGAAAAATGTGGAATTTTGGCCCTTATACTAGGGGTGATTTGGCCACGTGGGCAACTACCCAGCATTCTGAGCTTTTGATAAGATTAACATACATATATTAGCTATATGTGTACCAAGTTCTGACTTTGTGTCTCAGCTCCTTCATATTGAAATAATTTCTAATTCTAGGTGCCTGTCTGGTCATTTTCAGTACTTTTCACTGACTGATACTCGCATGTCTCTGCTCTATAAAAATGTAGGTAATTTCTGGAGTATTTGATTCGCATCCTGTGCAGAAAGTTTATAAGATCGAGCACCATGTCCTTGCAATTCAGGAGCATCAATCAGACAGATAATATCATGAAACGGTACCCAACATTGATCTTTCCATGAAGGTTGGGGCCAGGAAAGAGCTCCTGTCTGAGACTGTTTCATAGAGTTAATCAGTACATCACTTTGTTCATCAGAACATTCCACTATGTTCCCAACATACCCATCGAACACTGGAATGAAGCAATAATGAGAACATATGCCAGAAACTGTTTTTGCTGATTCAAGGCGTGAAGTCAAATAAAATTTTGCTGCATTATCTGCAACTTCCACCGTAGAAACTAAAAAGAAAATGATGCCTGTAATGTGTTTGGATGCCCAATCAAACATCTGAGTTACAGTCAGAATATTCATGGTTACCTGGTGCAAGATGGCCTGTGAGACTAGTCGCTTCACTGTACCCCCAATACCATCACAGGGGCTTTTGCCGTGGCTCATCGAGAAGAAATGCCATTTCACATCAAGAGTATACTTACCTCCCTAATACTTTTGATATTGCTAAATATCGGCTTTCACTCAATAAACACTCAGATTAAAACAGTTAGGTGCCCCTACTGGGCAGGGAGTCAGAGTGTAGTCTGGCGGATGCCAGCCCCACCACCGCGCATGCGCAGACTAGCACTTCCTCTTTGCTAATTTATTGGCAGAGAGTCTACACATGTTTTTGTGCTAGAGCTTTTCTTTACTCATTTCATAGTCTTTTTGTGTGAATTTAGAAGTGATTATCCCTGATAAAGATGGCAGAAAGGATGACTTCACCAGAGGAGGGCCCAGGACCTTTAAATCAGGTGACTTCTAGTAAAATTTATCGAGTTTTTTGCCCGGTGTAATGTGTTTCCGGGACTCGCGTTTACCGTGATAAGCGCATTGTTTAGTTGGTTTATTTCAACTAGGTGCTATATAATACTAATCTCTCTTTGTGTTTATGTCCACAGGTCTATGTGACGATATGTAATGGACATCACATCAGCAGAGGGTTTGTTTCTCTCCACCATGGTTCCATTTCCTACTAATACTGTTAGGTTATCTAACCAAAAATTGTATGTCCAGTGAGTCGGAGGCCTAATATAAAGGTCTTCTCACTTTGCCCTCTTGATCCAATTCCTTCCCCTATAGGTGGAGAGAGTTAAGAGGCGTTCAGTTGGTGGAGTGCTCCAGTTCATCACGTTGGATGGTTTGTCTATACAAAGTGTCAGGTATCTAATTATTGATATGAGGTGATGTTAATTATTTAGAGAGGAAAGGGAGATAATTAACAGTATTTGCCATTGTTATCAGTATATATCTGATGGTTGTGTAGTCGAAATGTCCATTCTGCACATGTTCTGGTTAGAGATACAATTCGTCCTTGCACTTGGATGTTTGTTGGGGATCGATTTTTTCCTGTCATAGGATTAATGACGTCATAATCAGCCTTGCTCTTTATTAACAATTAAAGTTTGTCCAAAGCTGGTTTTCTGATGAATATTGATCTTTATGATCATTTCCTTCTCTTGAGTTGTTTTGAGTTTCTGAGCTTAACTAGATTGCTCATACTCCTCGTCCTTTGCCCTGTTTCAGAGACCTGGTTGTGCGTCCTGTGGACGTTTTTTGAAGGACAAGTTTGTGCCTCATCTCTGCTATCAGTGTAGCCCCTGTGGTCCCTTGATTAATTGCGAGATATGTAAGCACTGGGGGGGGCGAGCTAATGTCCGAATTCTTGTGCTTACAGGCGAAGGACAAGGTGGTGGAGGAGGAGAAGAAGAAGCAGAAAATGAGAGGGTGTGAGTAGGAAGGGTAAGAGGAAGGCCTCGTCCGCGGTGGACATGGAGGCCTTCCGGACCGAGATGTTGGGAGAGATGAAGAGGACAATAAAGGATTTGGTTCCAGAGTTGCTTCGTGGCATGCTTCCTGGACCAAATCCTTTGCTGTCCTCATCATCTGCTTCGGAGCAGGTAATCCCAACCTCTGAATCACCTTTCCGTAGGTCGCTTCCGTTGTTCGAAGATTCAGAGGTGGCCCCATTAGAGGGGGCGTTCCACGACCCTGGCAGCAGGCTTAGTGCCGCGCCGAGGGGCTGTGGACGGCTGTCGCTGGAACCCGCGGGCTGCTTATCAGTCCAGGGGTATCCGCACGCCGCGGGTGCCAGTACCTCCTATGGCACCTTCCCTGGCCAGTCCGGGTTAGCTCTCTTTGCTGACCCGGAGTCTAATCTGTCTGGCCAGGAGGAAGAGGATTACCTGTTGGGGTCGCCGTCTGAGGACGTGGCCATGGATTATGACGTCTGTGCACCCCTCGCGGGGAATACAGGCGACTTATTCCACGGTTCTACTCACGCAGGAGTAGAATCCACGGCTCAGACTGTGGCCCTGGGCGCTGCTGATGGCCAGCGTTACCGCATACCTCGGCTTGCCGAGAGTGTCGCTGGTGCTGGTCGGGGCCGTGGTGGGGCGGTATGTGCCCCGCGCTCTACCACGGCGCCTGCTCCTGGTCAAGCCAGTGAGATTAGCATGCCGGTGCTTTCAGGCCCGCATGTTTTCCCTGGCTTGCCAGGGGTATCAGCGTATCCGCCGTCAAGCTCTGCTGCTTGCGCTCAGGAGGAAGACGAAGGCCCCCGTCTTGTAGAGCGCTCGCAGCTAGCCACGGAAGAGGATTGGTCTGACGCTTGCCAGTGGTTGGTAAGTGTTAGGCCAGATCTGCCCGTGGAGCAGTCGGCTAGCCAGCGTGACCACAGGCCGTGGTTAGCTGGTAAGGCTACTGCTAACGCTATGCCTTCTCTGCCGCTGGCAGAGCATGTCGTTGACATGTTCGAGGCGGCGGAGACGTCCATTAAGTCGAGTGGACGTCTCGCGAAGGCCCCGCGCGAGGTGGCCAGGCGTTGCCGCATCGTGCCCCTGGATTACCAGCGGTACGGTGTGGTACCTAAGCCGAGCGTGGATGATCGCGCGGCTTTGGGTGAGGATGCACGGCCAGGCTCCCGTTCTGACACGGGAGTCTTGTGTTCGAACGCGTTGCGTTCAGCAAATACCGCGTTGCGTGATGCGGAGGAGAGTGGGAGGGCTTCGATTGCCGCTCTGTCCCACGTCTCCCAGCTGTTACAAGGGGTAGTAACAGCATCCGCATCGCGCCAGACAAGTCCGGTCACAGTCCAGCGAGCCATCCAGGATGGTATCAACCAGGCTCTGGACTGTATGACTCGGGCGGTGACCAGGAGTGTCCGGGCAAGGCGCACATTTGCCTTGGACAATCTGTGCCCGTCCCAGGACCTGTACAATAGGCTACTGCGTACGCCGATGACAGGTCCTGGTCTCTTTGGAGGTGAGGGATGTAGACACCTCCAGGAGACGGTTACTCTGGTAAATAACCAGAGGGCGCTGCGCGGGCAGTTTGAGGTGCTTCATCGTGCTAACGTTCGCGCCGCACCCCCTGCGTATCGTCCCCTGCAGGCTCGAGGTGGTTGTGGCCAGGTCAGAGGCCAACCACCATCGCAGCGTCGGCCTCGGCCGCGTGCGATTCGGCCAGCAGCGAGGGGGGGGCGCAGGCTCCTCAGGCGCAGTCAGCCAGGCAGCCGCCCGCGCACCGAGGTGCGCGTGGTGCTGGTCGTGGCGCGCGAGGATCTGGGCGTGGTAATCGTTCCTGATGGGACGGTTACCGCGGTGAGAACCGCTCCGGTGTTTCTGGCAAAGGAGACAGTGCCGCTCTTGCACTCCTTATGTCCACCTCTATCCCTAGGTGGACCGGTGGCAGGCCGGCTAGTCGACCACATGCAAGAGTGGGAACGGTTAACTCAGGACCGTTTAGTCTTGCGATGGCTTTCAGTCGGGTATCATCCCGATTGGATGACAGGCCCGCCGTCGCGACTGTCTCTAGTGCCGATCTGGACTCCAAATCCGAGAGATCCAGAGCAAAGGTTGTGTATCGAGGAGGAAATAAATTCCCTCATACAAAAAGGAGCTATTCAGCCGGCACAAAAGTGTCCGGGCTTCTATTCAACCCTGTTCTTAGTAACAAAAAACACCGGAGGGTGGAGACCAATTCTCAACCTCAAGCCATTGAACAAGTTCATAGAGACGCCCAGTTTCAAGATGGAAACTGTGCGCTCGGTGTTGGCGGGGTTAGAGAGGGGAATGTCGACAGCGTCGATAGATTTGAAGGACGCTTATTTCCACATCCCCATACACAGGAGTTTCCGTCGCTTCCTGAGATTTGCATTCCAGGGCAGACAGTGGGAATTCAGGGTGTTACCCTTCGGAATTTCCACGGCTCCTCGGGTTTTCACCCGTGTGGTTCTTGCGATCACCGCATACCTCCGCAGGAGAAGCATAGCAGTCCACACGTACATAGACGACTGGCTGTTGAAAGCGCACACCCAGGAAAGTTTATCGGCCAGTCTGGAGATTGTTTTGAAGACTCTCACAGACTTGGGCTGGATGATCAATTTCCCAAAATCAGAGCTGACTCCATCCCAGAAGTTTGTTTACCTGGGGATGTTCTTCGATCTAGAGACAGGATATGTTTTTCCTACTCAGGAGAGAGTTCAGAAACTCATCTCATTAATTCAGTCAGTGTGCGACAGTTGTCATGTCCTGGCACGGGTTTACTTGAGAATGCTGGGGTTGATGGTTTCATTGGAACCAGTCATTCCTCAGGCCGCCTTACGCAGGCGGCCGATCCAGTTATTTCTCATGACACAATGGACCCAGAGTACAGGTTCGCTGGACTCGAACGTGTCAGTGTTGGCGCCTCTGATTCACCACCTGCAATGGTGGTTGGACACAGAGAATCTCTTGGTGGGGGTTATGCTAACCCCTCCCCACCCTCAGGTGACTGTGTATACAGATGCATCGATGGAGGGCTGGGGAGCTTGCCTGGAAGAATCCACGATATCAGGGCTTTGGAATCTGGAACAGTCAAAGGAACATATAAATCTACTGGAGCTAAGAGCAGTAGTCCTGGGCCTGGAACATTTCTTACAGAAAGTTCTGGGCAAGATTGTTCTTATTCGTTCAGACAACTCAACAGTTGTGACTTACATAAACCGCCAGGGCGGAACGAAGTCGCCCAATCTCTGTATGATGACATGGAGACTGCTTTGTTGGTGCCTGGATCACCAGATTACCTTGAAAGCAGTTCATATTCCGGGAAGGTTAAATCTGCTAGCAGACTCATTGAGCCAAAGGATGAGTGTTTTACCCACGGAATGGCAACTAAATCAATGTGTGGCGGATCGTCTGTTCGACCATTGGGGGAAACCCAACATCGATTTGTTCGCAACAAAGAAGAATGCGAAGATGACGACGTACGTCTCTCCGATTCCGGATCCAAGCGCTTTCGCAACAGATGCGTTAGCTATCAGCTGGGGGAAAATGTATGCATACGCATTCCCTCCAGCAATCCTGATTCCAAAAATTCTTCAGAAAATCAGACAGGAGGAATGCCAAGTGCTTCTGATCGCCACGGATTGGCCAAGCCGATCATGGTATACGGATCTGCTGGACCTTCTGGTCTGCAATCCGGTTCCTCTGCCTCTGATGGACGACATTATCTTCCAGGGCAAGGCCCTTCACAACAATCCGTCAATGTTCAGATTGACTGCGTGGATGTTGTCAAGGAATCTAGAATTAAGGAGGGCTTTTCTGAGCAAGCAGCCATGTTTATGGCCAAAGCCAGGAGGGGGTCAACCTCCAGAGCATATAATTATAAAATCAACAGATTTGCAAAATGGTGCTCAAAAAGATGTATTGATCCAATGGATTCATCTATTCAGGTAGTAGCTGATTTCCTCTGTCACCTGTATGATGCCTATAGCCTCAAGCCTAACTCTATTGCTGGTTATAAGTCAGCTTTAATGTCTGTTATTCCTTGCTTGGCTAAGAGGGGAAGTGATGAAGTAAATACATTAAATGTATTAATTAAAGGCATGGGCAATCTAAGACCAAGGAATCCCCCTGTGATTCCGTCTTGGAGTTTATCGCTAGTGCTTCAAGTACTAGGTGATAAGCCTTTTGAACCACTTAGTTCCATTTCTATGAAACTATTAACTCTTAAGACTGTGTTTTTAATTGCTGCGGCCTCGGCTATGCGTAGAAGTGAAATTCATGCCTTATCAGCCGAGGATGACCGTTTTGTGGTTTCAGGGGAAGGCCTTAAGCTGCTACCTAGGATTAATTTCTTGGCTAAGAATCAGTCGTTGAAATATCCAGGTCAACCTATTGTTTTGCCTGCTTTAACTAGATATGATCCTAATTCTAAAGCATGGTGTCCCGTCCGGGCGCTTCTCCGGTACAAACAACGTACATCGGAGTGGCGCACCGACCAGTCGGCGTTATGGGTGTCATATATTGAACCCCATGGCAGGGCTTCTAAGGACACCATTTCCAGGTGGATTGTAGAATGCATTCAGTTTTGTCATAAATCCGCCACCGGGAAGCAGGTTGACGTGGCCAAGGCTCACAGTGTCCGCGGCGTAGTGACATCCACTGCCCTATTTAATGGGGTCCCTGTGGATGATATTATGTCGGTGGCTCAGTGGCACTGTGAGTCAAGTTTTACAGACCATTATCTCCGTGACACCTCTAATCCTCTCGCCTTGTCGATTTTGAAAAATAACTAGGTTTATATTTTTGATGAGGTTTCCTCATTGCTTATATATTTCACAATTAATTTATGGAAACAACCACTTTTTTGGGACTGCATCATTCTTCACCAATGGGAGGATGATGTCAGCAGCCATTTCAACAAGGTCAGTCTTGTGCATGGGTTGTCCATTGTTGATTGTCTTGTCACGTTACCCGTTATTAATATGATGATGGTTTTGTGTATTTATGTGGTTCATTGTTAAGAGCATACGAAAATGGAGCTTTTTCGTCTCTGTCCTGTAGTACATGGCACTTGTACGTAGAGAGCGTATAGGACATTGAGGTCATTCGACTCTTCCTCCCAGGAAGGAGGGGGGGGTAGCGCATATGACATTCAGTCATCTCTCATACATCGGTGGTGTTATCCGATGGTTAGTCAAATCCTGACTGTTTTTTCATACAGTTTCAGAAGTTTAAGTGCCTTAAACGCAGAAAAGCGTATAGGGATGAGCTGGTCTTTTGACCTCGCCTCCCTCCCGCCGAATTCACTGTCGAATTCTGGCAATATCAAAAGTATTAGGGAGGTAAGTATACTCTTGATGTGAAATAAACGAAATCAAGGATTTCTTTTTTCACGAGAGAGTTGATACTTACCTCCCTAGATACGGACCCGGCCTCTCCATCCCACAGAGGCTCGGTCTTCAGGCTCTTAATAGTTGCATGTGTATCAGCCAATAAATTAGTCAGAGGAAGTGCTAGTCTGCGCATGCGCGGTGGTGGGGCTGGCATCCGCCAGACTACACTCTGACTCCCTGCCCAGTAGGGGCACCTAACTGTTTTAATCTGAGTGTTTATTGAGTGAAAGCCGATATTTAGCAATATCAAAAGTATTAGGGAGGTAAGTATCAACTCTCTCGTGAAAAAAGAAATCCTTGATTTCGTTTATTCTGCTTCAAGTCCATGATCTGTTTTCTGATGGCACAGATTTGTGAAGTTTTTAAAGTTTTTGTACTGACTAGCGGCACCATCACTGAAATAAATTACTCTCTTAATGGATGGTAGCCTGGTCTTAAGATACGATAACATGGTTGAAATAAATGAATCTGTGGTGAGAGTATCATACTTCAGACAGTCTGAGATAATTCAGATATTTAAGCATTTTAACTACCTCAGATCTATAATATACAACAAATGGGTGGATGGTAGCTTGTGAGTTGGCCCAATGATGGCCTCGTACAGCATCTTGTACGATAAAGCTGTAGTTTTCAGTAAAATCCAGCAAGATAACAGCACAGTCCGGAGCTAGATCTTCCTTTAATTTCGTAATATAGCCAGACTGCGCTTTTGCTATGAAGTGATGCTGACGAAGTTCATTAAATGCATCGCTTGCTATCTGTATGAACTCTTGAACTGATACTGTTAGATCTACAATCTGAATTGTTTTGTTTGCATGAATCCACTGCTTGTATACAATAGATTCATCAAAGTCAAAATCATGCGATGTGAATAAATCTGATAAATATTCCTGAATTGGTGTTTTTCCAGTACAAGTATCACAAACGTGGCGCATACAGTTACGGTTTTCTGTACTACAAACTAATTTAGCTAAAATATCCTTATATACATCATTTCCAGGAATGGCAGCGGTTATAAGTTTTATATTTTGATGATGTTCACATACACAGACAGCATGCATGCCGGAAGCAGTAACTGGAACACACCGTTTGGGTCGCAGTTCGCAAAACTTTGAAAATCCAACCTTGTCACATGAATATTTTTTAGTGTATTCAAGATAAAGCTCTGAGATTCACCAATAGTAGCAGTTTTTGCTTATATTCCTTAATATTATTTGTTCTAATGGTCACATATTCTTTTTTACCAGGGCACATACAGGAATATTCATCAGGCTGGTAAAAACATACAATCCTTTCACTTATATCACAAGATAGGGGACGCCCCTTCTTTGTGTCAGGATTAGCCAGAATACCTTTTATCTTTTTTAGCTGCCTTGCCCTCCTAACCATGTGTTCAGTCACGTTGAACTCATGCATGGTTTTCTGCCGTGTCCAACTGTCTGGTGTGAAAGTCAAGAGTTTGATTTTTTTCTTTATTTGAAGAAATTTTAATCTTTTCTTTTAAAAGTTTAATTAGCCTATCAAGGTCAGAGTCACATTCAGCATTGCTGTCATCTGTGGATTGAAATTCATCCAATGATAAGTCTAAATCATGGGCACACTTTACTTTAACTGCTGTGTGAAACGGCTTTGCTTTCCTCTTCCCGTATGATAGCTTATCACGCTTACTGACTGAGGTTTTGATAGATGTGACATTGAGAGATTCGGCAGTTTTACTGAGGGAGGTGACTGATTGCTTCACTGGGCGATACTCTTCTTCAGACATGTTCAACGCATCTCTGCAATCTTTCCGTTTATAACACCCTGCGCAAAGTTTCTGACCCGGTCTCATGTTTAGCTCCATAGCTGTGCTCTCATCAACAGCCCTCAATGACCCTGCAATGTGTAAAGCAAACACTAATTGTATGACAAAGCTAAAAAGAAAAAGGGCTATAGTTTCTCTCTCTCTCTCTCTCTCTCTCTCTCTCTCTCTCTCTCTCTCTCTCTCTCTCTCTCGCTCGCCTGCCTGCCCACCCTCCCTCCCTCCCACCCTTTGAGAGTTCCTGCCCTACAATCAATTTTTTGCTCTATTTTGAACTTTTGACACACCCGCACATGCGCACGCACGCACACACCTGTGGGCGGAGCCAAACTTAAACATCGCCATCTTCTGGTCTCATTTTAAGCCAAAAACTCTAAATTGATTGTCTAGTTTAGATGAAATAAAATTATGTATAGACATCTTCTAAATTATGTATAAAGTGTTCACTATAGACAGGTTTCACTGCATACTAATTAATAACTTAAGCACTTAATTGTAATATGTTTCTTATGCACAGAAAATGGATCTGAGCAGAACTTCTGTAAGCTTTCATACCGGGACAAATATATCTTTTTATGGTGAAAACAAAGTTGATCATGGTCCATAAAATCGATTCCAGCTCTCCATTGCAGTATTTTTTTATCCTCTTCTCTGAGTTCATTAAATGAAAAAAAATCATTTTTGACATTCTTCACTTAAGAACTTTCCTATTTTACAGACTTCTAAAGATGTACCGTCTATAGCCATGTTCATATTTTGCCGTCACGGTAAGTGGTGTAACAGATTCCTTAGGAGGACGTACCCCCTTCCTGGATATGTTTCGTGTGCGACTGTCTCCGTGTTCCACTCTGCGCACCGCAATTCGGGGAACACTGGAGAGGGCTGTGTAGTATGTGTCACGGTGGTGGCACTTCTTGTTCATCCTCGAGCCCGATTCTGCTCAAGGCATCTGCATTTCCATGCAGTTTGCCGGGTCTATGAACAACATTGAAGTTAAAGGCCTGCAGGGATTCCTGCCACGTCGCTACCTGGCCCTCTGGATTTTTTAGGTTTCTCAGCCAGCGTAGTGAGGCGTGATCTGTACGGATTGTAAATGGGCGCCCGTACAGAAAGTGCCTGTAATATTTGACAAAATACACCGCAGCTAACAATTCTCTCTTAGTGGTTGCATAACGTCTCTGTTTTATTCAGAGTACGCAAACCGTAACCCAGTACCTGATCTGTTCCATCTTCTGACCTGAGATAGAACTACACCTATCGCGTAAGCTGATGCATCAGTGTCTAAGATGAAATCGAGGTTAGGGTTTTATGAGCAAGAATTGGGGTGGTCGTCAAATGTTCCTTCAGCGCCCTGAAGGAACCTTCACACTCACTCGTCCACTCGAATGGTCAATCTTTTTCGGTGATCTGGTATAACGGGGATGCAATCTCACTAAAGTGACAGATGTATCGACAATAGTACTGGCAGAGACCGAGGAAACTCTGTGTGTCGTTGATTGAAATGGGGGGTTTGCCCCGCCGCTACTGCTTTTGTTTTTGAAGGCTGTGTAGCTACTCCATCGGCGGATATAATGTGTCCCAGAAACTCGACGCTCTGTTTGAAGAGATGACACTTCTTGGGTTTGAGCTTGAGGTTCGCGGTATGAAACCGCATCAGGAACTTGTCCAAATTGGACATGGTCTGCTCGAACGAAAAGCCAAAGACGATTACATCGTCGATGTAACCGAGGCAGATCTCCCATTGTAGGGTAGTTAGTACCTGCTCAATGAGACGTTCGAAAGTTCCAGGAGCGTTGCATGAGCCGTAGGGCATCTTGCGGAACTGGAAAAGACCGTCTATGCAAACGAATACGGTCTTCTCTGTCAGCCTCATCCATGGCTAACCTGCCAGTACCCATTAGCTAAGTCAAGGGTGCAAAACCACTTGGCTCCGAACAAGGAATCTAAGGCCTGATCGATCCGCGGTAACGGATATGCGTCTTTGATGCTAAGATCATTAAGGCGGCGATAGTCTATGCAAAAAACTGCAAAGATCCACCCTTCTTGCCTGCTAGTACAATGGGACTGGCCCAGGGGGATGCTGAGGGCTCTATGATGCCGGTCCGCAACATGTCATTCACTTGTTGATGTGCTTCTGCTTCCTTGTGAATGGGAAGACGTCATACAGGTTGTCTAATGGGTCGATTGTTTCTGGTGTCGATGGAGTGTCGCACGAGGTGAGTTTCTCCCAGGTCCATGTCTCCTGCAGAAAAGCTTTCGATTTTTATGTAATATGCGTCGTACATTACGTTTGTGAGATTGTGTTAAACCAACTGTGGCACACAAATATATGTCATGCAGGTGTTCAGATAAATCGCTTTCAGAAGTTGTTGCTGGTGTAGGTGTGGTAGGGTGTGTCTCCAGTGATATCACCTTCACCAGATGGCCACAACGAACTCCTGGGACTAGTGTTATTGGGTCCGCTGAGCCATTGAATACTCTGAATGGTATATGATCCTTGTTGGTGGTGTCCACGATCATTTGGGGACTTGCGCATTGTAAGGCGAGCATGTAGTCGGGGTCGGGTTCCGGCATGGCTGTGTGTGTGTTGCTTCCTAACTGTGGTGCAATGGCCCACAATATTTCCTCCAATCCCGGCTCAACTGTGGCTGTAGATGCCAAGATCACTGCACAAGTGTCGTACAGTGATGATTCCGATCCAAGGGGTATGTGATGGCCATGTATGTCTAATTCCTGTTGTCTGCAGTGTATGACGGCTTCGCTGGTACTGAGGAAATCAGAACTGAGCAGGGCATCTTTTTGAATAGAGGCAACTACAACTTGCTGTATAAATTGCATTTCCTCTATTTGTATCACGAGGTTTACTGTACCAGCCACAGTAACAAGGCTCCGGTAGCTGTTTGTAAAAATATGTTAGTCGGCCTAAGGGGGGGGGGGGCCTTTTTATGAGGTGGGATACTCTCATACAAGCGCTTGTTGAAAACGGTGATGGAAGCTCCAGTGTCTACTGTGGCACTGGTCGAAACGGCACTGAACAGGCAAGCACACTTGTATATTACTTTGCGGTGTGCTTGTGGAAGAGTTTCCAGTGATACTGCCTGAGGGATCTCTTTTGGTGCAGTATCATCCTGTATGTAGTCCTTTGCTTTTGGATAGCTTCCGTGAGTGCGGTTGGTGGCTGAGTGAGGAAGAGACCAACTCGTCGTCGCTGCTGCTGTGATTGCTTAGGCGATGATGGAGCGGGGGGTAGCAATGGTGGTGCTGTTGATGCTTGTGTGCTGTATTGCGAGTTGGTCTATACAGCAGACTGGACAGGACTGATGCGGTCGCGGATAGGGGCCATCTGTGCTAGCCACTTCGAACAATGCATCATAGGATGTTTGGTGGAAGCGCAAAAGAAGCATTGGCGTCACTGTGGTTTGCCGTTCTTTGGATGATGCTTCTTTTTGCGGATCCATGATGTGTAGTGCTTGCTGTTATCCGTGTCACTGTTACTGCTGCTGGTTGTGGTGGGTGATGCTGTTAGGACTCGTGAGTTGCATACCACCAAGGGTCACCAAGTGTTAAGTGCTTTGGCGGTGGGACGTGGTGCTTGTATAAACGTTGTTTCAGTGGAGGTGCTACAACCAACCACTGCCGTTTTATCTAGGAAAAAGGGTTTGCGAGATGCGGTTGTTACAGGGCCACAACTTTTCACAGAGAGAGATGTTGGCCGTGCTGCGGATGCAGTATGCATCGTAGGCACTGACTTATGTGAAGCCGGGTGGGTGTTGTTGCGTACTGTTGTGGAGATAGTATTTTGAGTTGTAGTGGTGGCCACCTGACGCTATTATCCGGAGGCCGCTGTTGAGCTGGGTTGTGAGAGTGGGCACCGAAATTACTAATCGGTGCCCGATCTAATTTAACGAGGACTCAGGCTGTGGTGTGCGTCGGTCAGCTGTTGGAGTTGTAGATGAAGGTCTGTTAAGACATCGTTCCTTCCAATGGCCCGACTGACCACATCCAAAACATGCTTTTGGCGGCTGTATGTGTGCTATCGCGCTTGATGCTGGTCGTGTCGTCGACTGTGTGGCGATGGTGGTGCTGAGCGTGGTGACTAAGTTGGTGAGTGCGGAGATCTGTTTTGTTATCTCTTCTAACCTATTGTGCATGTTCTGTCGGTTGTTGTTATTGCGCTGGTTGCCGCATCCGGGGGCGTTGTTGTGGCCTCCCCGATGGGACTGGCCACACCCTCTTCCTCTAGGCGTGTGATTCTGACTGGTGGGGGGTGTCTTGTGAGATGCGCGGGTCTGGTGCTGATGTGGATGCAGATGCAGTGTCGGTGGCGATTAGGAGGTGTGCATCGTTCAATTCATTAATCGGATGCAATTGGTGGCGATTAACTTTCCCGCTCTAAGAAATTCTCAATTATGACTGCCGTTGCTGTTAATGACTAGATTATTATGTTCGATGAGAAATAGGGTTTTTTTAGGGCGGGTTCACCCCTCAACGTGTCGATAAAAGTATCGAGATGAAGATGCGTGACTCCCTCGTGATTAGTGCTGGGGCATGCGCGCGTAACAAGTCGCAGAATACGAATTGCTAACTGAGTTTTTAAGCTGTAGGTGACTTGTTTCTCTGAGGGCCGTGTCTCAGAATCTTTCAGACAACACGTTTTCCAGTTCTGTGTATGTAGGCGTAATGTCTGACCCCATATCTGCCAGGACCTGTAATGCTTTGTCTGACAGTTTGGGTGCCAGATACTCTCCCATTTGCTGATCCTTCCATCGGTTGGTGCGGCTAATAATTTCGAACTGGCACTTATAATTGGCCCAGTCACTCTCCCCACTGAATTCGAGAGGGAGAATGACTCGGCCATGGCCATGATACGGTACTATAGGCGCGAATCCTGGTGGCGGTGCAGGGGAGAATGGCATGAACGCGGATGCTGGTCTGCGTTTAGATGGTGCTGTTGGTGGCTGATCTCACTGATGGTCTCACTGGTACCCCATCCGTGAAGGTGATTCCTGCTTATGATGTTCTGTGCGATATGTCGGTTCCACAGAATACCGCCCTGATGCAGATCTATAGACACGTGTTGGTCTATAGACTGGTGGAGGCGTACTGTCTATGTGACGCGGAAGTTCTACCGGTCGCTGTGTTGGGCGTTCTTCATACAGAGGTGGTCCAGGAGACTGACGGGGGTGGTGCGTGCCATGTGATGTTGTGTTCCTTCTGGTATAATATTGAAATGGTGTTTCCGCATTTCCTCGTTCGTAACACGGTTCCGATGGATAATACGGTGATGACTTTCTGATAGGAGGAGATGCGGGACACAGTGCATGAGGGCAGGCCATTGGTCACCTGATGATGCTGGTGAATGTAATGGTCGTGAAGAATTGGTGTGCCCCTGTAGGGGTCTTTGTCGTGGTCGACCGCGATCCAGCAAATGTCTTGGGTGCCTATCATGGATATCCGACAATATGATGTAATGAGTACCCACCTGCGAGGCATCCCGGAAGGTCCCCTCGCTGATCGGCGAATACTCGTGTTGATACGGTGCTGTTGATTCCGCACCGGGGAAATTTCTGGCATAGTCAGTGAGCACACGTGCGGTTCTGCTGTCATATGATGTTACCTCCACGTCTAGGGAGTGTTGATCATCGGATGAAGGAGACTGAAATGTACGGGTGTTGAGTGTAGGCGTGTGTTCAATTCTCGTTCGAGCCCCACATCGGGTGCCACTTGTAGCTTGCGGGGGTACACGCTGGTCCGTTCGGCTGCTCCGCTCCGTTGCACCGCATGTACAGGATGCGCGGGAGGGCTGCTTAGCTGCGGTTTTCGGGGTTACAGATCCCATTCGCGACTCCGAAAAGTACAAAGACCGACTTCTAGAGCCGGTGGAACAAGAACATTCCAGTGGGGCAGTGCGACCATTGCCGCCGAGATTGAACCTCACCATCTCGTCCCAACTATTTGTGTCACCGGTATGACGGTCCATAACTCAATTTAGGAGCCTAGACATAATAAATAAAATAAAACTATACAAACAATGGTACTCGTTTGTAGTATGAGAAAAAAAAAAATATAGTACATAGAACTAAGGTGGTGTCTTGTTAGCCTGGATTCGTCAGAGGTACCTCACCGATCCTTATATATCCACGAGGTATCCCTGCAAGGGAGATTCCTAACGAGGCTACTTATGTAGTTTAATATAAACCATTACACCACTAACAAAATATTATTATTGCGATAGGAAAGTGCCTCGCGCGGGCCTCCGTCACGGGAAAATGCCTTCAACGCCGAAGCGGAGGAAGAGAGTTGGCTAAAAGGCCACTCTCTTGTTCAAACATATGCTAAGTGTGCAGTGTGAGTCAACCTAGTGAAATTATAATTAATGTGATGCACGTTGTATTACATGAAGATGAGGTGGATGATTTCCATAGAATTCAACACCGACATCTTATGTAGGTCCAAGATACTGTTTTGGTAGTTGGCGCTTTATTTATGCGGTCCTTCTGCTACATCCTAAACTATCATGTAGTTGTTAGGTCCATGTCCAGGCTTTTGGCCGCAAGTGGCAGGGGCTTCTACCTATCTTTAATACAAGAGCCTGACTGGCGAAGATGCTCAGTTTCTGTATGGTCACCTTACGGAGCATCTCCCTCAGAAAGGCAGCGTGCGGACATGTTACAGAGTGACAGCTTCAGAATCATATAACGATCCAGTTACATATCACACCCCAACCACATACAACATCACTAGGACAAGTCATTATTACATAAGCAATTGAAAAGCGCATAAAGATTTATGGTGGGGAGTAAGAGACGGATATCCAACTATAGTGACCTTCCCGTGAGGGCGTGGTGGGTTCTGAGACTGCACCCAGTTACTGTACAGAGTTAGATGAAGATCTGCATCCCATCCGTTACCTAGTGTGTCGGGGGCGGACCATGTGAGATCCGATCCCGGGGACTAACATTTGCCTGTCATTAGGGTTAAGTTCCAAAATGCCCAGAGATGCACTGCTGGCCAGTTAAAATAAATATAATGTGTTCGCAGTGCTTCCTACTTTGGCGGGATTATCTACGCTAACTAGTATCCGAAGATACAGGGGGAGGGGATGTATGCGAAATCGACACTGGTTTTCACCGCTTGGAAACCCCAATAGTTTCCGAAGTCGGATCATGCCAACATGGCAATGGGAGTTACAGACAATTAATAAGCCTTGCAGCTGGAGGAGCGTAGAAAGAGACAATCACTCAATATAATAAGAGGCCCTAAGGTAACTGACCAATTTTACACAATCTAGCCAGTGTGCAGTGTTACATATCCGCCATATCCGGAAAAGAGGCGTACACAAATGACTCCTAATGAGCGGTTGTCCCTAACTACTATTAAACCTATCCTATTGAGCTAGAATAGCCAAGTTTAGTCGATCACATGTCAGGTTCACACAATGAGAACATGAGCAGTGACTTCAGCGTAAAATTGATGCTGGGGAAAAAGTGATGCAGATTTGTTGTTGCTGTATAGTATAGCCTAGCGTACTGCGATCCTAGTATTTTATATAAAATAAACAAAACAAGTAACTAGGATGGCTGCTGCCATATATATATATATAACCAACTATCACAGTATTGACAATAAATCAGGTCATAGGACCTTGCAGTGCTCGTTAGTCATAAGCACCAAAATAAGGATAATATATACATTAAAGATATAAATTATAAAATGCGGTCTCAGATGACTGGTCGGTACCTATTAGTCATCAGTACCTATAAAGAAACAAATGAATACAATAATACAAAGATATAGCTAAGTGAGTATCTATTAGTCATCGGTATGGAAAAAGTTAATAAATCACTAGATGCTGCGTCACAGATGAGGAACGCGAGATGGCACGATTCTGGAGTTGCTGGGAAATCTCCGCAGGCGAACTGTTGATGCGGCTCACTCTCAAAGACGGTGAAGAAGAACGATTGTAGTTGCGGATGGCCACTAGATAGTCACAATAGCTTATACAAATAATTTAAGCGGATTGATAAAAAGTTCCGTACTGTATCAGAAGTTTGAAAGCTGCCCGTACCATGAAGGGTTACAGTTGAAAGTTATAATTATGAAATGCATATGCAACGTCTGTGTACACAATACCTGGTGCACCGCATAGCTCTTGCGGCATACCAGGCAATGTCCCACTAGACTGTGGCCTAAAAGGTAATTGTCACACTCGACATGCTGCGTGGAAATTTGATTACCACTGTTCAGCGTGGGTCGACAGATCTGACGAGTTGTCCTCCAAAATTAACCACTTGTTCTACATACTGAAGAGGTTACTATTGGGCCGCGAAGCCCATCCGCAGGAAGGCTCCCCTAGGGTGTTGGAAGTGAATGCCTCTTCTTCTATTTAGTTAGTTGCCCCCGGATGGCCATCCAAGGGTGTACAAAAACTGAGATGCGGATGCTGCATTTGCGGGCCAGAAACTTAAGAACTGAAATCCGAGAGGCACTACTGCGGTTGTAGGTAACCAACAGTCAGTAAGCAGTTGCCCACATCTTGCACTGCTCTTGCCACACAACCTACCACTTGTTCTCTCCCGTCGAAGTGTGGTCTTGATTCTTGGTTCTGCGCTCCTTTTATACGACTCGTGACATCACAGGCAGAACGCTCAGCCATCGGAGAGCGATCTGTAGCCAATCAGCGTGCAGCTAGAAAGGGCGAGGACGCCATAACGTGATGGACATCCTCCCCATTCTTGGAATGTACCCTGAGCGGGCATCCCACACCCAGCTGAGCGGGGACGGTCCGTACCCATCCGGCCAATCCGCGCTATAAACTCATCCATGGATGACCTCACCTTAGAATGAGCTCATCTTTTGAAATTTGAGGTCTTAATTTAAACGAGTGGATGAGTGAAATATTTGATCCTGCTTGTGAAGAATGCATGAACTCATTAGATAAGCGAAGCTATATAGCGCTCCAATTTATTTCAGAAACAGAATTAGTGCATTGTTAGTGGATTGGACAAAGAAACTATTATACAATCATCCTGAAATGGGCTGTAGTCTGTACATGTAGGGTGGGATTGATTTAATAGTGATTGTTATGGCTATCAATTCATCTGTCATACCATTTATCTATCTGATCAAATCAATGTTAATGCAACCTGTACAGTTTCTGAGTGTTAACAGTAATTGAGATTTAGCTGTTATATCATTTTACGTGTTTTAATATAGATCTAGATTGATCTAACTGTCTTAGAACCAAAACTAGTATCTAGGATTTGCTAGTCAGTACTCGCATAGGTCAGTCAAAAGTACTGAAAATTACCAGAGGGGCACGTAGAATTAGAAATTATTTCAATATGAAGGAGCTGAGACACAAAGTCAGAACTTGGTACACATATAGCTAATATATGTATGTTAATCTTATCAAAAGCTCAGAATGCTGGGTAGTTAGTTGCCCATGTGGCCAAATCACCCCTAGTATAAGGGCCAAAATTCCACATTTTTCATTTTCGTCATATGTTTGACATTAATATTTGAGTTAATTTAGATGGGTTTTTTCTTGAAGAAGTACCTATGGCTATATAATCCAGGTAACAAATGAAGTCTGTATGATGAATGACTAGCTAGTAATCCTATGACAAAATCTGCTAAAATACATTCGGAATTGCATAAACACCCATATTTAGACATCAATACTACAGTAAATATGAGAAATATCTTAAAATTGACTTGATATTCTGATTCCCCATGTAGTAATTGTGTAGTATAGCAATTTACATATAGCAGATCAATCTCTTCAAAATTAAGAAAGTTATTAGCATTTTACAATGCTCCATCACAACGTACAGGATTCGTGAGTGCCAGAAAGTTCCACGCCCCCTTAATTTAAATTAATTATATCTTTTTAACTAATTGGAATTTGGCAGTAAAGTTTTGCATGCCACAATCATTTCCATAAATGAACATTTGTGTGAAATTTTGTGGAAATCGGAGGTGGTCATCCGGGGACCTCTGGGTGATTTATCATGGAATGACCCAGCTAGTCTATTGCCTGGTAAGATCTTAATATTATTTTCATGCCAGGATATTGCCAGATATAGTTAAATGTAAAAAAAATTTGTCATCAGATTAATGTCAGACTGGATAAATTTAATGTCATTCTATCACCAGATCCCCAACAAAACAGTCTATTGCCAGATTATTGTCAGGCTATTACCATGCTTGATTCTTCTGTAATTAATGCCATCTTAAGCTTATAGGCAGTCTATCACCAGTTTATTTTTTAATGTCAATTTATTGTCAGTCTGGTTGCATCTTGCCAGTCTGTTGTCAGTCTATTACCAGAAACATGTTTTCGTAAAGATATGCATTCTATTACTGTTGAAGTATGGAATAAAGTAGTTAATATAATTTAGTAAAAATAACCACATATTTAGGTTATAAGCTAATACATTTAACGGTAGAGTTACCAATTTTCGTTCCTCGAAGAAATATGGTTTAATGGTGATTTTTTAAAACTACACCTGCATGTTATACACCTGTCTAAGGCTTTTTTGACTCATATTTTGTCAAATTTTGCTCTGCGTGCTATCTATTAGGGTGTACAATATACACAAATGTGCGGTATGTCAAATCATCCCATTAAACATTTCCTCTGCCAGAAAAACAAATCCAAAGCCATACTAACCAGTACCAGCAATATTCTCATCATAACAAATTCTCATCGATCCATTCACAAACGCTGACTCATTCTAAATCACTACATGACAAAATTACCACCTTCAAAGCTGCGAAAAAATATGATTCCACACAAAATGTTGCTACATGTATGCATACCAATTGATTTCAACAAGTTCAAAACATGTCACTTGAAATCAATACCTAAGTTTTCATCGAGCAATTCAGATGACTTAAAACTATCTAGCAGCAAAACACATTATCCTTACACAATATGAAGCACAACTGTGACAAGTGATTTGCATGCTAACAAACTCACTCTGTCAAGAGGCTGCTTAATCACTGACAATAGTATGAATATCTCACATCTTATAGCATGTAGTTATATTATTGGTTGAGTATTTGAATTGCATACATGTGTGCATTATGGCTAGATGCTTAATCTGAATACCTTTATTTTTTTCCCGACCAGATGTTTTTACTTTGTCAGGCATATCAGTGGACAACTGGTAGTGTATTTAGTACTTGTAGCTGTCCAGACATCACAACCTGATAAGTGACTATATCCCTTGATTAAAATCAAGCTGTTTTTGCTTTCTGTAAGATGTTTTTAATCCTTTCACTGACGTATCCCGAAAGAAATATATTCTTTATTCGGTTGGACATGTTAAAATTAATTTGATGGGAAGCCACTGCAGCATAAGTCACCAACGGCTTCTAGTCAAACCAATTTCAAAATGTCCAACAGTTTTCCTGTATGGTTGCCTTGAAAATGAGATATGCACAGTTCATCGGTGAAAGGGGTAAAACTGGTGAAATGTGATAGCATTCATCATTTCTGAGATATATGCCATTGTGAAAAATCTTCATGTATTTAAAAATAAATGTATATACCTTTCACACCAGAAACATGTCTGTTATTTATGTGGCCTTATTTTAGACACAGTTTACCCTGCTGATGTTTCTAATGTTGTGTCTGTTTGTTTAATTTCCACAGAAACAAAGCCCGTTTTGATTTTACACATGAAGTGCTTGGCGAAGAGCAATCATTTTTCAGAGGCAATCGGGTGGAGCGTGATCGTCGGATTTCAATCATCTCCCGCAGTAGACCAGAGGATTCATTAACATAAGACTGTCAAGCTATTCTGTTATATTTTATATATTCATCTTTGCATCGGGTTGTGCTAATATAGTTTTGTACCAGTATCTACTTGAAGGGAAACTAATCCCCTCTCAAATTAGATGTTTGGGTGATAGAATATGTCATGTGTAAATAATACATGTGTCTTATTATATTTAGTATATCATCATGTGTCATTTTAATGTGAAATTTCGACATATTTAACTTTTAGCTCGACGTTACAAAGTAAAACAAGCTATTGTGATATCCTGCACATCGTCTGGTGGTGTTGGCGTGAGCAGTGGTGTCATCCAATTTGTGTTTATCTCTAATCAGTCTCTTTGATATATGCTAATATATCCAGCTGGCTCAATTATACACAGAATTAACAATAAATCTGCCTCTAATATGCAGGTAATTAGCTGTCAGATCATGGCACATGCGGAAGCTGACACATCACTTACTATTAAAATTGACTTACAAATAGAGCACGTTTCTATAATTTAGAGTTTTTTGGTGTATTTAATTAATTTCTTGGGAAATTTGAGGCTGTGATAGAGCTATGACTACATACAATGGAATCATTACCCTCAACTTTGGATGATACAGGAGCAGTTACGCCTTCCTAGGTGTAGAATGTCAAGGTCGGATCCAGAGGGGTGTGTGCAGTGGGTGTTCATCCCCCACCCTGTTGGAGGGTGCCTGACGTGCCCTTTCTCATTCTAATACAGTTCAGCTGGTGCGCTAGTAGCACCACAATCACGATGCATTCTAACACATCTGTACGTCCGTAGTTAATCTCTACCTAGTCTATAGGTAACTGCCCACTTGTTTAGAGATTAATTTTAATCTTAAATCTCAGTGTCTCAGGGCTTGAAGATATCGGTAAAAAGCGCAATACAATGTTGCCTTAATGGCTTTCCTAATTTTAGGGACATTAAGGCAATGTCTTAGGACATCAAGGCAGACTATCCCTCTTGAGGAAGGGCATGAAGGCCACATTTGAACTTTATCAAGCAATCAGGATCGAGAACCCTTATTCCTCTTGTACAGTACAAACATTACAGTCACAGTATGTTCAGTGTTGCTATCTACATTTGGATGACTACGTTTACTCTGGATACTTTATTTAGCAGTCTGTATGATGGGCACCAAGGCAATAGAGAAGGGCACCTAAGGCAGTTGTTGCCTTAAAAAAGATGTCAGAATGAAGCGGCACTAAGGCATGGGCATTGGTTTGTGTCGAGCCCTGATGTCTATTGATGCTAGTTTAATTTGTAATGCTTTAATTTAATAATTTGTCTTGAATGATGTAGTGGGCACATTTGCAAATGTGCTGAAACCATGATCCGCAATTATTAATGCATGTACGATTGAATATAGTAGCTGTCGGCTACTCGCCATTCCCGAACGCAAACGAGTGGTCGGATTATAACCAAATTTAGTGCTATGCAGCAAATATTTCATTTCACGATTAACTGTTCTCAGATTCTGAATGCTATGAACAATTAGGTCCATAGTATTGTCACGACCATGATGTGATCCATCAATGAGAAACTATCACCCTCACCCACTAAAACTTTAAATTATCATTAAAGCTAAAGGGTCATTATGAAATTAGGAAATCTTTTAATAGAATAAAATGAGCATACGAAAATACAAGACATAGAGACAGCCTGATGAACTTTTAAATGCGGGGCTCCCGGAGGTACCACATAGACTCGTAGGTCCGCAGAGGTATCCCCGCAAGGGAGGCTCCCGTACAGGAGATCACTAATTAACTTAATATAAGTTATACCTCTAAGCTGAAAAGGAAAGAAAGTTATCTTGTTGAAATGGCAAAAGATTGTGCCTCATGCGGGTATTACTTCTGATGCTATTTCTGGGTGAGAAGTAGTAGCCTCGCGCGGGCCTCGTCACCGAATCCTTGCGAGAGGCAAGTGCCTCGCGCGGGCCTCCGTCACAGGAAAATGCTGCCACCGCTTAAAGCGGGGGAAGAGCATTGACCAGAAAGGGCCTACTCTAATATTCAACCAAAATGCTATAAAGAAAAGACCATACCTAGTGAAATTATGACTATAATGTTGCGTGCTTTTTTACGTGAAGACGGGACGAGCGATTCCCGAGGGATTCCCACGCCACCGTTTTATGTAGTTTCAAGTATGCTGAATTAGTAGTTGCTGCTTTTATTTATGCGGCCTTCTATGTCTAACCTAACATTTAGTTTTTAGTGACAAGAACTCAGTTAGGCCGCAAATGGCGGGTGCCCTACCTAGCTTTAGGTACGCCTGTCATTGAGAACGGATGTCCTAAGACATCAATACTGAAGACAGCGTGCATACATGTTATTTTGCAAGACCTCCGAGCTGGGTGAGAATCCGGACATCTTACTCCATAACCACATAAAACGTCACAGGACAATGGTTACTTTTCACATAATCAAGTTTAGGCAACTGATCTATCGTTACGGTGGGGGGGGGGGGTAAGAGAGACGAATACCCACCGTCAATGTCCCTCCCGTGAGGGCGTGGCAGATCCTAACATCTTGCCCAGACATTCTTACAGAATTCGGTGGGGATGCATATCTCGCCCGTCACCAGGACCTATGGAGCTAACCTTTTAACCTGATGTTAGGTTTAAACGCAAGTTGCCCAGATATGCACTGCGGTGCGGGGGAGACTTCCTAGAAGATGAAAAAGGAATTAATAATTATAATGTGTTCTCGCAGTGCTTTCTACATTGGCAAGGATAACTAACTACTAGGTATCCGAAGATACATGGGAAATGTATGTGACACCACACCCTGGCCATCACTGCTCGGAAACCCCAATAGTTTCCCAGGGTTGGATCAGTCCATGGTGCGGATAGGGACATCCAAACAATTAAGAAGCCATAAGGCTTAGTGGAACATGAAGAGAGACAATAACTTAGAAATATGAGGCCCTTTAGGTATTTTTGACCAATCTTACACAACCTTGCCGGAGTGCGGGGCTAAAGTATCGCAACTACCGGAAAAGAGGCGTACACTATGTGTCTCTTGACGAAGAAATTGTCTCTAATCATTTTAAACCTATCCTATCGAGCTAAATAGACAAGCTTTTAGTCGGTAGCATGCCAGGCTAAACAGAGTTATAGCACGGACAGCAACCTGAGTGAAAAATTCTTGGGGGCGGGAGAAAGTGATGCATATATAAATGTTGCTGTATAGTGTTTCCTACGTGCACTGCAGTCGAGTTTCCTACGTGCACTGTAGTCCTACGGGTTTTTTTTATAAATAAACAAAACATAAGAACTAATGGCTACTCGCCATATATAAAACTAACCAGTACAAGTAATATAATGTGAAATGATTAGAATAATATATAAAGTACAGGTTGAATAACCACTTTTTGACATGGCCGGCAGATCCGGCGAGGCATCCACCAAAGAACATCGCTGCCTCTACATCTGTAGAATCACATATTCAGGCCGGGAAAGGCCTCACCGCAAGTTTGTGTTCCGAGTTAGTTCTTGATTTAGTCGTGAACAATATTATCAAAAGTTTCCAGAAATACTCCCGAACAATCGGGAGATACAAAATTCTTTTAGGTGCGGTGGGTTGGGTTGCTGCTGCCGGCTACGGGAGAGAAACTTCCAGAGACAGAGGTAATATACTTAATGCCTGTCTCGCTGATAGTAGTTGCATACAGATCCAACCTGTTCGGCCCCTGGCCGAGGATGCTCTCGAGCTCTGGATTTCATCTCCTTTTATACTACCAGTGACGTCATAGGCGCAGGCTTCAACCAATCATCGGCTGAGCAATAGCCAATCAGCGCGCAGCTAATAATGACGCAGTTGAATGTTCTAGAACATTCTAGAATTTCTGCGCATACATGGTTACGACGCCACAGCAATATTTTAACCGATTTTGAAATGGTTTACAGATTTGGAAAGCCCGTCGAATTCTGGTCTTGATAGATGCCAGATTCGGCGGGAACAAGCAATTATAAAGAATTACAATGTACCTACTCGGTACACTTAAAGTGCCATCCTATCTTGGTCGTGAAATACGCGCTCTGTCAATGCAGTGGTTAGTCGTTTTTACAACAAAATCTCTCATGGGCTCATATATGCTTATAGCTCTACCCAGCGTTCATGGAACGAATCCAGGACGGGCGGTACGTGTCCAGCTTAGCTGGTACGGCCGGCACCTGACCGGTCGATCCGAACTACAAATTCAATTAGTTTATTTGCATATCAAAGATACGCGTGCTAGCCACATAGTAAGGTTTAATCTGCTGACCGCCTTTGTAATCTGCATCGCGATTCTATCAAATCTGACAGACTGGACACACACACGCACGCACGCACGCACGTGCGTGCACATGAACGCACACACCATTGCCGTGGCCACCACCGCCACCATCCTTGCTGACACCGCAGCCACTAATGCCGCCGGTAACAACCACATAATCACCAACAGTAACAGTCGTGGTGCCGCAGCTGTTGTAAAAGAGACTCGTAACCACCATCATCACAATAACAATTTCAACCAGCACCACAGCCAAAAGAACACCTACAATAGCAAACACCACCGCTACTGCAAGAATCATCATCACCACACACACCACCACTATCATAACCACCACCACCACATCCACCAGCAACAGCACCACCACCAACCACCGCAACAACAAGAAAGTCTAAATTGTGCCATCGGAAATCCCCAGGTGTTCACAGCTTTTGACGTGTCCATTTGCTTCCCCAGCCCCTCATCTCTGAGATAATAGTATGGATAACTCATATAAAAAATTTGGTTGAATTTCACTGAACAATTTTGGAAACGTAGTCGCGATAATGAGATGTCCCTGGCCCTAACAGCCAGAGCTGAATATAAATGTTCTCATGTAATCTGCAATCATATGGGTAACTCACATAGCAAATTTGATTGAATTCCACCAAACAGTTCTGACAGACAGGCAGGCAGGCAGGCAGTATAGATGCGGATCACAGCTCAATAAACCGCCATTTGCTTAGTCAATTAGTCAATCACAAAATCATATTCTGGGAAATGCCAAAAAAAAACTACTAGATTTGGCAAAATTTTTAACACAACGAACGAAGTTGGCATGCAAGAGGATTTGTAGAGTTTGGCCGTATTCCAGATAAAAGAATCCTTATCCAGATCGGATAAAATAATGGATCTGTGGATATCTCGGAAACTAATGGTCCGATTTGGCTCAAATTTTAACACAGAAAAAGGTGTCACCATACACTAGGGTGACAGGACTTTTGGCGTGACGCAACAAAATGCGTAAAATCTGGAAATTAAACAAATCTGGAAGCTGCGCATACTGAGATTATATAGAGCTTGTAAGGTAACCGGGGTTTGTATTGCAGCTCTGGGGGCGAGCCTCTGACTATACTTTCTGTCGGATGGAGTGACAGACGGACAGACTGATTGTCTGTCTACTCGTGGCTCTGGGGGCGAGCCTGTGACTATATGTTCTGTCAGATGGAGTGACAGACGGACAGACTGATTGTCTATTAGACTATTTACTGGATAGACCGATGTTATTTTCTCTATTCTGAAGGTTGACTATAATTATTCCAGAGAGCGACAACAACGCAGTCTTAACTTGTACTTTGTTTTTCAAATTCAAATTCAATAACTTTACATAGCAACTTTATATATTCAAAATTCTACATAACTCTCTGCATTTACAAACTTACTCACTGACATGCTCTCCTAGCTCTCAACTTCTTTCTTTTTTTTAAATAATTTCACACATATATAGCATACTAGTTTCCAGGCAAACAAACTTTCACCATTCAAACATGTCTGTTCAATAATTTGTAAAAACATGAATTTTCAGCAATATATTCAATTAAATACAATCCTTAATAATATCAGGCTTAAACCTCATGTAGCTACTTAACCATTGTAATGCTGAATTTACTGAATTAAATTATTATTGCAGGCAGACTGGTCTGCCAGCAATACAGATTCCATTTTAGAATTATAAATTGTTAATATCTGGATTCAGCAGTATAATGGTTAAATCTCTATATTTAAAATATATCCATAGTATGAGGATTTACCCTTTCATTCCAATGCTGTACTAATTGTATTTACTTTTTATAACATTCATACAAAGCAACTATTGAATATTTTTCAAATAATTTAACAGAAAATGTTTGCTGCCTCTGGCAGCAACAACCTTCAATTAAATCATTTCCCAAATGTTCAGCAGAATAAGTATGACATCATAAATTGCAATACATATATGTATGCCGTAAGGCTCAAAGGGTTAATACTCTCTTGTGCTGGTTTTCATGAATGCACTAGGTGTAGCTCTTGCGATCCATTGTTTAAATGCTCCATATGTGATAAGTGGCATGTATACCTGTTTAACGATTTTCTTAGGTTACAGGAGGACACGAGACGAATGACGAGAAGAGACGACTGGAAAAGGAGGTTTGTGGTAAGAAGAGGAAGGCCTCCACATCTGCCATAGCAGACATGGAAGCCTTCCGTCTTGAAATGATGTGTGAGATGAAGAAGACGTTGAAAGACATGATGCCAGAGATGCCTAGCAGCATGCTTTCTGGTTCAGTTGCTACAGCGTCATTTTCATCTGCACCAGAGCAGAATATCCCCGCCTCGATCAGATTTCCTGTTAGGTCTGTACCAGTTTTCCAGAGGTGGTTCCCGTAGGTCCGGGCTTGAGGCTTGCCTTGTCCGTAGACACGGGAATGGGAGTTATGGTTTCGGATGCCCACTTAACAGTATCGGTTCCTCCGATGATACCTATCCTGCCCTGGCAGGGTTATTATTTTATAATCCAGTGTCTAATCTTTCTGGGCAGGATGAAAAGGGTACACGGAATTACTCCAACGGGAGTAAGTTTCTCGGTTCAGCAGATCGCCCAGCTTGGTGCTGATGGCAGCTGTACCGAATCCCTCGGCTTTCCAAGAGATTCGCTACAGCAGGTACAGACCGTGGATTCAGAGCAGTGCGTGGCGCTACAGCTCCTGGCTATCCAGGGGTATCAACGGCACCAGCCACCTATCCGCCTGGTAATGTTGTGGAGGATGAGGAAGGCTCTAGGCTCATCGAACATTCCCACCGAGGATGACTGGCTTGACGCTTGCCAATGGCTGGTAAGCGTCAAGCCGGAGCTCACGTGTAGCTGTCAGCTACACAGCTGGACCAGCACGCGTGGTTGCAGGGTAAGCCAATGATGAACACCATACCATCTCTGCCTTACGCTGAGCATATTGCTGTATAGTTTGTAATCAGTATCAGAAGTACAGCGACAGTCCAAAGCTGTGTGCGGATGGCCGCGCAGCTTCGGGTGAAGACATGTGGCCTGGGTCCCATTCTGACATGGGGACCTTGTGCACCAGCACTCTGTGCGGTGCAAAGTCTGCGTTGTGAACAGAGTACGAGGGTGGCCATTTCAACCTTCTCGCACGTGTAGCACGGATCGCTTAGTCTGGTACAAACTGACCCAGGGTAGCCGGGTATGAAACAGCACGGTCTGAGCTGCTCCAAGCCATGCCCCCTTTGGTTCTATAGGTCAGTGGCGTGTAGCCAACGTATTGAGAGCTTGGAATAATAGTCTGTAGAAACGCAGCCAGAGATACGGCGACTAATCCTAACTAGTATTAAGCTCAGATATTTTGTTGGGATAGAGTAGATAGGGACGACTGCTCGAACAATGCAGTGCTGTTTATTGTAAAGCCTCTGTTCCAGTACTGCTGCTATGTTACACAAGCAGACTGGCATTTCCATAAGTGTCCAGCAACTTCACGGCCTAAATTCCTAGAGCAGCTCTCTCTTTTTACACCACTCCGGCCTCTGGCCAACTAATTGTCTGGTAGTCCTCTGTGCCGGTTTGGTTAGCGCCGACCCAGGAAATCGCAGCGGTTTCTCGACAGGGAGAATCGAAACATCGATGCTTCACACGCACTTCCCCTGTACCTTCACCGGTACCCGTAGCTATTCTTTAAGCCAAAGTAGGATTCACTGTGCTAATGTTAATTATAGTTGGTACGTCCTAGCAGTGGACCTCAGGGCAGTTACATAACCCTAAATGCAGCTAAACTTTAGCTCCAGGGAACGAACCTCATATGGTTCATTCTCGCCACGTATTAGTCCAATGGGTACGTACCAAGGAAGGCTACCTGGGCTCATCCGCCAGGAGGACAACCTCCCGTAAGGTTAAGTAGACATAAGCCGTTTGAGGCATATACTCATATTTGTCTGGACTTAGCAACTAAAGCTTGGCCTAAGCACCTCAGGAAGGACGGCTAAAATAATGCAGCGCGTCGACTAAACCAGCAAGTATCTTAAGAGACGACGGTGTCAGATCCTGTTGAAACCGGCGCCCCGCCTCCACGTAATACAGCTTGCACCCCTGACTGAAATAATTAAATACATATACCTCATAGCACACTTTAGCATTGATCTGAATGGGAGTGCGGTTTCGGCCGTAGCTGCTCTGCCTCAGCGTTATAGGCATTTTCCTGTGACAGAGGCCCGCGTGAGGCATTTTCCTCTCGCAAAACCAATTTATTGGCCCGCGTGAGGCATTAGTTTATATTAAATTAATTAGCAGCAGTGGGGACTCCTCCATTACAGGGGTACCTTTCAGATATATATGGATAGGTTAGTTATCTTTGGCGAGATATAAACACAGACGGCCAATACGTCACTATATTTATATTGCACTTAACGATCCCTTATTGTTAATACAGCTTCTTATTCAGCTAGAATAATACGACTCGCCGTGCTGCACTTTTCTAAATTTAAGTAACTCATAATGCAGAGGCATGCCGGCTACACCAATAGTCGGGATGGCACAGTGGCGTTCGCCATAGGCGGCAATGGTCGCCTGGTCTCACTGGAATGTTCACGTTCCACCAACCCTGAGGTCGGTCTTTGTGGTCGCCGGTACCGCACATGCCCCTCTCAATCCCCGAGGTTAGCTAACCTGCATCGTCGGGCCGGCGACTACTCATCAGACTCCGAGGAGGAACTATGGGGGCAGTGCGGGGCAGGAGCTACACACGTCTCTCAGCTGCTACAAGCGGTGGTAGCAGCATCTGTGTCACGCAAGCCATCGCTGATAACAGTCCAAGAGCCATCCCGGATGACAGTAACCTGGCTTTGGATTGCATGATGCGATCTGTTACCCAGAGTTTCTGGCCGAGGGGTATATTTGTCCTGGACAACTTGAGCCCATCCCCAGGACCTGTATAATTCTTTGGACGCCTATGACAGGTCCTGGTCTCTTTGGAGGTGAGGGATGCCGTCACATCCAAGAGACAGTAACTCTGGTTAATAATCAGAGGGCGCTGCAAGAGCAGTTTGAAGTGCTTCGCAGGAAAAGTGTGCACGCAGCACACCCTACTTTCTGCCCACAGCAGTTGGTGGTCAGGTCAGAGCCCACTCATAAGCGCAGCCTAGGCCACCCCAATGCTGGCCAGCAGTCGGGTGTGTGTAGCAGGCTCCTCCAGCTTAGCTTAGCTCCTCCAGGCAGCCCGCACATCGAGGTGCGCGTGGCGCTGGCAGAGGTGTGCAAGGATCTAGTCATGGGGGCTGGGGGTGGGTGGGTGGGTGTGGTACCTGTTGGTCCGACCCTCACAAGGACCACACCAGGGCTACTAGGACAGACACCAGAGATGCCGTTCTTGTACTACTTTGGTCCACCTCTCTCCCTAGGTAGACCCGTGGGAGGCTGGCTGGCCTTCCACACACAAGAGTGGGAGCGGGTAATCCAGGACCGCTTAGTCTTGCAATGGCTTTCAACTGGATACCATCCCGACTGGATAACAAATCCACCATCGTTTCTGTCTGGTGCCGATCTGAACTCAAAATCCAAGAGATCCGGATTAAGGATTGTGTATAGAGGAAGAAATAAAATCCCTCGTACTAGAACGAGCAATTCAGCCAGCCCATGTAGATTGTCCGGGCTTCTATTCAACCGGTTTCATGGTGACAAAGAGCACTAGAGGGTATAGACCAATTCTCAACCTCAAACCTCTAAACAGGTTTATCCACACACTGAGTTTCAAAATGGAAACCATAAGAACTGTACTGGTGGGGTTGAGAAAAGGAATGTGGACTGCATAGATAGACCTCAACGTTGCATATTTTCACATTCCAATCGCGAAGAGCTTTCGTCGGTGCCAGAGATTTGCCTTTCAGGGCCGCCAATGGGAATTCAGAGTTCTCCCATTCAGGATCTCGACGGCTCCTCAGCGCTTCACAAGGGTGGTCCTTGCTATCACAGCATACCTCCGCAGGAGAAACAGCAGTCCACACATACATAGACGACTGGCTGTTAAAAGGACACAAGCAAGAAAGTCTATCAGCAAACCTGGAGATAGTTGTCAAACTTCTGACAGATCTAGGCTGGATAATCAACTTTCAAAAATCAGAGCTGACACCATCCAAGAAGTGTGTTTACCGCAGCATGTACTTCGATCTAAAGATAGGATATGTTTATCGTCTCAGGAAAGAGTGGAACAGTCATCTCCATAATACAGTCGCTGTGCAACAGTTGCCATGTCCTGGCACGGGTTCACTTGAGAATGCTGGGGTTGATGGTTTCTTTGGAACCAGTCATTCCACAGGCGGCCTTGCGCAGGTGGCCTATCCAGTGGACCCAGAGTACGGGATCTCTGTACTCAAATGTGTCAGTGTTAGAACCTGTTATTGACCGCCTCCAATGGTTGATGAAGAGAGAATCTCAGGGAGGGGGTAGGGGGTGGTTTGTTGATGCTTTCCCACCCCCACTCTCAATTAATGATGTGCATGGATGCATTGATGGAGGGCTGGGGAGATTGCCTGGAAGAAGCCAAGATATCAGGGCTTTGGAATCTGGATCAGTCACCGGAAAACTTCAATCTGCTATAAATGTGAGCAGTAGTTTTAGCCTTGGAACATTTTCTAGAGAATTTTTCGGCCAAGATAGTTCAGATTCGGAACAACTCAACATTGGTGACTTACATAAACCGCCAGGGTGGAATGAAGTCACCAGGCTGTATGATGACATGGAACTTCTTTGTTGGTGCCTAGATCATGGGATCACCATGAAAGCAGCTCATATTCCGAGACTGAATCTCCATGCAGGCTCATTGAGCTGTAGAATGAGTATTCTTCCCACGGAATGGCAACTGAATCAATGTGTGGTGGACCATATGCTCAATCACTGGGGCAAGCCCAACATATATTTATTCGGTGTGAAGATGACGACGTATCTCTCCGATTCCGCTATCATCTGGGAGGGAATGTATGCATACGCATTTCCACCAGCAATCCTGATTAAAAAAATCCTTCACAAAATCAAGCAGGAGTGCTAAGAGCTTCTGATCGCCCCATGGTATACGGATCTGCTGGACCTTCTCGTCGTCAATCTGGTTCCTCTGCCTCTGACAGACAATATAATTTTCCAGGGCATGACCCTACACAACAATCCATCAATGTGCCAATTGACTACGTGGATGTTGTCATGGAATCGGCAATTAAGGAGGGCTTTTCTGAGCAAGCAGCCATGTTCATGGCCAGTGCAATAAGGGGGTCAACCTCCAGAGCATATAATTATAAAATCAACAGATTTGCAGAATGGTGCTCAAAAAGATGTATTAATCCAATGGATTCATCTATTCAGGTAGTAGCCGATTTCCTCTGTCACCTGTATGATACCTACAGCCTCAATCCGAACTCTATTGCTGGCTATAAGTCAGCTTTAATGTCCGTTATTCCTTGCTTGGTTAAGAGGGGAGGTGATGAAGTATGTAATCTTAATACTTTAATCAAAGGCATGGGCAATCTAAGGCCAAGGAATCCCCCAGCGATTTCGTCTTGGTGTTTATCTCGTGTCCTTCAAGTGCTAACTGATAAACTGTTTGAACCACTAAGCTCGATTTCAATGAATTTGTTAACACTTAAAACTTCCTTATTGCTGCAGCCTCGGCTAGACGGAGAAGTGAAACTCACGCTCTGTCAGCCGAGTCAGACAGTTTTGTGGTTACAGGGGAAGGCCTTAGGCTTCTACCGAGGATTAATTTTATGGCTAAGAACCAGTCCTTGGGATTTTCTGGTCAGCCCATAATTTTGCCTGCCTTATCAAGATTTGATCCTAATTCAGTCTTGGGTGCCCAGTCCATGCATTAATCCTTTATAAGCAACACAGAAGAATGGTGGACGGTGACAGTTCACTAAGGGTATCGTATATTGAACTCCATGGCAAGGCTTCCAAAGATACCATATCCAGGTGGAATGTGGAGTGCATACAATTCTGTTACAAATCTGCCACAGACAAACAAGTTGACATGGCCAAGGCTCATCATGTCTGTGACGTAGTGACTTTCATGGCTCTCTTCAATGGAGTGCCGGTGGATGACATTATGTCGGTAGCCTAGTGAGATTGAGTCCAGTTTTATCGGCCATTACCTCTGTGACTCGACCAACACTAGCCATATCGATTCTGATAAAATGGTTTTGTAAATAGTGTATATAAGGCCATTAATCGCATATGGTGTGGTTAAATCTTTGGAGACACTCACTTTTCACGGTGTCTCGCTATTTTGTCACATTTTACATACTAATATGTTGTTGGGTCGTGTTTTATGTGGTCCATTCCATTGAGAGTATACAAAATCGAAGCCTTTCATCCGATGCCCTATAGTACATTGGCACTAGTACTTATAGAGCATGTCGGACACTGATGGTCATCGCTCCTTTCCTAAAAGTGGGGGGGTGGGGGGCGGGGTGTGTGGTTTGAGACGTATGTTATGTAACTGTCATTACTGTCCATATCCAAATCACATTTGAGTGGTTGTGTTGTTGTATGGTCAAGCCAGAGATGTTTCTTACCATGTTGTTTTGACGTAGGAATGTACTGCTCCTTCATTGTGGTTAGTTTTGTGTGTAGGAAGTTCCAAGCTTCTGGTGCATTTAGTTCATTCAGATGATTCCAGTCAGTCGTCCCTAAGTCTGCTCTCATTTCATTATACCGCCCTTTGTTCAACAGTACCTTTGACATAGCTGCTTGTTTGCTTGTGTTTAAGATGTCAGGATGTAGTGAGATTTGTAGAACATCATGGTCACTTTTGCCTAGTGGAGGTAAGTGTGTTATTTCATGAATAATATTTTGGTTGTACATTAATGCTAGGTCAACTATTTGAGGTCTGATTTATTCTATGTCGTGTCACATTTGTAACTAGTGGATGTAGGAAATTTTCTCGGGTAGTGCTAAGAAATGCCTCTTCCTCATTTGATGAAAGTCCTGTGCTCCAGTTAATCGAAGGAAAGTTGAAATCCCCCACAATAAGAATGTGGTCATCATTAGCCTTTTCAACCTTGTTTAGTAGATTTAACAGTCTATTATTGTTTGAAGGAAATTTCAATTTCCCTTTCTCCGAGATCTAACAATACTTACAATTACATTACTTATTGAATAACAGCTCTACAGAGGCTGTGCCCTAAGAATCGTCAGATTTGGAAAGCTCTACCAGCTCCTAGAACCGGGTATCCATCCCCAGCAAACAGGTACCCACCATCATTAGCCGCCATATTGCATAGCTACAAAACAAGAAACAACTCATGGCTTGCCTCCGTGGACCTGGGAGACAGGGTCCGTAATGTAATGGTAAGTATTGTTAGATCTCGGAGAAAGGGAAATTGAAATTTCCTTCATTCTCCTTCGATCAATACTTACCATTACATTACTTATTGATACCACCAGATTTAGTCAGTAACCTGGTGGGAAGGGGCAAGCCATACAAAGCCTCTTTTGCTCCTAGAGAAAGAACTTAAGTTGTCACACGGAGACCGCAAAGTTTGGGACCGAATCACATTTGCATCACCCCCCCCCCTCCCCTTTCTCCAAAAAAGGAAGAGAACTAACGAACACGCATCTCGCCTGTAACAGGTGTGCCATGAGGGTTAACAGCTCTTGACACACATAAGCCTGGGAATGAGCATGAATATATAAGATGGATGAACATGATATATAAACATAATACAAAAAACAGTCAAACTTGAATTACCTCATGAATATTTTGATTCCAGACGAAACGCCACCAGCCATCACACTTTCGACCAAACATGACATATCGGGTTGAACTCCTCTCACCTGACCATGTCTGTTCTAACTATTGCTTTTCAAAGTTACCAAAAGGAGACGAACAGTGTGGCCACTAGACTATCATTTCAAAACAGCTAAAGCGAGTGGATTGGCTGAGTCTGACATGTCCCTCATATAGTAGTCCGTGAAAGAAGACTCAGTGCCATTGTTCAATGGCTATAATGTCCTCTAATGTGACACCATTGAATAGGGTGGTCGAGGAAGCTATTCCTCTAACATCGTGAGCCCTAGGACATTGCACCTGGTGCCCAGTCGCATTCTCGTGGGTAGTCTGAATGCATTTGACTACCCAACGAGAGATAGAATCCATGGATGTGACACCATATGGCTTATTATGGCAGATCCCCAGATGTCTATCATTTGACCGTAGAGTCCATCCGTTTTTTGTACTTGGTCAAAGCACGGACTGGACCCCAGGCACTGGCATCATGATCAAACCTAGTTAGATCTGTTATAATGATCGGTTTGCTGGAATATTTCAAAGATTGATTCTTTGACAAATTCTGCTGTTGGCAGCAGTCGCAGACCCTCTCCAGAGACAATAAAATGGCCCCTCTGCTGAAAGCTCATGGATCTCACTGCGCCTTCTTTGCTGAGGAAGCTGCCAATAGCCTTATGACTCAGATGCTTTAGACTAGCCTAACCCAAAGGTTCGAAAGAGTGTTTGGCTAGCATATTAAGCACCAAAGATAGACTCCAGGCTGGAATGACTACTGGTTGTCTCGGTCGGAGATTTCTCATTCCCTTCACCATCACGTTCAACTGGGCCACCTCTAGATTATCCCTGTTGGCTAGACAAGGGATTACTGATGCCAAAGCTGACTTGTATCCAGCTATCGTGACAGGAGCTAATCCTGTAAAGAACAGCTCACAGAGAAAGCCTGCTATTTGCTAACCTTGTGGTTACATGAATTGAATGTTGACCTCCTGCTCGTGGCTGCGATGAAACTCACAGTCTGTTGAGAAAAGCCTTTCAACGTGGAATGTTGTTTGATAACATCCACGCAGTCAATTTTAACATCTCGGGGCCGTTCGTGTTGGAAGTGGCCCTTGGCCTAGGAGATTATGTTCGGAATCTCTGGCAGCTGCAGTGGATTGTTCACCAGCAGATTCACAAGATCCATAAGCCACACCCTGCTTGGGCAATATGGCACTATTAGCAGGACCAGACACAGCTCCTCCCTGATCTTCACTAAGACCTTCGGCAGAAGGATGGTAGGTGGGTACATGTATGCGTGCATCTGTCTCCAGCGTATCATCAGAGCATCTGTATCGAAGGCATTTGGATTTGGAATCGGCGAGACATAAGTCAGGATTTGAGCATTTTCCTTTGTGGCGAACAAGTCCACGTTCGGTTTGCCCCAATGCTCGAAGATCCTTCGTATAACTGGATGGTTGAGAGACCATTCTGTTGGCAGAATTCTCTGTCTGCGAGACAAAGCATCCACCAAAATGTTCAATCGCGCAGGAATGTGAGCTGCTTTCAAAACAACCGAGTAATTCCTGCACCATTGAATCAAGTGCAACACTTTCATATACAGTATGGGTGACTTGGTACCTCCTTGGCGATTTATATATGATACTACTGTCAAATTGTCAGACTGTCAATATCACCTTGCCACTTCCTCACAGTGTGCCCGGATTTTGTCCACAAGTGCATGAGTGGGGCCACCCGCTCCAGCACTCTGAATGCCAAGACCCAGCAGTCATCCTCAGTAACCGTAGGGACCGCACCATATCGCTCGTATTCCCTCCTGGGGATACAGCATCGTGCCTGCACCTCCCTAGAGGCCGCTGGGAGCTGGCTTTTCGTAGAAAGTTGTTTGGCGTAAATCGCCTCCAACATCTTGAACTTGTAGTCCAGTCCAATGGACTGGATCCAAGCCGCGGGTAAGCCCCCCCCCCCCACCCCTCCCTCCCCATCCATATGGCTGCCACCGACGGACGGGGCATGTCCTCCTCAGATGTGGCTGCGACCATGGACAGGTCCACCCTGGATAGCCAAGCCAGAGCATCGGAGCAGACCACCTCTGGAGAAAACACCCCTGTAAACACATCACCTTTTGATGTGCTTACGGGTCTACCAGTAGCGGCCTCCTGGCAAGGAGCCACTGCTGGATAGCCAACAACTGTGCGGTTCTGCCGCCACCCCATGAAACAGGCTGTACCTTGGAGTAGGTCTGTGCGAACCCATGGCGGTTCCAGAACCATGGCCATACACGGGCGCCAACGGCGGCCCGTGTGTGGCTGCTGGACCAGGCGAGATAGGTGTATGCTACGCCTGGCCAGCAACATCCGTCGCTGTGTCGGTTGGTGGCAAACCAGCCAGCACTGGACGGGTGCCCGGTACCGGTGTGGCTTCAACTACAGGCAGAGCGGCTGCCATGGAGTGCACCAAACCAGACAAATGGAAGGTGGTTCCGTCCAGTTATCTCAGGCCGCAAAAACCTCCCCTCTTCGGCCTCCTCATCCTCAGGCCCCGAAGTCGTCACCGGAAGAGGAGACACTGGAGCCTTCTTGGTGGACGGCTCCCATGCCTGACGGACCGGCTGTCGCTACTGGACCACCTGGAGGTGGCCGCAGAGAAGCAGTACCCATCAGCCAGAGCCTGACGGTACCACCACGGGGCCATACGAGATGGCACCCCCATTAGCCAGTCCAGAAATCTGTCCAAGGACAGGGTCCATACCAGACATGGAGAGACGCTAGACCACAGTCTTTGGAATCAAAGACAACACCAGCCTGGGTAGGACGCTATGCCTACACGATGGCGTGGTAGGCTTAGCCTGAAAACAAACACAAGTCCTCAATAAGCAAGCGGAACGAAACAGAACGGAAGGCAGACATATAATTTTCAAAGAGTTTAACAATAAATTATAAGAAAACCCTCCAACACCCAACACCCGCAACATTACAACCAAAATCGCGTAAGCTGTCGATAAGAACGTGAATGGACCATAATACACCCATAAAATGATCCTGAAGGATGTATAAAAACGGAACAAGGAACCGTATCTGATACATTCGCGGCATATTTAAGAATCAATTCTGAAATTATACTACGCAAATGAATGACAAACGATATGAGAAGGGACATAATGAATTAACACTACTGCTGTTGAACACGGTAGAACCGCAGAACACACATCTTAATCAAGAATTTTAAAACCGATCAATGCAAACAGATCAGGATTACACGCAAAGGGTTTCTTGTACTAAAACGCAACCAAGAATAAGATGCGCGAATTAATGAAACATTTCCTTCACCAAAGTAATCCGAGCCGTAAAAGGGTGTTGTGACTTCACCCGCTCAGACCACACGGTTGAACAACATAAGCCGATTTTAGTGTTAAAAAAACGTGAACAAACGTCTTGGACATTTCATATTACTGCCTGATCGTCATTGGGGTTAAAGGAGGCGATCATATCTGGCATATTTCGTTGTACCATACGTCCCAGTTCCAGGTTCAGAAAATGGGACATGCAACACACGAAATTTCAGCGACATAAGTCTCCATATAACTAGATAAATAATAGAAAGATACGACCTGAGGTTCGGTGGCACTCCATTGTAATCCAATTATAAATCCAGGGAAGAAAAGGCACAGAAGCACAGTAAAAATAACCACAGAAAACTACAAATTTCTCCTGAGCAAAAGAGCGTGTTAGTCTTGTTGCTATGCAAACAAGAATGGCGGCATATTGTGGCAGGTACCCGTTTGTTGGGGACGGGTACCCGGTTCCAGGAACCGGTAGAGCTTTCTAAATCTGAAGATTCTTAGGGCACAGCTTCTGTAGAGCTGTTATTCAATAAGTAATGTAATGATAAGTATTGATCGAAGGGGAATGGGGCTTCTGTAGATGTAACCAAAAAGAACTATTTCCTTTTGTTTCATCCATGTACACCATACTGATTCGTAAAATGTGTGATCATTTAGCATGTCGCAGTTCTGGGCGTTTAATGATACGTGTGTATAGATGATAACTCCACTTGATGAATTGCTGTTCAGCGAGAGGTTGCACTCATAAATCTGCAGTTCACTAATGTTGATGGTTGTGTTTTTCAGTAGCACTTCAGTAATTAGTATGATGGCAGGTCGAATATTGTGTACAAGGGTCTCGAGCTCAGCCTTTTTGTTAATAAGACTATCTGCATTTGTATAAATACATGTCAGTTATTGCTTTAGAATGTGTACATATTTGAGAATCCTTGGATTTTGGTCTTGTGTTGGTATCTGTATACTCACCAGGTAGTATTTGCTTTGGTAGAGTGCCTGAATTTGTAGGGTTTGAGTTTATCTCCTGCATTGTTGGAATAGCCGCTGCATTGTTGTGATAGCCGCTTTCCCATGTTCCTTCCATGGTAAGATTTTTGGCCATTTGCTCTTTCTAGTTTATTTTGGGAAATATTTAATGTTGCATTTAGGTAATTTGTGATGTTCTCTGAGCGAATACACATGCCATTCCTGTTAGGGTGAATGTCGTCCCAAAATAAATCATTGTATACATTCCCTTCTTGATCAGAGAAGAGTTGGCTATGGTCAATGAATTTTATACCTATCCATGAAGACAGTGTATGTAGCATATTGTAGAACTCGGTTGTTGACCTGTTGTCTCTGTTACTATTCGGGCGTGGTAGCAGAGAGTAGACAAAGATCTCTGTGATTGGTGATATAGATTTGGCCTTCTCAATTAGTTCGTCATAGTCCTCTATCATGCCATTTGTGTTCCGCCTGCCAATATCATTTGTGCCCACGTGGATTACCAACGCGTCATACTTTCCAGGAATTAGCAGCTATTGGAGAAGTTGTGTAATCTTGTTTATTTATCTTTGATAAATGTTTTCAATGTTAAGTATAAATAAATAATATTTGATTTGAGGCAATTATCAAAATATTTTCCTCAATTAACTTGATTGTCTGTAAATTGTGAAATCCAAGAACAATACAGTTCACTTCTAAAATGGGATGATTGCATCCATGCAAAAGGGGAGATTACTCTTTCAATGGCTTATACCAAATCTATTCAGCTCTTAAAATCGCTTGGGTATTAATCAAAGATCTGTGGTATATGCAATAATATATATTTAAAAAAAATGAAGTTTATGTAAAAATTACACACTGTAAAAATAGAAAATGACTCCCATTATCAACAGCGTCCAAAATGTCTTAATGAATTATGTACACAACATTGGTTGACTTCCGAATAAGTATAGGTTCAGCAAATGCAGGTATACTAAACTGAAAAATTCAGCTTATGAAAATTTGGTTAAAGATGCTTGCATTTTAAATGTATAAAGTTATCAAAAAGCATATTTGTTACTTCTATTAATTTGCATACTGTGCTATAACCATTCATCAATTCAAAATAGAACCATAAATCTAACATGGATTATAGCAGAATGTAGCTCGCGGGGGTGCGCGCTGGTCCGTCATGTTGCTCCACTCCATTGCACAGCATGTACAGGATGCACGGGAGGGCTGGTTAGCTACTGTTCTCGGGGTCACAGATCCCTTATCGCGACTCCGGAAGGTACAAAAACCAGCTTCTGGAGCCATTGCCACCAAGATTGAACCTCACGGTCTCTCCCAACTGCTCGTGTCACCGGTATGTCGGTCCATTAACTAGTTTAAGTCTGGACATGATGATAATAATTAAAATAATAATAACCTATACAAACAATGCTACTCGTTTGCTAGTGAATGAGCAAAAATAATACAGTACATAGAACCAACTGGTGTGCTTTCTACGTGGGCTCGCCGAAGGTACCACACAGAATCATAAATCTGCAGAGGTATCCCTGCAAGGGAGCATCGCAATGAGGCTACTTGACTAGTTTAATATAAACTAATTATACCCCTAACACATACAAAATATTATTGTTGCGAGAGGAGTGCCTCGCGCGGGCCTCTGTCACAGGAAAATGCCTTGAATGCTAAAGCGGAGGAAAAGAGCTGGCAAAAAGGGCCACTCTTTTGTTCAAACAAAAAGCTAAGTGCGGTAGTCAATCCTAGTGAAGCCATAATTAATGTGATGCACGCTGGTTTATGTGAAGACAGGTCGGATGATTTCCGAAGAATTCATAAGTCACCGTCTTATGTACGTCCAAAAATACTGAATTGGTAGTTGCCGCTTTATTTATGTGGGCCTTCTGCTAAGCTCTAACCTACCCTTTGGTTGTTAGATATGTGTCCAAGCTTTAGTCGCAAGAGGCAGGGATTCCTACCTATCTATTGACACATGTCTAACTGGCGAAGATGCTCAGCTTCCAGAAGGTCGCCCCGCATAGCATCTTCCTCAGAAAGACAGCGTGCGTTCATGTTGTGGAGCAACAGCTCCAGAATCATATGACGATCCGGTCACCATTGCACTACAACCACATATAGCATCACCAGGACAGTTTGCAGTTCACATAGGCGAGTTAGAAAGCGCAATAGAATTTATCGTGGGGAGTGAGAGACAGATATCCATCGCTAGTGACCTTCCCGTGAGCGCGTGGTGGGTTCTAAGACCTCACCCAGTCACCATACCGAGTCGGATGGAGATCTGCATCTCGTCCGTCACGCGTGTGTTACGGAATTAACATTTCACCTGTCATTAGGGTTATCTTCCAGAATGCCCAGAGATGCACTGCAGGCCGGTGTTACATAAAATAATTTCTTTTCGCAGTGCTTCCTACATCGGAGGGAATCTAAACTAACTGAAGATACAGGGGGAGTGTATGTAAGTTGACACTAGTTATCGCCGTTCGGAAAACCCAATAGTTTCCCAGAGTCGGATCCTACTAATGTGTTGTTTGGGAGTCCAGACAATTATTAAGCCTTACAGCTTGGAGGAGGGTAGAAAGAGACAATCACTCGATATTAATAAGAGGCCCTAAGGTAATTGGCCAATTTTGCACAATCTAGCCGGTGCGTTGTGTTACATATCCACTACAGCCGGAAAAGAGGCTCATGGAGAGATTGTCTCTAACTACTTTAAACCTATCCTATCGGGCTAGAATAGCCAGGTTTAGTCGGTCACAAGTCAGGTTCGAGCAATATGAGCATGAACAGTGACCTCAGTGTAAAATTGATGCTGGGGGAATATAGTGATGCGGAAAAAGTGTTGCTGTATAGTATAACCTAGCGTACTGCATCCTAGAGTTTTTATATACACCTGTGCAAAAGTTAAGCACCAGCAAAAACAATAGAACATAGAAACATGATGGTACAACTAGGCTGCCATACTTTTTGTCCCTGCGTTAGCTGACATAATTCCAAGTACGAAATGCACATGCATGCATGACTTCACGCCGCTTGATGTCCGTGCGTGGCGGGAAACAGCACACGTGTTCAGTTATGTAAAAGTCCAGTTTGAGGTGTAGAACATTACATACAGATTTAGGCGACAAGATTAGGAATTTTGTGTTCATGACCGTGGTTTATTTGTACAGAGAGAATTAGCTCTTGATTGTGAACCGCTATGGCAAGACGAAGGTTAAGTGATCGTGTGAAATGGCAAATCATAGGCATGCATACCACTGGTATGTCATGCAGAGAGATTGGCAGACAGCTGAACATTAACCATACTGTAATCAGTCGTTTGATTGCAAAACATGGGCAAACTAACGAGGTGAAGGACAGGCCTAGATCTTGAAGACCGAAGAAGACTACTGCCCGTGATGATCGAGCCCTAGTACGCCTTGTTAGGAGATCTCCATTCACCAACAGCAGAGTGCTCAGCCAGCAATGGGAAATGCGCAATAGAGTGTCAATGTCTACCGTCAAAAGGAGACTATGCTGCTGGCATGAAAGCTAGGAGACCTGTCAGACGTCCTCTCCTCACTGCACACCACAAAGAGGAGCGTCTGATGTGGTGCAACGAAAGAAGACAATGGAACATGAGATCCTGGAGACGGGTACACTGGTCCGATGAAAGTCGGTTCCTGCTTCATGCCACAGATGGTCGAACTCGTTTATGGAGGTCCAGACGCACGGCGTACGACCAACGTAACATCATGGAAGAAGTTCCATTTGGTGGAGGTTCCGTTATGATATGGGGGTGCATCTCATTTGATTGTAAGCTGGATCTGTTGACTGTACCTGGAACACTAAATAGACAAAGATATCAAGATTCCATACTGGATAGAGTTGTGGTCCCTCATTTTGTAAACCATGCACCTGGAACCCACCCTATATTCATGGATGACAACGCCCGACCACATCGTGCTAGAGCTGTGCATGAATACCTCCGCCAGAATGCCATCGAAACCCTACCATGGCCAGCAAGGAGCCCTGACATGAACCCTATTGCGCATATCTGGGACATTCTGGGAAACATGGTGAGAAGGAGGGATCCTCCTGTGCAGAACCTACAGGAATTAACAGACGCACTCCATCTTGAATGGCAACGAATACCACAATGGCGTATCAGTCGGTTGGTGACCAGCATGAGACGTCGTGTCCAGGCCGTCATCCAGGCACAAGGTGGATATACCCGGTATTAATAATGACAGTCTCAAACTCGTGCACAGATGTTAAACTTCGTTTTCAGACACCATTAATGACAATCTAGCCACGTGTGTCAACTGTAGGGCAATAGTTGTCAGTTGTGTCAACGTAACCATATTCAGACCTCGTTTTCAAGTTCAACCAAAAACATACAGTGTTTCCCCACCATCATAATCAGCATTCCTCTAGTTGCATTATTACCTCTTGCACTAAGATGGATGGGTACATAAATGTTTATGCTATTGCTTTCTTCATAGCACATGAATATACCCTCGCATGTGCGTAAAAATAGGGTGGTGCTTAACTTTTGCACAGGTGTATACATAACTAACTATTACAGTTCTAACAGTATCTCAGGTCATAGGACCTTATGGTGCTCGTTAGTTATAAGCACACGGAAATCAGGATAATATGTACAGTATGAACCAGAAAGTATAAAAATGCGGGAAGGCACCTATTAGTCATCAGTGCCTATTACGGAAATAATGAATGGTAGAATAGTATAGTTACTTGAGTACCTATTGGTCATCGGTACAGTAAGAGTTCATAAATCACGGAAATTGATACGCTACAGTTGAGTAGCATGAGATGGCATGATTCCGAATGCGGGGAAGATTTGTGCAGGCATGCTGTTGATGCGGCTCACTCAAGACGGTGAAGAAGAACAGTTAGAAAGATGTCCATAAGATAGTAAGACTAACTGATGCATAAATTTACACAGTTTGCTATAATGTTTCCATCCGGCAATGGTAGTTTGAAAGTTGCCCATTAACAAGGAGGGCTACAGTTGTAATTAAATATGCATGTACATTAAACTTGGTACACGGTGCGGGATACATCGCATAGCTCTTGCGACACACTGAGCAGAGTCCCACCAGACTGTGGTATAAAAGTTAATTAACACGCGCGACATGCTGCGTGGAAGTTTGATACCACTTTTCAGCATGGTCCGGAAGATCCAGCGAGTTATCCACCAAGAATCACCTCGGCTCTACATCCTGTAGAATTACATCGGGCCCGCAAGGCCCATCCGCAAGAAGCTCCACTGTGAGTCTTCTGGAAAATGGGGTTCTTATATTAAATTAATTTGCCCTCCGATGGCCGTCCGAGAGCTTCCGAAATTCCTGTCGCGGATGTCCAAGACTGCTCACCGCCTCAGGAGATCTCAATTCCGAATGGCACTGCTGTGGTGTAGGTACCACAGTCAGTTAGCAGTTCTCCCATGTTTAACACTGCGCTGGTCCAGCAGTATTGCTGACTGTCTGCTTTCACGTCGATTCTCGATTTCTGGCTCCTTTTATACTACTTGTGACGTCAGAGGCAGGACGCTCCAGCCAATCAGACGACGAGCAGTAGCCAATCAGTGAACAGCGCATTCCCCATTCATTTAATACATACACACGATTACGACGTCAAAGCAATATTTTGAAAATAATTTAAGTGAGCCATTTAACGATAACTCAGCCATTTCTGGTCAGAGATTGGTAGCAAGAACGACGAGAATAATGTGATTTGAATAAATCACTAGTACCAACTCGGTACACTATACACTTTCTCCCAATACTGACACGTGTTGCCAGGGAAGCTGACGTGTGCGCGTTACGCGTTCTTACTGACTTAGCCGTTTTAATGAAACTTCTCATAGGGCTTTATACATGCATACTATCCTACTCAGGGGCCGGGGGTGGGCGTGCTTGGAACGTACCCGGAGCGATCGTCCCATACCCAGCTTAGCTAGGACGGTTCGTATCCATCCGGTCGATCCGTGCTACAAGAATTCCTTAGCAGCTGATAAATTAATACATCGAGCAGATTTTGAAATACAAAACTAAATTAATGCCACTTATTCTTTTAAAATTAATTTGTACTCTAAATGCTATTGATATAGTTAGTTACTTACTTTATGATAAAAATTGGGCATGGCTTACCTTAAAAAGAAGACAAGAAATTCTATGAAAGTAATCAGAGCAGACGGCAACTTTCTATTAGGTCTAAATTCATTCAGTGCAGTGCACCATAAGAAATGTCTTGCTTATAAACATTCACAATTATCACATCTAAAGCTGGATTCAGTGTGATTGGCTCATCTTGTCTGGCAGTTGATTTGTCATTGGACAGTGGACTTAGGCCAATGGTTAAGTTGACAGCCTGGCTTTTGTAAATAACATTTATCAACATTTAATTTAATCTTAGCAGTGTTCAATTTGATCACTTTGCATAATTTTACATAATGCCAGGAGTGGAATTATAGTTGCCAGCAATTTATGTAATAAAGTGTACATTTACTACAAACCAGTATTTTACTAAAGAGCTAGACAATTATTAATAACAGATGAGGAATGTCAAAGTAATCCAGATTTATGTAATAAAATGGAGAATGTATTACATAAATCATTTATTATTAAAGCACTGCCCTGTCTAAGAGAGAGTAATTCCATGTCTCGAGCCACCTCCACAATTCATGCCACGAAATGGGCACCAAGGGATGGTCACAGTTTCCTAGCAAAATGGAACCAGAAACTAAAATCTGTGGGTCTGAACCTAATGCTAACCACCTATGAGCACTTGTGCAAAAACCACGAAGATCTGAAAACCGAAATTAGCGGTCTAGAAACAGCATTTGCACATTCAGAAAGTAGCAGACTCGCTCAGAGAAGCCAAGAACGCGATCCTAAGAAAAACATGATGCATAACCACCTAGCCTAGAAGTGTGTCAAGAAGACGAGGGAACTATCAGAGGGGCAGACCACAACAGGCAGCACCAGGACACCATGGAAAGACAAGAGGGACAGGAACCACAGGGACACCAGCAAGGCCACTCAGCAATGGGCACCACAATACCGGCAAGAGAGATCAGAGAGTAGAAGCTTCTTCGATGAGCTCCTAAATGTGTTTCAAATTATTCAAGAGAGATGATGCTTCTGACTGTTACCAGAAAACACTACTAATAGACTCTTTTCCAGTCACGTCTGTTTCTATTATCAGCTAACAATAATAGCGATGAACCAAATAAAGATTCGGAACCTTGTTTTTCCAAGTTTGTAGTAAACCACTCAGAATACATTCTTGATGGCGTCACAATCAAACCATTAGAAAAAGGTCTAGCATACAGTTTCAATTTGGAGGAACCGAACATGGGAGGTCTAATGAAAGACCTCCACCCATTCTTTAGACACTAGGTTATGCCTACATTTCACCCACACCCATTATCCCTCACGACCGTGTCTCTCAACCTGAGGAGGAAACGGTCCCAACCCCATCATGCAAGTCAATAGTGAGGAGGCATTCGGTGCCCGGATTAAAAAGAAATTTGTGTCACCTCACCTTCACACCAAATCCAGGTGTGGCCTATCTGTTGGATAGCTTCATCAAAACCATCAGGAATGAGATATCACGTCCAAAATAGGTGCAAATACGGCAGCAACGCCTGCTGAAGAGGATGCCATTGTTCAAATACTAGACAATCCAAGTGTAGTGATTAAGAAAGTGGACAAAGCACAATCCACGGTAATCTTGTCAAAGACTGACTATGTAGCAGAAGCTAACAAGCAAATGTCTAATACCAACTATCTGAAATCGGAATCGGACAAAACTGAGCTCCATGTAAAACAAGTCACAAAACGCTTAGCCCAACTAGTAGCCAGTGGTGAAATAGACTCAGAAATTGCCACACAGCTCATACCCAAATCTAGTCAGGACAGCTAGATTTTACCTCTTGCCAAAAATTCATAAAGAATGCAAGAACGGTCTGATATAGGCAAACCAATAATCGGCTACATGGCTGCCCAACCAAACTTAGTAGCAGCTTCATGGATGAACACAAAACAACATGTAACACATTAAGTCTGTTGCCGTAATTTTATTGCATAGAAGTGATGTTGGAAATTTGTGCCAGCAAATTTGTATTTTGCATGATTATCATTTTCCATGACTTTCCCATGACCTAAGATAAAAAATTCTGTAACTTTCCAGGCCTGGAATTTAAATTGTCAAATTCCATAACTTTCCAGAATTTCCATGACCAGTACGAACCCTGCCAACATGGAAGGCCTGATGGCAAGCATGGTATCACAGGCAATCTCCCTCCTAGAGCCATCTTGCAAAAAATGTGAGCCCATATGACCAATTCCTCAGATTGCACAGAACTTGCACTAACACCGAGGAATTCATGAAATGCGGCAAGGGTTTAATAAACCACGTCTCAGCTATGGGTTACCCACTCTATGTCTTAGAAGCATTCTACAAAGCTCTGGCGGTGGATAGAAGAGGAATTCTATACCAAAATGGAGACAAAACCGGGAAGAAGCTTCTTCATTAGTAACTACTAATATCGTCGTCAAAACACTCGTCTTACGCTATTGGCCCCTATTGGAATCAAACGCCAGATGCTGCCTTGCTGTCCCCAGACCACTCTTTGGCCACTGCAGAACCCCGCCTTGCGGGATAAGATCGTGGGGGCACGTCTACCCAATCAGGAGAAGGACAGTCTCATCCACCACAACCCCTTTGGGGCATGCACAACTAACACGCTTTTTTCAAAGCCACCACACAGGTTACTATGAATGCAAGATAATCAGTAACTGCAAAACTTGCAATGTCATCTACTTGTCATGTAAAAATTCCCACAAACAGTATGTATGAGAAACACTGTGTACCTTCGGTGTCGTAATCAAAGAACACCTCAGAAGCATCACCTAGTTCTACAGAAACGCAGCATACAACACACCCAGTCTCGAAGATGTTTCAACTTAAAAAGGGCCGCCGCAGAACAAATATGCAATTTCGCATTTACCAAGTCCACCTCTGACCCACGACAACATCTCCACAAAGTGGCGAAGGCTAAAAGAATAAAAGAATGGCAATGGATCCACCAATCACACTGTATGGAGCCTAAAGGCATCAACAACGCTGGCTAGAGGTGCATTTAATGGATGTGGGACCACAGGTGCATAGGCACACTTAACAGGCCCGGGCGCCACATCTATGACAGTTATTACTATTATTTCTAAGCAAAGGTGTGCTCATTGGCAATCTACTTTCAATATCTATGGATAATGAACCTTTCCAGGTTTATCCATATCCCGCCCATCTCTAGCTAGGCTCCACCCATACCTCGATTATTTTGGGATTGATCCCTGAACGCCTTGACTATCAATTTCCAGAAAACTATAAATGTTACCTGTTAAAATATTTTGAGACTAATTTAACTTGGTGCTGCAGCAGCAAAGGCGCCCAGTCAAATTAGTTTCAAAATATTCAACAGAATGTTTATTAAATGGTAAAGACATACAATTCATACAACGTGTCAGACTTAGGTGTTAAAGATGACTCGAATCACTCATGACGTCATCTTACACGTCACATAGTTGACGCTCGCTCCCACGACCCTGCACAATTATGATGTCATCCTTTTCTACTCTCTACTGGGCAATTCACACGTCATGGCTTTATGACATCAAGTGAAGCGTGCCTCTGACTACTTATGACATCATCCTAAGAGTGCTATCCAGCAACACCTTGGACACTGTGGCGAGTAGTGAGGCCAATACATCGCGTACACATGCAACAGTTTTTTCAAAGCCATAAATGGTTCACCTTTTAAAGATTAACACATTAGCATTCTGCAACTTTTTCTCTGTGGATTTAATTTCTCATTTCCAAAAAGAAGATGGAAGATTTTATCTTAAAAAGTTTTCACTAAATATAACTTCCAAATGTGAGACATTAGTGTTTGTGCATTAACGCTGACTATCCGCACTATGGTGACGGGCGGCATCAGCGCCTAGCACAACACGCAAACTCTGAAATCTCAATGGTTGAGCGTGTGTACTAATAGCAGCGCATTGGACGAAGTTTCCTCACTACGCCAGAACTCTGAAATCTCAGTGGTTGAGCTTGGGTACTAATAGCAGGGCTCTGGGGTGAAGTTTCTAGACTACGCCAGCAATGCTTACGTAGTTGTTTGCCTAAGTTTGCACCTGTGTTTTGTTATAAAACACAAAGCTAGTTTCACTATTAAACATCTCAGAATTCCATAAATTAGAGGGCCTATGATGTGATGGACACCTTATATGGATGGCATTGTTGGACAGAACAGACAGATACAATACGATACTTAAATAAATAAAGAACTGAGCAGAAAACATGATTGTATAATAGTATGGGGTGGGTGGTGGGGGTTGCTGGGTCAGTGGCGATGGGCGGTGGGCTCTTCTGTAAGGCGTACTGAGTACAATGTGTTTATGCAGTGTTGTCTGATTAACTTGCTATATTCTGTGTAGGCCCATACCTGCGCTAAGTGGATTTGTAGGCATCTTACCATGTGATGACGAATGCCCTCGGAAGTGATGGAAGATAGATTTTTTCCCGTAAAACGTCGTCCTTGAACCCTATCAATTTACTGAGAAAATCAAGTTATTTTCAAGTGATTTGACTAATGATGTTGATGGGAGCGAATAAAGAATACCTATGTACACTAAGTAGTATAACCGTTTTCAGCTAAGTATATTGAGTGTGAATAAAAGTGCAGAAACCCTATTGGACGGACAAATGGAGAGCAGACCTATAGTTCCCATGGATATTCTTTGTTTTCCCATTTCGGTCCTGGAATATTTAGTATGTGTGTTATTTTTACCGTGTGATGTGGTTATGGATTATAATGTTATTTTTCATAAGATTACTTATTAGTGGTGGCAGATTTGTTTTGTAACAGTCTTTTAGTGGAGAGTATAGCTGTACCATACCTATGTCTTCTAGTTTTAGCAGACTTTCCACTTTAAACATATTTTGTTCCTCAGTGGACGGTGAGAATAGTTTTTGGCATTTGCAGACCTTTAAGTTTACTTAATTTATTTTTGTGTGCATTGGTCCAACTCATATTGCAATAAGTTAAGTCAGGCAGAATTATTGTAGAGTAAAGTGTTTTGACTATATGCTGTGGTAAATGGGATTTTAATCTCCGTATGACACTCATGCTCTTTGCTACTTTGGATGTTACTATGTTAATATGTTTTTCCCATGTCAGATTCTTATCTACATAAACTCCTAGAAATTTGGTAGTCTCAGTTTCCTTTATTTCTTGATTATAATTTTTTTTTGTGAATCCGTATTTCTTATCTTAGCGTAATTGGTGAATAGCATGTAGTTTGTTTTTCCATATTTAAAGACAATTTGTTTAGGTTCAACAAATGTATAATTTTTTCCATTTCTCCATTGACAGTTCTGTACAATGTTTCTATATCCTTGTTGGAGCAAAAAGCATTGGTGTCATCTGCAAATAAGATTAGTGACATGTGTTCACAGACATTCGGTAGGTCATTCACATATAATAAGAATAAGAGTTGGCCTAGAATGGATCCTTGAGGAACACCACATACTAAGTTCAGCATTTGGGAGCATTTATCATTATATTGTACACATTGTTTCCTTTCGAATAGAAAGCTATTAAAGCATTGAAGTGCTGATCCCCTAATTCCATAATAAGCAAGTTTGTCAAGTAGTATTCTGTGATCAATTGTGTCAAAGGCTTTTGACAAATCTAGAAAAAATACTTATTACATGCTCTTTCTTTTCCAGTGATTCAAGAATTTTTTCCATGATGTCAGTTATGGCAAGCATGGTTGAGTATTTTTTCATAAACCCATATTGTGACTGCTAGATAATCGATTTGTGTTCAAGATAGCTTGTTATTCTGTTGTACATAAGTCTTTCTAACAGTTTTGGAGAGTAAAGGGAGTAGCGAACTAGTCACAGAATTTGCTCTCACCCAAGCGATGTGAACCTCGACCTGGACAGTGGACATAATGCAAAAGATACATCACGGAAAGATTCTTCATCAGCCTTGGCTTCCTTGCCATCTACCCGAGCTGATGACTTGCACTCAAGTGGCACACAAGTCAAACTGCACAGCGATAAAGATACAGTTGACTTCGCAAATTTTCACTGCAGACATGTTGCAAATTGAAGCACCAGCATTGTTACAAATCTATATAAAATTAATTAGCCATCAGACGTATGATAATGGTAGACATCAATTTAACATACCCTCCAGTAATAATTATTCTGGTAACACCTGCCGACGACATCTTCAACACTGATGCAAGCGCTATGACAACACAAGCCAAGACAACCATATCCACCATCACTGCGCTGCTTCAATTTCGACCTCCTTGTCAGCGAAGTTGCTATCATGCCAGGTATTACTGCTCCAAACACAACAAGATGCCCAAGAGACCTGTATCACTCATGTGGAGCATAGGCATTTCATCTAGAAAGGTCATCAGCTATAAGTAGAACCATAAGGAGTTGACCAGAATTGCAAGAAGAAGACAGTGTCATGCTTCTCTACATATCAGCTTCCTGTGAACACATTTTAGTGGCCATTAGTCCCTAATCATATCTCACAAATTTTGGCCTGATCCACTTAGCAATTCTGTAGAAGATATCCACTAAAACATTACCCCAATCAAGTTTCCTTGAACAAACTGGTTCAGCTGTTTCCCTAGATGAGCTTTCGTGAGTATTCATGGTTTCGCATAACCAGGCATTTTGAGATCGACTGCCATTAAAATTGCGACAATCTTACTACATGCTAAAGATGATACCCATAGCAATGCATTGTTTACACTTTTCATGAAGCTCAAACCATAAATTCCATTACCTGAGAATCTGTAATAACACTGCGCAGTATCAGAAAACATCAAATCATGAGTGAATTTTGCAAGATAGTAAATAAAATGTAATTATGGTTTAACAGCCCATTGTTCGTAATATTAAATTAACCCCTCAAAAAATGGCGTCCCTCCCAGTGTATTATGAAAAATTTGATTGTGATGAAATCGTCACGATTCTATGAATTGAATCGATCCCCCAAACTGAATTTCCACGGATTTTTAAAGATCTTTAAAAAAAATCGTCCAAAACCCAAGATGCTTCCTGCCAAATATACTTGAGATCGACCCTGTGATTTTTTAGGCGACATTTAAAATTTCATATTGCTTTAGTATGGGAACGTTTGTTGGGGAAAAGATCCAAGATCGTCGGCAAACCGTTTATCCGACATTTAAAAAAATGGCAAATTTGAAATCCGTATAACCCAAAAACCTACATAAAACTAATTTCGGCTTCAAAATCCATCAAATACAAAAATCCAATATGGCTGCCAAACACTACATTTTGATTGGTCCAGTGGTTAGAGGAAAATGTGCCATCTGACACACAACCAACCTATTAAAATCATTGGCTTAGAATAAGCAACTATGTAATATGACCAGGCCTTAATTTCAGAAAGTTGTACTTGAAGATGGAAGGTCCAATCAGGGTGCATGGGATAGTGCAGGAAGTCGACCACGTGACCGACAGTCTATGCCCCAAGAACTTTTTCCGGTAAATAACATCTCAAGCAAATACAGAGCCAATTCTGAAATGGTGTTCAGATTCCTGATGCCCAATAAATTCTACATTGGAAAAGTGTAAACACGTCTCCTGCCAATAGTGCAGCTGACATGTAGGTCATGTTAGTGCATTCGCAGGAACTCTTGCCCAGGCACCATGCTTGAAGAGAGTGCACATGAACAGATACCCCGGCTGTGGATTCAGTCTTCGCCCGTGCATGTATCCGTGGAGAGCCGGCTGACTCCGAATTTTTATTACAGCTGTGGATAGGAATGCACAGACGGCTGATAGTGAAGTGGATGAACAGTGATTGATATGCTGGTGGATGGTAAATCATCATCATCATCATCATCATCATCATCGTCATCATCATCGTCATCATCATCATCATCATCATCATCATCATCATCATCATCAGCATTTTACGAGGCATAAGCCATTGGCTTTTTATTGCCTCAGTGTTATTTGTTATAGTATGACATGCTCAGTCGAATTCAAAAGATTTTCTCTGAAATAGATTATATCTAGTTTTTGTCTATGCACAGGCTACTCCAAGATCAGTCCACTGTATTGGAAGAATTGCAGTATGACCTTTTGATGGGCTGGTATACGTATGACATGTTCAGTCAAATTCAAATGTTCTTTCTTTGAAGTAGATATCTAGTTTGCTCTTGAATAATTCGACAGTTGTTGCTTCGGCTATTGTAGCTGGCAGTGAATTCCACTGTGGTGCCACTCTATTGATGAAAAAGTGCTTGCGAATATCTTTGTTGCTGTGTTTTATGTTGAGCTTGAACTTATGGCCTCTGGTCTGTGTAACACTGGATGGCTTGAAAAAGTAGTCTTTATCAATATTATATAGACTCCTGATGAGCTTGAACATTTCAATTAAATCTCCTCGAAACCGTTTATATTTCAGTGACATTAGATTTAATGCTTCAAGTCTTTCCATGATTTGTGAGACAAGTTTTATTGCTCAGTGTTGAACTCTTTCTAATAACTGTGATTGCCTTTTTCAGTTTTGGCGACAATGCCGAGTTGCAGTATTCGAGAATAGGTCTCACTAGAGACTAGCACAAGAACGTGAAAGTAGATTTCATCGGATTTCATAGGATAGCACTGTGGACTCAGGCTTATTCAGCCTCTATGCCCGCCTCTTCAGTTGTGGATGAAACCTAACACTCTCGCACCTGACTTCCAGGCATTTTATAGTCACTGATAAAGTCAAATTTCATCCCATGGTCCTTCCCAAATATTTAATAGAGTGCTCGGTAGGCTGTTCCAGACATCAACTACTCTATTTGTGAATGAGTATTTCCGTAGATTCAACCGACACCTCTTTTTCTCTAGCCTTAAGTTGTGTCCTCTTGTCTTGCTTTTAGATATTTCCAGCATACATTTGGTAACATTTGGATCATATTTTACATTTAGTATTTTAAATACCTCTATCATATCTCCTCTTAGTCTTCTATATGTGAGTGATGGCAGTCCTAGCTTTCTTAATCTGTCAGGGTACTCCAGATCCTTCAGTGTGAGAATTAGTTGCTCTTCTGTGCGCATTTTCCATCGTCGCTATACTCTTTTTGGTGTGCGGACCCAAACATATACAGCATATTCCAGGTGAGGTCTAATCAGCGCTTTGAAAAGGCTGATGAACATGCCTTCATCTAGGAAGCTGAAGGATCTCCTTATCAGTCTCATTATTGAGTTTGCCTTATTTACCTGTGATTGTATGTGTTGCTTAAATGACAAGTTATTGTCCACTGTGGCGCCTATGTATTTTTCTTGTTCCACATTTTCCAGGGTCACCAAGTCATCATCCTGATTTTGTAGACAATACACATATGTGCTTTCCTCTTTCTTTGTTCCACTCTGTACCTTCATAACTTTGCATTTATTTGGGTGAAACCACAGTAACCATGTGTCAGTCCATCTTTTTAAGGAATCCCGATCTTCTTGTAGCTTCTCCTTCTCTTCAAATATCTTTGTCTCTTGTACATATTTGTGTCATCTGCAAAGAGAAATGTTGTTGCATTGACACAGTCGGGCAAGTCATTTATGTAAATGACAAATAGTATCGGTCATAGGATGCGGGCTTGTGGGATCCCACTTGTCACACTTCTGTTTCTCAAGCTTATTCCATAGACAACCACCTTTTGTGTTCTGACAGTTAAAAAATGTTTAAATCCATTTTACTATCTGACTGCTTATCCCATAGCTATATAGTTTGCTGAGTGGCCGTTGATGGGGAACGGTATCAAAGGTTTTCATAAAATCCATGTACACAGTTGATATAGGATGCATATCGGGCGTATCAGTAATTTAGTATATAGTTTGATTATTATTCCTACCGAAATGTAGGACATGCGTTTTATCTGTGTTTAAAGGATAGCTGCCATGTCTGCGACCATTTACATACTTTGTCTATATTGTCTTGAATCTTACTGGTAGCTGTGTTGCCATATATTTTTGTGTCGTCTGCAAGTGTTTTGCAGTGGCAGGTCATCGTGGTAAATCGTGGTTGATGTACAGATTGAGGTACATTTTCAAGATTCAAGATTCAAGATTCAAGATTCTTTATTTCCATATCGGTAAATAATTCAACAATTCAATAAAGGCGTCCACCGAAGGCAAGGCCTATGATGCGGTGGACCCTTGACATATAACATAAATTTGTAATACTATGTTTATACATATAACATTTATATACATTTACATGGATATGTTATATTACAAAGGACATAGAGTACGATACAATACATTTAAACAAATTACGTTGGAGACATGACTTATGACATAACGTTTTACATAGAGGGGGTTGGGGAGGGGGGGGGGGCGGTGGAGAGAGTGGAATGACCATCTTGCTGAGTATTATTACTAATCAGTAAAATTACGATTATTATTAACAACAATAACAACAAAAATATTATTAACACCATTACTATTATTTACATGTATCATTGCTATTACACATCGACTTTTCAGGACCTGGGTTCTTATGTCTATCTGCTTTAAAGGACTATCACCTCCTGGATCCAGAAAGCGAATGGCTGCTATAGACACGTTCCGCTGTCTTGGAACATGGCTGCCATGGTGGTGGTTAAACCTTTAACCCTTAAGATTTCAATATCTTAATTTCAGTCAGGTGCACAGTGAACAGTGAAATCATTGAGTATTTTGCAACCGATTCAATTGTAGTCTGTTACTGTCACAGGCAGCAACAGTGGCAGTTCAATTTTGTCCCAAAATAGCCAACAGAACATTCATTACATTATAGGAAATAACTCCTTTTTGTCATTAAGGGTTTCTAGTGTGTGTTTTAGTAATCTGGCTTCTAGTAGCTCTCAATAATTTAGTTTTTTATGTACTTTTTGAATGACTTTGTTGTAATAATTTGCGCACATGTGTCTGCATCTGTGTTGTTCTATAACTGTATTGCTTGATGGGATGGTGTGCGTGTAGCTGCTTCCATTCGGTGATATGCGACATGTAGGTTAGAACTTGTTCGTCTGTTGTGAGTATGTATGTCTGTATTGGGTGTAAAAATATTGGATAATGATGTGGGTAAGCTGCCATTGTGGTAATCTCTTAAAATAGTAAATAATTCGACCTTTCCAATGTCTTCAAGTTTTAGAATTCTGTTTGTTTTAAAGGTATCTTGGCCCTTTGCTGCTTGTGAGAATAGTTTAACAGATTGCTTTTGTAGTGATTTTAATTCTTTTAATTTAGTTTGATGTGTGTTGCTCCAGATAACATTGCAGTATGTGATGTGTGGTAGTATTAATGTGCTATATAGAGTTTTTAGAATATCAAGTGGGAGATATGATTTAAGTCTGCGCATGATACCAATATTCCTCGCCACCTTGGATATGATCGTCTCTATATGCTTCTCCCAGCTTAGTTGTTTATCCAAATTGACTCCTAGGAATTTAACATATTCAGTTTCCTGTATTTCTTGATTATCTATGTAGAGTTTTGGGAGAGCAAGCTCTTCGTTTACTTGATTATATCTTGTAAATAATAGAAAATTGGTTTTGCTAACATTCAGGGATAATTTATTGGTATTTAAACCAATTTATAATTTTTTCCATTTCACTGTTTGTAATTTTGTATAGGGTGTCTATATCTTTATGGTGGCCAAAAACATTGGTATCATCCGCGAATAAAATTAGTGGTAGTAGGTTACAGGCATTAGGTAAATCATTCATGTATAATAAGAACAGCAGGGGTCCAAGAATTGAAACTTGAGGGACACTGCAGACTAATTTTTTATTTCCTGAGATATATCCATTAAATTACACACATTGTGTCCTATCAGTCAAGTAATTTTGAATCCAATCCAAAGCGATGCCTCTTATGCCATAATGTGATAGTTTTTTAAAATAGTATTGCATAGTCAATGGTGTCAAATGCTTTGGAAAGATCCAAGAATATACTCTATCATGTACACAATGGCAAGCATGGTGGAGTGTTTTTCTCTGAAACCAAGCTGAGATTGGTAGATGATTGAAATTTTGTTAAAGTAGTTAAAGATTCTATTATAATATAACCTTTCCATAAGTTTTGAGAAAAGCGGGAGTACTGAGACGGGTCTATAGTTAGCTTTATAAATAGGTGATATACGTGCTATTTTTAAACGAGATGGGAGTACACCCTGTGAGAGTGAGAGATTGCAGATGCGATTTAGTGGGGTTAGTATTTATGTGATACACTCTTTAAAGATTTTCCATTTAAAATTATCAATACCTGCACTTTTAGTTGGGTTAATTTGCATTAGAATTTTATAGATTTCTTCTCTGTCTGTTGGGGATAGGAACATTGAGTTTTGGTAGCTCCCTGTCAGATAGTCCTGTATATGAATTTCTGAACTAGGTTGGATTTTTTCTGACAATTTAGGGCCAATGTTACTGAAATACTCATTCAGATTCAGATTCAGATTAGGATTCATTTATCAGTCCTCGTGTTAGCCAGGGTTTGGTAGGATTTTGCTTGAATTTTCTTAATTTTTTTAGTGGGAAAGCAGATTCATAGGCATTAGTACATATAGTGTGGAATGTGTTGTAGGCATCTTCACAAAGTTCGCAATTAATCACCTGGTTCCAATTTATATTTGACATGATGTTTCTAAATTTTTCAATATTCTCGCTTCTAAAGTCTCTACAGGTTGTTTCCTCTTTTTCAAATGATTTTTGCTTAACTTTATCTCTTTCTACGTGGAAAATGGGTAACTGGTCCGAGTCCATGTCTTCCACAAAAATACCTGATTGTGTTTTTGAATTTAAAGTGTTATTTTGAATTTAAAGTGTTTAAAGTGTTATTTACCGAATGATATGCTGGTGATGATAACTTCTATATCCTTGCATAAATATGTATATGTAATAATAACCCCACCCCCTCCCACCCCCCCCCCCCCCGATATCTGTAACGTCTGTTGATACTTAAGTTTGGCGATGCGCCTCGAGTTTGAAAGGAGGAATCTACATAACTAACAAGAAGTTCCTGTCATTCACCTTCAAAATGGCAACAACTAAACAACTAACAGAGAAACAGTGGGAATTTGAGAGACGAATGGAAAGGCATAGACAATGTGCTGGGAGTAGCATGTTTCCATTTAGCATCGAGCCTATGCCATATGAGCGACAAAGACTAGCCGCGCCTGGAATGACCGACGAAGACCGAGAACTTCGTCGTGAGTGGGTCAAGGATCAAGAACTGGCACCAGATGAACCGCGCTACATCGCTGCCCTAAACCCGAAGAATGCGTTCAAACGCTTCTATGGGAAACCAATGAATGCCTTGTATGCAGCATTTGAGCCAAAAATAGTAAATATGAGCCTTTCGTTTAGTTAAATCTGAAAATACCAGTTTTCGAATATTTGTATGCAAAAGTGTTTTATCGAAAACGGGCAAAAAACTGACGAACCGGACAAAACCTTGCAAATCCAGGTTTCCTATATGAAAACGTATATATGGACACTATAAGACATATATGGATACAAAATAACTTTCAAACCACAATTCCACATACTGTATTGTAACCACGGAGTTTGCCATTTACGAAAATTAGGGTCGACCAATACATACTATAATACATACATGAAAAACTGTCTAATGTAACGATTTCATCATCATCATCTGTTGCGACGTTGGAGGCCAGTACAGGGCCTATTGTTGATCTCAACTTTTTTCACTAGATCTTTGGTTGCACAGTGTGCGAATAGTGGTTGTAGTTCTAGGCAGTGTTGCCCACAGCATCTGATTTTTGGGGGTCCCAAGGACCCCACACTCAGATTTGGGGGTCCCACTGTAATATCTGGGGGTCCCATGGGGTCCTCATCTGAAATATGGGGGTCCCATGTTTTTTTCTTAAAATAAACACAACACATTGATCTAATTATAAAGCACTGCATTAAACATGTTGAAAGCACTAGTTATGACATTGTAAATACTGTTAATGTATATATAGAGAATATTAACTATGCATAGTTTATTAACCTTTAGCACTTAACACTTTTGGCCACCATTGGAGATCACCAAAATACCCATTTTTGAAAGTTTAACACTTGAATGACTGGCTCTAAATAGTGCCAGTCATTCCAGTGGTAAATTTTCAGAAAATCTGGGACTAGTTTGCTCAAGGACGACTTGACCTACTTCGGTATAATGCGGGCGTATTTTTTATAATGTAACTGGAATGACTAAATATAGTGGAATACATAGGCTAAGATCAGACAAAACAATAATTTATCAAAAATAATCTGTATAAATCAGATTAAACTGCGTAATTAGTGAACATATATCAGCCGGATATGTCTAATTCATAGGAGTAACTATGTAACGCGATTGCTGATTGGCTGAAGCATAGATAACGCATTAGCGTGTATCCATAAGGACTCTTGTATCTGGGAGCTTTGAGCTATACGCTGTTTGGAAAAAATCAATATTTTAACGTACGCCTACCTGTAGATCGACGATATCGTTGAACATCGCTGCTGAGATGAGCTTTTTACTCATGATATATACCGTCCTGATCTGGGCCTCGTGGCTCTTCTTGTCCCGGCATAACTGACGATCGAACTCTTCATTTGATGCGGCCACTGATTTTTCTAATCGAATCCGTGGTACGGAAGCAGTCTCTGCCTCCTTGTGGTCTTGCGATGCAATATGTCGGTCTAACGTGGATTTCTGATAATTTGTACTACCGCTTATGAAATTATTAGTCTTCTTCGCACTGCTACAAAACGTACACTTCATTTTACCATCCAGAACCTCAAGCCATTTACTACACGCCGGTGTTTTTAACCAAACGTCACTGAATTTCCTAGACTTCACTTGCTTTACTTTAACCACATTTTCACAAATTTTCGCACTGGTGTCGCAAGACTCGCTACAAATTGTGCTACGCTTTGCCATACTTTCATCGTTATCATCACTATCAGCACATGTAGAATCTAGAGGTCGCTTAACGCCAAACTGAAACAAGCTTCGTTGCATTTTGACTAATTTAATGAAGTCAATATTTCTCTCGTATATATACACAGATAAATCAAGTCTAATACTCGACATGATTTGCTCAATTATTGTTTTAAATTCAAAGAGAATGACGAAGCGGACAGATTCTATTCAGATCAAGTTAGTTGAGAAATTGGGAAAACCTAACGATCGAGTATTGTTAAACATTATACACACTAATCCATCAGTCAATCAATCAGCCGCTATTGTTAAATAAAAGACGGCGTATAGCGCGCATTGATACCGTTATTCAAACAGCAATACATAGACACCGCCGCTAATCCGTCAGATGACCATTCAAATGTAAAAGATATCACAATATTTTCCATATATTCCTTCATCCATTTAGCTATTTTGATAATTAAATAGAAAAAAATATTTTGCCTGTAAGTTAGGCAAGTAGGCATGCGCAAATTAATTTCAAAATATTCAGCAGATTAGTGATAACAACTTTGTGATCTGTCCAATGTTCTGAGCTGTGAAAGGGTTAAGACGCCCAAACACGTTTGTATACACTTGATCAGTTGTATTGGATTTCTCAAGCGTGAGTTCCTCTAGAGGGAGATTCCGCTGTTATCCAATCAAATACTGACACGTCACACTGACGTTTAGTACAACAGACAGAAACATGGCGGGTATTTTTGCAATTTGTAGGCCAAATAAGGCGACTAACATCGGGCTTGTAAACTCATTATTTATAAAAAATTAGAGCAAATGGAATACTAAGGATGATTTGGGGATAGTGTTTACAATTAAATATGGTAGTTGAATCTGATTTATGGGCATTAACAACTTTGGGTTGTGCAAGAAAACGTACAACAAATAATAGTCTTAAACAACGCAGTAAGTTCGTTTTTATTGAACACACAATACATTAGGTATAATTTTTAAAGTAAAAACATGCACAAATAAATATACACACATGATAATATAATCTCTAATTAAGCACACGCAAAGTTACCAGTTTCCGTTACTCTTTTTCACTGCGTCCCTTGTGCGTCCTCAGGGACGCAGAGGGTTAATTTTTATGCGTCCCTCTGCCATTTTTATGCGTATATACGCGCAAAAGGACGCATATGGGCAACTCTGGTTCTAGGTTTCTTTGGGGTTTTTTGTATTTAGTTTTTTACCCTTTTTTTGGTTTTCCTTTTTGTGCGATAGGGTGTATAGTTTATTGCCATATATACAATGTACATATATGTGGCAGCAATGACCCTAGGCTTCTTGCGCAGAAATCTCAGAAATTTTCCAAAGGCCTGCAAGCAGGCTGCTTATCTTGCCTTAGTCCGACCAATAATGGAATATGGAGCAGTTGTGTGGGTTCCCCCCACACCAAGCAAGACACCGACCATCTAGAACGTATCCAGCATCGGGCAGTCAGATTTATCATGAATGACTATCGCTCCAGGCAACCAGGCTCTGTCACACGTATGCTACATGAATTAGAACTTCCTTCGTTGCATGACCGTCGTAAACAGATGCGACTAGACTTCCTATACAAAGTCATTGAGGGATCAGTAATCAGTACCAGCGATGCCACCCTCACAGTTTCTTGAATTGGTACGAACAGGTAGAAGACATATCAGAACTTCCACTAGATACCAAGCCCGCTTTGCTAGTGAAAATATCATAGAAAATCTTTATAACAACTCAAAAGTGTTCTAAAGTACCACACTCTAACACTGAACAGACAGAAAAAATTTACATATTTACTAGAGCTGGGCGGTATTGATATTTGCATGACGGTATCGGTACCATGAAAAAATACTGCGGTACCACAGTATACCGTCATCTGAGCTTGAGGCATGCCACGAAATTAGAACAATTTTTTCCATTTCCTTTTCACTGCCATCTCCAATCAACGGTAAATATAGGTAAAATAAATAAATCGGCTTCCTGATTTAGAGAAGAAAAACATGGCTATTGCGACTGTTTAGTTTCACGATTTTATTAGGTCACTATTTTTATTGACGTAATATCATTCACTAGGAATATCGGTCAAAGGGTGTGGTCGACTGGCTAACTATTACCGGCTGTTTGAGACATTGGGGTGCACTATTTTCAATCTGGATTGTTCTTGCTATTAATGCGTGCGACCAGCAAACGGTAAATTTTATTTTGGCAGTCGAGCGCTTTGATAAACAGAGTCCAGACAAAATCCGCGAGTATTTAAACGGGGCGAGTGTTGTACTCTTTTATTTCTGTTGGAGTCGTATATTCTGTTATTCGCGAAAACAGCCCTATACACATACATATAACACAACATTGAATATAGCCGATTCCAAAGCTTCTGATAATTACCGAGTACCGGATGTGCAGACTCGTTACTCGCCATGCTTCACGTGAACAATGTGTGTAAAAAGCTATTTACCTGAACTTCCGACATGTAGCCAGTTGAAAAATGAATTACAAAAACTAAAACACTATAATTTTTAGGTGTCGTTACTTAAACTGGATTTAATCCTTAAAGAAATTTCTTAAAACAAGCCAGAAAAATAAAAAATAACGACTTCAACGCTGCTCATTGTTAAAAAATTAGCACGTGATCAAAACGGCGCTAGCAAATACTACAAATTTTCATTGATAAATTCAGCATAGTAATGTATTTTCCCACGGTCTAATTCATGAACAACCAATCAGATACGTCATTGCGAGATTGCTGTTGTGTTTGAATAGCACGCAGTTTGTATGTTATTTTGTTATTCTAGCATGTTTGTTCGGTGACAAAATGCTTGGAGTAATAAATTACAAATAATAGAAACGGGAATAGGGAATATATTATAGTGTAATTACTACCGGCGGACGGCCAGAAAATGAGTAGATGTTTTAAATAAAGCAATTTTACCGTGAGACTTTCAAGACGTAGGTTTGACATACAATTCTGCCTGTCATTATTTTGTAATTGACGTCTTGATGTTTGTTTTTACAACGACCCTTTCACCTCAACTCGGCTAATAGTTAGGGATGCCTGTATTTTTGGCACTATTAGCACTTATTTACCGCTGGTCAAGTCAGATTTTATGAATATATTTCTCAAATATTGCTCAAACATTATGGACGGTATTCACGGTATTTGGAAATGTCAACGGTCACGGTATCGGTTCACGGTATACCGCGGTCCTCACGGTACTACTGTCAGACCGCCCAGCTCTAATATTTACATTATATGACTGGTAGGCCTAACCCACCTAGCTGACAGTTGGGCCAGAATAAGTCTGCCAGATTTCAGTTCTCAGTGCACATGTAGCTTACTACTGCTACAAGACTGAGAGGACACCTTATCTATGTGCTTGAGGAGATGCTTACTACTGCTATACTACTACTAGACTGGTAGGACATGCCCACCTTATCTCTGTGTTTGAGGAGATGCTTACTACTGCTATGCTACTACTAGACTGATAGGATATGCCCACCTTATCTCTGTGCTTAACGAGACGCGTGCACGCATACTATGTACACATTTTTACATATATAGTGTACATAGATGACCGATACGCCTAGCCAACCTAGTGACCGTTAGAATTTTTTAGTTAACCCACATATATGTGACACGGTAGTACTTACAGACATTCAGCGCGTATAAATACACCAGATTTCAGCTGACAATGTACATGTAGATTACTAGACTGGACGGATATGCCCATCTTATCTCTGTGCTTGAGGAGATGCTTATGACTGCTAATACTACTAGACTGGTGGGACATGCCCACCTTTTCTCCTTCGATCAATACTCGCCATTCTGTTACTTCTGATATACAGCTGGCCTTGACAGCTGGCTCTAGGACTATAGACTTAGAAAGCTTTACCGACTCCTTGGAACCGGGTACTCGTCTTCCAACTGCCGAGTACCCGTCTACCATAGAGCTGTTTCTTGTTTGCATAGCAACGAGCTATACATGCTTTTTGCAGTGGAGAGATTAAGAAATAATGTGATAGCTAGTGATTCTCTTGCAAGGATAATTGGATAATATGGATACCGCCGATGATAACCAGGTCGTATATTTCCTTATTATTATCCATAGTTAAAAGACTTAGGTCTCTAAATTTTGTTGTGTCGCATGTTCCAATTTCTGACCCCAAAGAATCTGGGACGTGTGTTAACAACGAGATATGCCGGATGGTCGCCTTCTTTAACCCCAACAGGCGATCGGCAGATATGAAAATAGGTGTTTGCTACGGTGTAACACGAATATCGGCTGACGTCGTTCTCCATAAGATCCGAGCGGGTGACGTCACACCCGTGGTGCTTGGATGTTTATGTGAAGAACATTTTTTCATTAATTCGCTCATCTTGTTCTGGCCGCTGCGTACTAAAAATGGTACCAGAAAACTTTGGAATGTTCAACTTTTGCGTGTTATCACGATCTGTTTGCAATGATCGGTGGTTTCAAAATTCTTGATAGATGTGTGGTCTGTGGTTTTACCGTGTGCTACAGCAGTTTGTTTACATTATGTTGTTTCTTCACATATCGTTTTGGCTTTCGTTAGAAGTATAATTTATATTGATTGGTAAATATACCCCGAATGCTATGCGATATGATTCCTGGTTCCGTTATACATCCTGGAGGATCAATTTATGGGTGTATTTATGCCCGCTTCGTTCTTGTCATCATAATCAATGCAATCTTTGCTGTAACGTTGCGGGGTGGGGTGCGGGAGGGTTACAGTTAATTTATGGTCAAATTATTTGAAAATTAATTGTCTGCCTTCCATCCATGTCTCGTTCCGCTTGCTTATTGTAGGTTTGTGCTTATTTATAGGCCAAGCCAGCTCTGCCAGCATGTGACAAGTGCCACAAGTTCGTCCGGGTCCTATTTAAGGACCATGTCTGCTTTAGATGTACTCCATGTAACCTTGATAGTAGGTGTAATGTGTGTGCAGTGTGGTCCGCGGATATGATGTTGAAGTTCCTTGCCCAGAAGGATTTGGCTGGGTCTGACGCGGGGTCAGGCGGCCCGAAGGTAAATCGTGGAGCGTCCGGTTCGGCCGGTGGGGCCGCTCCACGTCCTCAGCTGGAGGTGGCGGAGATGGCACCGCCGGCGTGGTTTGGTCCGGCTATGCAGGGCTTTCTGCATAGCGTTCTGCCCACGTTGGTGTCGTCACTGCTGCCGAAGGTTGCGGGGGCAGTTTCTCCCCATGCTTGGTACGGACCCTGTCCTTGGACAGGGTTCTGGACTGGTCACCGAGGGAGCCGTCTCGTACGGCCCCCTGGGAGTCCCGTCGGGCTCCGGCCTGACAGGTTCTGTCTCTCTGCGGCCACCTCCGGGTGGTCCAGTAGCGGTGGCTGGTCCGTCAGGCATGGGAGCCGTCCGCCAGGACGGCTCCACGGTTTCTTCGTCTAGTGACGACTCTTCAGAGTCTGAAGACGAGGAGGAGAGGTTGCTGCGGCCTGTGATGCCACGGGTGGAGAATATGGAGGTCGATTCCGTCCTGGACGGACCCGTCCTCCATCTGTCTGGCTTGGCGCAAGCCAGGGCAGCAGCTCCGCCCATCGTTGAGGCCAATCTGGTACCAGGCACCGGTCCCGTGATGGTTGGTTTGACGCCAGCCGACACAGTGACGGGTGTGCCGGGCCAGTCGTGGTACTCGCCTGGTCCGGCGGTCAGATGTGGGGTGCCATTGGCGCCCGTGTCTGGCCACGGTTCCGCGTCTGCTATGGGTCCGCACGGTTTTCCGTGTGGACCTACCCCATGGACTGGTGTGTTTCATGGGGTGGCGGCGGAACCGTATGGTACCGGAGTGCCTGGCGTGTCAGCCACGGCTCCTTGCCGGGAGGCCGTGGCTGGTAGGCCCGTGAACGCGTCAACGGGTGACGTGTTCACGGGTGTGTTCCTCGGAAGTAGACTGGTCGGATGCTCTGGCTTGGCTAGCCAGGATAGACCCGTCTGTGGTTTCGGCCACGGCCGAGAAGGATGCGCCCCGTCCGCCGGTTGCATCGATTAGGACGGGAATCTTGCCCGCAGCCCGGATCCAGTCGGTTGGACTGGATCCACAGTTCATCGAGTTGCTAGAGGCTATTTATAGTAAGCAGCTTATGACCAAGGGCCAGCTCCAGGGAGGTGCGGGCGAGGTGTCATATTCCATGGGGGGAATACGACAGGTATGGTGTGGTACCATCAGTCACCGAGGATGACCGATGGGTTCTGGGTGTCCAGAGTGCTGGAGCGGGTGGCCCCGGTCCGGCACTTGTGGACAAGTCCCAGGCACACCAGGATGAAGTCCTGTCCCTATGCGATGAGGGTGTGAGGGCAGCTATGAGTGCTGTCAACCACTCATCGCCTTCTTCAGTCGGTGTGGGCTGAAGCGGGGGCAGGCCACCCTGTGCCACCTGTGGCGCTTTCGTGTGTCAATGATGGCTTGGTGCTGTCTATGGACGCATTGGCAAGGGTGCAGGCGCGTGTTACAAAGTCCAGGGGCAAATGGTTCTTGACCATATGCATCCGGCTACGGCCGTCAGGGAGCGTCTTCTTGGGACACCCCTGACAGGTCCTAGCATTGCTAGCATTGCGCAGAATCGGTTGGCGGTAAACCTACAGCTGGAGCTAGTGCGGCAAGCGCACACACTAGGGGCTGTAGGAAAGCCGTTAACTGTTCAACCTTCAAAGAAGCAGAAGAAGCAGAAAGGCAAGGCGATAGCTAAGCCTAGTGCGACTTCTGCTTCATCTGGTTTTTCTCAGCCGCCGCCGGTGAAGAAAGCTAGGAAGGTTGTGGAGGCCCCTACCCTCCCCAATGTTGCTCTTGATCGCCCTAGAGGCGGGAAGGGAAAGAGTAAGTCCTCAAAGGGCGGAAAGAAGAGAGCGGATCGTACCTGAGGGTACGAGAGCTCCCTTCATATCGCCTGGACCACACCTGTGCGACAGGAACAGCGGTGCCAGTTAGACTTGCCGAGCCAGGACCGAAATGGTTCTCTATCTCTCTCGTTAAGAGGGGGGGGGGAGCGGACCGCGAGCCGGACAACCCCGTTAGGCGTCTATGGTGGGTGGAAGGCTCATGCGTTTCGTCAAGGCCTGGTGAGGTGTGACGTCAGACCGTCTGGTCCTGGGATGGTTATCCCAGGGATACATGCCGGAGTGGTGGGACTTTCCGCCACAGAATCCGTCTTTGGCACGTGTCTGGACACCCGTACCAAGGGAACCAGACAAGTTAGAAGCCGTTCAAAACGAAGTGTCATGTTTGCTTCTGAAGGGAGCAATACAACCAGCGAACCAGAACACTCCAGGCTTCTATTCAAATATGTTCCTTGTCCCCAAGAGCACAGGGGGATTGAGACTCGTACTCAATCTCAGGCGATTAAATTGGTTTATCCAAACGCCTCGGTTCCAGATGGAAACGCCGAGGTCGGTAATGGCAGGGTTGAGGAAGGGAATGTGGTGTGTGTCGATCGATCTGAAAGATGCATATTTCCACATTTCAATGAACAGGAGTTGTCACAGGTAGCTGAGATTTGCGTTTCAGAATCAAGTATGGGAGTTTATTGTCGACAGCTCCAAGGGTTTTCACAAGAGTGGTCCTTGCGGTGACAGCGTTTCTCAGAAAAGAGAACGTGGCGCTACACACCTACATAGATGACTGGCTGATCAAAGCAGACTCGGCAGCCAGGTTGAACGTGGATACTGCTCTGACTCTGAAGTTACTTTCAGATCTAGGCTGGATAGTCAACAAGGAGAAATCCGAGTTGACACCCACTCAACATTTCGTTTATTTGGGGATGCGATTCGATCTCGAGGAGGGCAGGGTTTACCCGCCAGAGCCCAGAGTGGTGTCTCTGTTAGCCATCCTCAAGAGTTTTCGAGTGGGAAACCACATTCAGGCGAGGCAGTTTCTTCAGATGCTGGGCATGATGGTCTCCATGGAGCAGGTGATCCCGTACGCTGCTCTAATGTGAAGACCTATCCAGTTGTATCTGATGTCTCTGTGGAAACAGAGAACAGAACCCCTGTCAAAACTGGTGCCAGTTTTGGAGCCGATAATGTCGCATCTTGTATGGTGGAAAGAGCGTCAGAATCTCCTAGTAGGGGTTTCGCTGCACCTACCCCACCCCAGCTATCCGGTTGGGGGCCTGCCTGGGAGAGCACCAGGTCTCGGGCACATAGACTCTCCAGGAGAGTCAGCTGCATATCAATCTGTTGGAAATGATGGCAGTGGAACTGGCGTTGGAAGAGTTTCTTCCGATGATCAGGGGCAAGGTGATATAGATATGGTCGGACAATTCGACGGTAGTATCATACATAAATCGCCAAGGCGGGACCAGGTCACCCCCGCTGTGTATCAAAGTGTGGCACTTGATTCAATGGTGCAGGAATTACTCGGTTGTTTTGAGAGGCAGCTCAAATTCCTGGGCGATTGAACATTCTGGCGGATGCTTTGTCTCGCAGACAGAGAATTCTGCCAACAGAATGGTCCCTCAACCCTCTAGTTCTACGAAGGATCTTCGAGCATTGGAGCAAACGTACAAGCTTATGCTGTGTTCAGCGCGTGGAAAGACTGTGAACAATTACAGTCCTTTGGACGCATGTGTGGGCTAGTGGTCAAGATGCATCTAAGTGTTATCCATTCATCCCTGGCCCTCCTCTACATGTTTCCGCCCTAAGGCCCCACCTTCATGAATTCCTGGTGCTGCTTATGTTGTGAAAGTTGGCAACTCTTATTCTTGTCAACTGAAAATGTGCAGTCAATGTGCCTGTGATCATCCCCACTGCTAACCCTATCATCAATGAATTTCCCATATCTTATTTTAGAGGCAACCTGAACCATACAGTAAACATTCTGAATATTTTGAAATTAATTTGACTGGAAGCCTAAGTCAGCAATGGCTTAGTCAAAATAATTTCAAAATATTCAATACTGAAAGAATATGTTTTATATCGTAAAGAAGAATACTATTTCCAGGGTCATTCCATCTCGCGGCTGCGAGAAGGAGGTCAACCTTCAAGTCATATAACAACAAGGTTAACAGATTTGCAGACTGGTGTGAAGAAAAGGGTATTGATACCTTTCAATCCACTATTCAGCAAATAGCAGACTTTCTCTGTGAGCTGTTCTTTTCAGGACTAGTTCCCGACACAATTGCTGGATACAAGTCAGCTTTGCATCAGTTATCCCTTGTCTAGCCAACAGGGATAGTCCAGACGTGGCCCAGTTAAATGTGATGGTGAAGGGAATGAGCAATCTCTGACCGAGACAACTGGTAGTCATTCCAGCCTGGAGTCTATCTTTAGTGCTTAATGTACTGGCCAAGCACCCTTTCGAACCGAAAGCATTTGACTCTAAAGGCCGTTTTTCTATTGGCAGCTTCCTCAGCTAGAAGGCGCAGTGAGATCCATGCGCTTTCGGCAGAGAGGGACCGATTTATTGTCTCCGGAGAGGGTCTGCGTCTTCTGCCAAGAGCAGAGTTTATGTCAAAGAATCAATCTTTGAGATATCCCGGCAAACCGATCATAATACCGAAGTTAACAAGGTTTGATCGTGATGCTGGTGCCTGGTCCGTGCTTTGACTAAGTACAGGAAACGGACTGACTCGTTACGGTCGAACGATAGACATCTGTGGATCTGCCATAAAAAGCCTTATGGCGCCGCATCCATGGACACTATCTTTCGTTGGGTAGTTGAATGCATTCAGACTACTCATGAGATGGCGACTGGGCACCAGGTGCAAGGGCACACGATGTTAGAGGAATAGCCGCCTCGACCGCCCTTTACAGTGGTGTTCCGTTAGAGGACATCATGGCCGTTGCACAATGGCACTGTGAGTCCTCATTCACGGATTACTATATGAGGGATGTGTCAGACTCAGCCAATCCACTCGCTTTAGCTGTTTTTAAACGATAGTTAAGTGACCACACTGCTGTTCGCCCTTTTTTCACTTTGGTAAGAAAAGAATTTAAAGCAGACATGGTCGAGCGAGAGGATGACAGCCAGATTGTGTCACTGATGGCCGGACCAGTGAATGGTTGGAGGCGGTACGTCTGAAGTCCAATTATCAAAAGGTAATTCAAGATTGAGAGTTTTTTGTATTATGTCTATATAGCATGTTCATTCATCTTATATATTCATGCTCATTCCCAGGCTAATACATGTGGATATGCAAAAAGTAGTTAACCCTCTTGGCATATTTGTGTTTTCAGGCAAGATGCATGTTCGTGAGTTCTCCTTCGATCAATACTCACCATTCTGTTACTTCTGATATACAGCTGGCCCTGACAGCGGCTCTAGGATTATAGACTTAGAAAGCTTTACCGACTCCTGGGAACCGGGTACCCGGCTCCCCACTGCCGAGTACCCGTTTACCATAGAGCTCATTCTTGTTTGCATAGCAACAAGTGCAATACATGCTTTTCGCATTAAGGATTTTAGTGTTTTTTAAAAGAATCTAAGTCTTTAATCAGTGATAGTTTGTGTGTTCTGAAAGGATAACTAAGGACTATGGAGAATACCGCCCAAGACAACCAGGTTGTATTGTTCTTTATATCCATAGTTAAAAGACTTAGGTCTCTAAATTTCGTTGTGTCGCATGTTCCAATTTCTAACCCCATAGAATCTGGGACGTGTGCTAGCAACGATATATGCCAGACGATCGCCTTCTTTAAACCCCAACAGGCGATCGGCAGATATGAAAATAGGTGTTTGCTACGGTATTTCTAACACGAATATCGGCTGACGTCGTTCTCCGTAGAATCCGAGCTGGTGACGTCACACCCGGTCGCTCGGATGTTTATGTGAAGAAAATTTTTTTCATTAATTCGCGCATCTTGTTCTGGGTGCTGCGTACTAAAAAATGGTACCGGAAACTTTAGAATGATCAAGTTTACGTGCGATCACGATCGGTTTGCAATGATCGGTGGTTTCAAAATTCTTGAGTAGATGCGTGGTCTGCGGTTTTACCGTGTGAGACATCAGTTGTTATACATTTTGTTGTTTTCGTCACATATCGTGCTGCGTTCGTTAGGAGTATAATTTATATTGATTAGTAAATATACCCTGAATGCTATGCGATATGATTCCTGGAGCCGTTACACATCCTGTAGGATCTATTATGGGTGTGTTGTGCCCGCCGCGTTCTTGTCGTCATAATCAATGCGATCGTTGTTGTAACGTGGCGGGGTGGGGTGCGGGAGGTTACGGTTAATTTATGAGTCAAAATATTTGAAAATTAATTGTCTGCCTTCCATCCGTGTCTCGTTCCGCTTGTTTATTGTAGGTTTGTGCTTATTTTATAGGCCAAGCCAGCCCCGCCATCATGTGACGACTGCCATAAGTTTGTCCGTGTAATGTTCAAGGACCATGTCTGTTTTAGGTGTGCCCTGTGTAATATAGATCATAGGTGTAATGTTTGTGCAGTGTGGTCCGTCGAAACGATGGTTAAGTTCCTTGCCCAGAAGGACTTGGCTGGGTCTGACGCGGGGTCAGGCGGTCCGAGAGGAAATCGTGGAGCGCCCGGTTCGGCCGGTGGGGGTGCTCCACGTCCCCAGCTGGAGGTGGCGGAGATGGCACCGCCGGCGTGGTTTGGTCCGGCTATGCAGGGTTTTCTGCATAGCGTTCTGCCCACGCTGGTGTCGTCCCTGCTACCAAAGGTTGGGGGGCAGTTTCTCCCCATGCCTGGTACGGATCCTGTCTTCGGACAGGATTCTGGACTGGTTACCGAGGGGGCCGTCTCGTACGGCCCCCTGGCGGGTCCGTCTGGCTTCGGCCAGACGGGTTCTGTCTCTCTGCGGCCACCTCCGGGTGGTCCAGTAGCGGTGGCCGGTCCGTCAGGTGTGGGAGCCGTCCGCCAGGACGGCTCCACGGTTTATTCGTCTAGTGACGGCTCTTCGGAGTCTGAAGACGATGAGGCCGAGGAGGAGAGGTTGCTGCGGCCCGTGAAGCCGCAGGTGGAGAATATGGAGGTTGATTCCGTCCTGGACAAGCCAGGTCAGCGGCTCCGCCTGCGGCTGAGGCCAATCCGTTACCGTGCACCGGTTCCGCGCGGCTTGGTTTGTCACCAGCCGTCAGGGGAACCGGTGTGCCGGGCCAGGCGTGGTACTCACCTATCTCGCCTGGTCCGGCAGCCGGACATGGGGTGCCGTTGGCGCCCGTGGCCGGCTATGGTTCCGCGACGGTTACGGGTCCGTACGGTTTTCCGTGCGGACCTACCCCATGGACCGGAGTGTTTCATGGGGTGGCAGCGGAACCATGTGGTAGCGGAGTGCCTGGCGTGTCAGCCGTGGCTCCTGGCCGGGAGGCCATGGCTGGCAGACCCGTAAGCATGTCAACGGGTGACGTGTTTGCGGGGGTATCTTCTTCGGAGTTAGACTGGTCTGATGCTCTGGCGTGGCTAGCCAGAGTTGACCCGTCTGTGGTTTCGGCCACGGCCGATGAAGATGCGCCCCGTCCGTCGGTTGCGTCGATTAGGACGGGGATTTTGCCCGCGGCCCGGATCCAGTCAGTGGGACTGGATCCACGGTTCATTGATTTGTTGGATGCTATTTATAGTAAACAACTAATGACCAAGGGTCAGCTCCCTGCGGCCTCCAGGGAGGTGCGGGCAAGGTGCCGTATTCCGCGGGGTGAATACGACAGGTATGGTGTAGTCCCGTCGGTCACGGAGGATGACCGATGGGTACTGGGCGTCCAGAGTGCCGGGTCGGGTGGTCCCGGTCCGGCACTAGTGGATAAGGCCCAGGTACACCAGGAAGAAGTCCTGGCCCTATGCGATGAGGGTGTGAGGGCAGCCATGAGCGCTGTCAATCACTCCTATCGTCTACTTCAGTCGGTGTGGGCTGAAGCGGGGGCAGGCCACCCTGTGCCACCTGTGGCGCTATCGTGCGTTAATGACGGCTTGGTGCTGTCAATGGACGCATTGGCAAGGGTGCAAGCGCGTGTGACGAAGTCCAGGAGGCAAATGGTCATTGACCATATGCGTCCGGCTACGGCAGTCAAGGAGCGTCTTCTTGGGACGCCCCTGACAGGGCCTAGCATCTTTGGTGGCCAAGCGCGGGCCATCTTAGAGGACACCGCCAGTATTGCGCAGAATCGGTTAGCGGTAAATCTCCAGCTAGAGCTGGTGCGGCAAGCGCACGCACTAGGGGCTGTGGGCAAGCCGCTAACCGGACAGCCTTCAAAGAAACAGAAAAAGCATAAGGGCAAGGCGAAAGCCAGGCCTATTGCGACGTCTGTTTCGGCTGGGTTCTCGGAGCCGCCGCCGGCGAAGAAACCCAGGAAGGCTGTAGAGGCACCTACCCTCCCCAATGTTGCTCCTGACCGCCCTAGAGGTGGTAAGGGGAAGGGTACGGGTAAGGCCTCAAAGGGCGGACAGAAGGGGCCGAAGCGTACCTGAGGGTACGCAAGCTCCCTTCATATCCGCCTGGACCGCACCTGTGCGACAGGAACAGCGGTGCCAGTTATACCCGTCGTACCTAGAACGAAATGGTTCTCACTCTCTCTCGTTAAGAAAGGGGGGGGGGCGGACTGCGAGCCGGACAACCCCGTTAGACGTCGAGGCGTCTATGGTGGGTGGAAGGCTCATGCGTTTCGTCGAGGTTTGGCGAGGTGTGACGTCAGACAGTCTGGTCCTGGGATGGTTATCCCAGGGTTACATGCCGGAGTGGTGGGACTTTCCGCCACAAAATCTGTCTTTGGCACCAGTCTGGACACCCGTACCAAGGGAGCCAGACAAGTTAGAAGCCGTTCAAAAGGAAGTGTCGGGTTTGCTTCTGAAGGGAGCAATAAAACCAGCAAACCGGAACACTCCAGGCTTCTATTCAAACATGTTCCTTGTCCCCAAGAGCACGGGGGGATGGAGACCCATACTCAATCTCAGGCCATTAAATTGGTTTATCCATACGCCTCGGTTCCAGATGGAAACACCGAGGTCGGTAATGGCGGGATTGAGGAAAGGAATGTGGTGTGTATCGATCGATCTGAAAGATGCATATTTCCACATTCCGATCAATCGGAGTTGGCACAGGTTTCTGAGATTTGCGTTTCAGAATCAAGTATGGGAGTTTACAGTTCTCCCGTTTGGCCTGTCGACAGCTCCGAGGGTTTTCACAAGAGTGGTCCTTGCGGTGACAGCGTTTCTCAGAAAAGAGAACGTGGCGCTACACACCTACATAGACGACTGGCTGCTCAAGGCAGACTCGGCAGCCAGGTTGAACGTGGATACTGCTCTGACTCTGAAGTTACTTTCAGATCTAGGCTGGATAGTCAACGAGGAGAAATCCGAGTTGACACCCACTCAACATTTCGTTTATTTGGGGATGCGATTCGACCTCGAGGAGGGCAGGGTTTACCCGTCAGAGCCCAGAGTGGTGTCTCTGTTAGCCATCCTCGGGAGTTTTCGAGTGGGAAACCACATTCAGGCAAGGCGGTTCCTTCAGATGCTGGGCATGATGGTCTCCATGGAGCAGGTTATCCCGTACGCTGCTCTAATGCGAAGACCTATCCAGTTGTATCTGATGTCTCTGTGGAAACAGAGAACAGAACCCCTGTCAAAACTGGTGCCAGTTTTGGAGCCGATAATATCGCATCTTCTATGGTGGAAACAGCGTCAGAATCTCCTAATAGGGGTTTCGCTGCACCTACCCCACCCCCAGCTGTCCGTTTACACGGATGCATCGCTGGAAGGGTGGGGTGCCTGCCTGGGAGAACACCAGGTCTCGGGCACATGGACTCTCCCGGAGAGTCAGCTGCATATCAATCTGTTGGAAATGATGGCAGTGGAACTGGCGTTGGAAGAGTTCCTTCCGATGATCAGGGGCAAGGTGATATTGATACGGTCGGACAATTCGACAGTAGTATCATATATAAATCGCCAAGGAGGGACCAGGTCGCCCACCCTGTGCATCAGGGTGTGGCACTTGATTCAATGGTGCAGGAATTACTCGGTTGTTTTGAAAGCAGCTCATATTCCTGGCCGATTGAACATTCTGGCGGATGCTTTGTCTCGCAGACAGAGAATCCTGCCAACAGAATGGTCCCTCAACCCTCCAGTTCTACGACGGATCTTCGAGCATTGGGGCAAACCCAACGTGGACTTGTTCGCCACAAAGGAAAATGCTCAAATCATGACATATGTCTCGCCGATTCCAGATCCAAATGCCGTCGATACAGACGCTCTGGCGATAAGCTGGAGAGGGATGCACGCTTACGCGTATCCACCCACCATTCTTCTACCGAAGGTATTGGTGAAGGTCAGGGAGGAACCGTGTCTGGTCCTGCTAATAGCGCCGTATTGGCCGAGCAGGGCGTGGTTCACGGATCTTCTAGATCTGCTGGTGGAAAATCCTGTGCAGTTGCCCGAGATTCCGAACATAATCTCCCAGGCCAAGGGACGCTTCCTACACAAGCGTCCCGAAATGTTCAAATTGACTGCGTGGATGTTGTCAAACAACGTTCCACGTCGGAAGGCTTTTCTCGACAGGCTGCTGATTTCATCGCGGCTGCGAGAAGGAGGTCAACCTTCAAGTCATATAACAACAAGGTTAACAGATTTGCAGACTGGTGTGAAGAAAAGGGTATTGATACCTTTCAATCCACTATTCAGCAAATAGCAGACTTTCTCTGTGAGCTGTTCTTTACAGGACTAGCTCCCGTCACAATTGCTGGATACAAGTCAGCTTTGGCATCAGTTATCCCTTGTCTAGCCAACAGGGATAGTCCAGAGGTGGCCCAGTTAAACGTGATGTTGAAGGGAATGAGCAATCTCCGCCCGAGACAACCGGTAGTCATTCCAGCCTGGAGTCTATCTTTAGTGCTTAATGTACTGGCCAAGCACCCATTCGAACCGTTGCGTTCGGCTAGTCTAAAGCATTTGACTCTAAAGGCGGTCTTTCTATTGGCAGCTTCCTCAGCTAGAAGGCGCAGTGAGATCCATGCGCTTTCGGCAGAGAGGAACCGATTTATTGTTTCTGGAGAAGGTCTGCGTCTTCTGCCAAGAGCAGAATTTATGTCAAAGAACCAATCTTTGAGATATCCCGGCAAACCGATCATTATACCGAAGTTAACCAGGTTTGATCGTGATGCCAGTGTCTGGTGCCCGGTCCGTGCTTTGACTAAGTACAAGAAACGGACTGACTCGTTACGGTCGAACGATAGACATCTGTGGATCTGCCATAAAAAGCCTTATGGCGCCGCATCCATGGATACTATCTCTCGTTGGGTGGTCGAATGCATTCAGACTACTCATGAGATGGCGACTGGGCACCAGGTGCAGGGCGTAAGGGCACACGATGTTAGAGGAATAGCCGCCTCGACCGCCCTTTACAATGGTGTTCCGTTAGAGGACATCATGGCCGTTGCACAATGGCACTGTGAGTCCTCATTTACGGATTACTATATGAGGGATGTGTCAGACTCAGCCAATCCACTCGCTTTAGCTGTTTTGAAACGATAGTTAGTGACCACACTGCTTTTCCCCTTTTTTCACTTTGGTAAGAAAAGAACCTAAAGCAGGCATGGTCAAGCGAGAGGATGTCAACCAGATTGTGTCACTGATGGCCGAACCGGTGTATGGTTGTAGGCGGTACGTCTGAAGTCCTGTTATCATAAGGTAATTCAACAAGTGAGAGTTTTTTGTATTATGTATATGTATCATGTTCATTCATCTTATATATTCATGCTCATTCCCAGGCTAATACAAGCGATATGCAGGGAGTAGTTAACCCTCTTGGCATATTGGTGTTTCAGGCGAGATACATGTTCGTTAGTTCTCTCCCTTTTCTTAGGAGGAAAAACGGGGGGGGGCTGTGACGCGAATGTGATTCGGTTCCGTGAACTTGACGGTCCTTTTAGGTCTCCGTTAGTCAAGTTTGAAGTCTAAAATCTTTCTCCAAGGGGCAAAATTAGCATGTATGGCTTGCCCCTTCCCACCAGGTTACTGATCAAATCTGGTGTATATCAGAAGTAACAGAATGGTGAGTATTGATCGAAGGAGAATGCAGGAAATGTCAATTTCCCTTTCTCCGAGATCTAACAATACTCACCATTCTGTTACGGACCCAGCCTCCCAGCCCCACGGAGGCAAGCCATAGTTTTCTCTTGTTTGGTGGCTATGCAAACAATATGAGCTCTATGGTAAACGGGTACTCGGCAGTGGGGAGCCGGGTACCCGGTTCCCAGGAGTCGGTAAAGCTTTCTAAGTCTATAATCCTAGAGCCGCTGTCAGGGCCAGCTGTATATTAGAAGTAACAGAATGGTGAGTATTGTTAGATCTCGGAGAAAGGGAAATTGACATTTCCTGCATTCTCTCCCTTTTCTTAGGAGGAAAAAGGGGGGAGGGCAGTGATGCGAATGTGATTCGGTTCCGTTAACTTGACGGTCCTTTTTTAGGTCTCCGTTAGTCAAGTTTTAAGTCTAACTCTTTCTCCAAGGGCCAAAAGTAGCATTGATGGCTTGCCCCTTCCCAGCAGGTTACTGATCAAATCTGGTGTATATCAGAAGTAACAGAATGGTGAGTATTGATCGAAGGAGAATGAAGGAAATGTCAATTTCCCTTTCTCCGAGATCTAACAATACTCACCATTCTGTTACGGACCCAGCCTCCCAGCCCCACGGAGGCAAGCCATGGATTTCTCTTGTTTGGTGGCTATGCAAACAATATGAGCTCTATGGTAGACGGGTACTCGGCAGTTGGGAGCCGAGTACCCGGTTCCAAGGAGTCGGTAAAGCTTTCTAAGTCTATAGTCCTAGAGCCAGCTGTCAAGGCCAGGTGTATATCAGAAGTAACAGAATGGTGAGTATTGTTAGATCTCGGAGAAAGGGAAATTGACATTTCCTTCAATCTCTGTGCTTGATGGGACGTATGCACGCATACTATTATATATACAAATTTTAAATATATTATGTTCATGGATGACCGGTAGGCGTAACCCACCTAATGACCATTAGAATTTTTAGTTAACCCACATATATATAACATTAAATAGTAGTTACGGGTTAAGTTTCTACTGTGGCAACAGCTTGCTAGAATGGTAGGACAAGCCCACCTTATCTATGTGCTAGTAGGAATATACCCACTTGGCCGGTTGGTTATGGTGATATATACAGGTATGTTGATATATTGGTTGTAGGCTAGCTAATAGTAACGCGAGATCCAAATACATAGATCTCTGGAAAGGTAAGACATACCCACCTTAATAGTGTACTTGTGATGTTCAGGGAGGATGTTTGGAGGATGATTTCAATTATATTTGGCAGGAAGCATCCTTAGGGCATAGAGATTCAAGTTCATTCAAACGAAGCCGATCGACCATCTTGGATTTTGGCAGATTTTTAGAAACGTCTTAAAAAATGTTCTCCGAAACCGCTTGGCCGATCGATTATAAACTCAGGAAATATCATCTAGGGCAAGAGCTGAACCAAGTCTGTTCAAGGGAACTAACTTGATTGGTCAAATAGTTCGGTGGCCATCTTGGATGACCTAGTTTTCATGGAAACGATTTCTCCAGAACCGCTGAATGGATGGGGCCATTAAAGTCAAGGGAAGTTGATCGTAAAGAAACTTGGCCGCCCTGGACCAATCAAAATGTAGCGTGTTTGTCGACCATATTGGATATTTTTATTTGATGGGTTTATTTTATATGTAGGATTTCTAATTTGCCATTTTTGAAACTGTTGGATAAACGGTTTGGTGGCCATCTTGGATTCTTTTTCTCGCCATACTAACATGACTAAAGCAATAGGAAATTTAAAATGTCTTCTCGAGAACCACTGGGCCGGTTTCAAGTATATTTGGCAGGAAGAATCATTACAGCATAGGATCCAGGTTTGTTCAAAAGAAGCCGATCAGCTGTTTGGGTGGTAGGCATGCACAATTATTCGATTAATCGTGATTATCTTTTGAAATATGATCGTGAACTATCACAAATCCAAATAATCGAATAACCTAAGATTTTCAATCTCCGAGACAGTTGTTTTTCCTATTCATATCTAAAGTCGGCTTACTTTTTCCGGTGATATTAACCCAGGTGAATGTGAAACATTGGTGTAAATACTGCATTACATCTATATTAGTTATTTTGTGACTTATTTTGATGAAAGAAAACAATAAAATGTTTAAATCCACCATTGTTTTTTTTCAAACGCAGTTTTCGTGGCATTCAGCCAAGTGCCATTTTGCCCCAGAGCAAGAATGATTTGGTCAGAATATCAATGTTTTTCAAACTAAACCCTTTCGCTAATCATGAAATATCACACAATGCAGATTTGTTATAATTATTTTCATTAATAGCATCTATGTTTGACCAAAGTGTGGGAAGTCCAGTTAGAGAAATATGTAGACCTAGAAAGCCACTGCGCCACACTAGTTGAAACCACTGCGCCTCGGTAAAACCACTCGCCACACTTTTAGACACCACTGCACCACACCAAGCTGAATTTTCATCTTTCTTGGGCTGTTTTGTTCTTGCCAGATTGTACTGATTGCGTTTTGAAATTGCACTCCAGTGTTTATAATTTAGCATATTAATCAGTGCTGTAACTTAGTGAGTGCCCTGATGCAAAATCAATTGAAAATCACTGAGGGCATGTGGATCTCAACAGTCAGATGCCCTCATGAGCATGCCAATCTTTCGTGCTTAGAAAAAATATCAGTGATTTTGAATATTTATAAATCCAGTTTGTTGATTTTTATCTCATATCATTGTGTAACACAAATGCGATTTCAATAAATAGCATCTTCATATAATGTTTGTTAATAATGCAAGTATGTGTACTGATTTATTATATGACATAAAATGTGGGCAACGTAAGTTCAATGAGGGCACCCTGTTTTTGTTTTTAACATGCCCTGATGGCATTCATCTCTAAATGTTAAGTTACCGCACTGTTAATTGTGATTTCTGAACACCTATTACTACATTATCTGGCAATTAGACTGGAGTCATTTTAGTGATCTGATCAGCGATACCGGTTTTTGTTTTTTCAAGCATTGTGTTAGCAATTCCAATTTGAAGTAAAGTTTGTAGCTTTTTCAGATATTTCCAATACTAACGGTTTTGATAGCTTATGCCTCGCCAACTCACCATCACTAGTACATCTGCGATTAATTGAATTTAATCGCGATTATTTATCTAAACTGATCACGATTCAAAGTACTGCATAATCATGTAAGCCTATTAGGCCGTGTCTATCTTGGATTTTGGTTGATTTTTAGAGACGTTTTTACAATGTAAAAATCTCCGAAACCACGTGTGGGATTGATGCAAACCTCATGAAATATGATCTAGTGCATGAGCTGAACCAAGTTTGTTTACAGGAACTTGATCGGCCAAATGGTTTAGCGGCCATCTTGGATGACCTGGCTTTCATGAAAACAACTTTTTCAGAACCAATTTGCCGGTGGCCATTTTGGACTTTTGCGAATTTTTAGAAACGTCTTTAAAAATCTTTGAAACTGCTTGGGGGATCAATTCAAAACTCATGAAATATGATCTAGAGGAAGAGCTGAACCAAGTTTGTTTAAGGGAGCTTGATTGGCAAAATGCTTCGACAGCCATCTTGGATGATCCAGTTTTTGCAAAAATGACCAGAACTGCTGAATGGATCGGTCCGAAATTTGCGAGATATGATTCAGACTTAAAGGCCATTAAAGTTTGTCCATGGAAAGTTGATACATAAAAAAAACATGGCCGCCATGAATCAATCAAAATTTAGTGTTTTTGGCGGACGTGTTGTATTTTGTGCCAATTTCTGAGAAAATCATTAAAAAAAACTACTTATTAACCCTTTAACACTCATATCGGCCCAAAATGGCTTCTGCAGTGGTCTTGAGGAATGTCCATTTGCAGACCAAGAGAAGACTGTTTTTGAAAATTTACCACTGGAATGACTGGGTCAATTACCGAGCCAGTCATTTCAGCATGTACAGTCACTTGGTAAGTTTTCGAAAATGGTCTTCTTGGTCTGCTATTGGACATTTTCTATGAGGAAATTGACATTTTCTTGAACAAATCCGAGGGTTAAAGGTTTAACCACTGGGCTATACCTTCACAGAAATTAGATTCGTAAATATTTTCAGACTTCATCTCATTTTGTTCGTTTGTGCCAGTCGCCAATAATTCTAGGTGACTGATACAAGCCCCTTTGGCCTCTTGTTTGAATGACGAAATCTCGTCAGTATTTTACTTTGACTGCATTTAGAGTATAAATCGAAATACGATCAAATTAATTGCTAAAGTTAACACAATTTTAGTTTTAAATGCTAAAGTACATTGCCTTGAAATGGATGGGTCCAGTTTATCGATCAATCATATGACATCATAGTCATTTATGTCACGTGTCGGTTGACACCACAAGCCATTGTCACAATCCAATCATAATTGACAGAAATAGTCCGTCATAAACCTGGAATAGTCTATCAGTTTGTACGAATTGTATGCCATTACTATTTAATAAACAGCAACATCACCCAGTCAACAGCTTACCTGTATAGTTTTCTGAAAATTGATAGGGAGTTCAGGGTTCGATCGAACCAAGCACGGGTGAAGCATGGGTGGAGCAGGGTTAGAAATATATGAAAAGATGTAGTTGCCCGTAGGCAACCTATGATGCCATTTCATACATTTTCAGGTTGTCCGCCACAGATTAAGGTTGCCCGTATATGTTAAACTAAGAGAATTAGACTCATTATTGCTTTGTTACGTAAATTCTGAAGAATGGCCACAATTATTGAGAAATGGCATTAAGCATACTGGTTACATTGTACTCTTTCTAATAATTAAATAAATAAATGCCTTAAAATGAGGAGTTCATCAATAGATATCAAAAACCCAGTACAATACTATTATTCTGAGTATTTATCATGGCTGCCCTGTGTACCATTAACAGCCAAAGTTTAGTTGCCCTTTGAAAATCAGGTTGCCCCGGGCAACAGGGCAAATGGACATTTCAATCCCTGGTGGAGCTTAGCTAGAGAATGCAGGGCATAGCTAAAACTGGATTCATCCATTACGCTCGACAAATTCACTGACTGCATAAGTTACAAGAACGCACCTCAATTCGGCAGCCATCCATAAAATGAAAAAATCAAATATGGCTGCCAAACACGCCACACTTTGATTGGTCCACGACGGCCATGTTTTTTACTTATCACCTTCCCTGCTTAAACAAACTTTAATAGCCCTTAGTCCCTAGTTTATATCTCCAAAATCTTGACCCAATCTGTGCAGTGGTTCTGGAGAACTCGTTTCTACGAAAACTATGTCATCGAAGCACTTTTACCAATCATGTTCCCTTGAACAAATTTGGTTCAGCTGTTACCCTAAATCAGAGACTGGAGTGGATCGTTATGAAAAATATGGATGTCATAAGGGTGATTGATCTGTGAGAGCAGGGGTTAAAATTAACATGAGGCAGAGGCTAGTAGAAATAACCAGGGCTAGTACAATTTGATATGCCAACACTTTAACCGATGAATTTCCCATATCTCATTTTCATTGGCACTAATGCAGGAAAACTGTTGAATATTTTGATCTGCTGTGATCTTCATAAATATTGATTTGCAGGGCAAGAGAAGACTATTTTTGAAAAAGTACCACTAGAATGACTGGCTCGTCGAACCAGTCATTCCAGTGGTAAAATTTCAAAAATAGACTTCCCTTGATCTGCAAAGAAAATTTGAAGGGCTATATTAGAATCTAGTAATCACTAGTCGTGCTATCTACATGTAGGGTGTCAAATGGTGTGCGAGAGTTGTCAAGACTATAAAAAATCTCAATTTCTGCTAGATGATGTTTCATGAGTTTTGAATCGATCCACCAAGCAGTTTCAGACACAAAAATCCAAGATGGCCGCTGGCTAAATCAGCTTTTTTTAAAACAAACTTGGATTTCTATACCCTCAGAAAGCGTCGTGCCCATTATAATTGAAATCAGCCCAGTGGTGCTTGAGAAGTGGCTTAAAGCAAAATTTGATGGGTAATCAATAAGCTCAATTAGCCATTTTGGCTTGAGATTGCAGACACTCACCGTTCCGTTGCTGTCACTTTGTAATGTTTTCATATTTTCAAGATTTGATCGTGTTTTCCAGGGTCACTAGAGTTGTGGAATCCTAGTCTAGTATGGTCACACCATTTCATGTATTAAAATTTGACCAGTAGTTTCCAAGATATCCACATCTCCAGAATTTCAACTGATCCAGTTTGTGTGCGTGTGTTTAGCTCACCTGGCCCGAGGGCCAAGTGAGCTTATGCCATGGCAGCTGTCCGTCAAATCGTTTTTAACGGGTTGACCGATTTCAACTAATTTTGTCTGGAAGGAACCCAGCCTGGTACATTCCAGAACCTCTATTCAGAATTTTGATTGGTCAATTTTTTGATTGAAAATCTTAGATTTTATGAGAAATTTTAAAATGCAACTCCTTAAGTAACTTCTTGACAGATTTGAATCCCTGCGCACCTTTAAGATCTGAATTCAAGAACACTTGAGATCTATATCAAATCTCCACAAAACTGAGAGATACGACACCCTGGCAGTTCCCAGGCATTTCAACAAATCTGGACACTCGCGAATGAACATGCAGTTCGGAATCATACAGGTTCTCTCATCAGACCCCGATGATGAAAACTCCACACCGTGGGGGAGACAAAAGGAATGCCATTGGATACACCAGCTCCACACAATGGAGCCCAAAGGCATCAATCTAGCGGGATAGGGAACACCCTTCACCTGGACCAACACGCCCACCATAGGCAGACATGCCCAGTACGTTGTTATTAAACTTGGTTAATTTTTTGGTTGAAAATCGTACGTAGATTTTATGAAAAATTTAATGGGAATTGTCAAAACGCTACTCCTCATTAACTGCTTGTCGGATTTCAACTTAATTTGGCTGGAAGAATTCTATCGTAGTAGGCTAGAGAACTTGTTTTCAGAATTTCTGGTTGGTTGATTTTTTGGCGACCATCTTGGATTTTTTGCTACTTAATTAATGCCCAGATTTCAACGAAACATGAGGGGAATGATCGTACGGCTGTAGGCTTCAACATGCCAGACTAGAATTTTGATTGGTCCATTTCTTTGGTGGCCATCTTGGATTTTTCGAAAACTATCCATCATGTCTATTTAAATGCAAACGGTTCAGGTGAGCCTCACAGGGTTTTGGGCCTCTTGTCTTGTCATTGGTGTGGCATGTGAGGAAATAAAGAACGGGCATAATGATCAAACCCTATGTTGAGTGTGAATGAGCGCTGAAGAAGAGAAGACATAAAACTGGATGCTGGTGCGCAGAAAAAAGGTTTGTTTAATCCTTTTAATTCTAAGACCCAACAGAAACTTATATTGCCAGGTGAGAATACTTTTTGGGGGTGTGTGGGTGGGTGGAGGGGAATTTTGTGCAAAAATATGTGCTAAAAATTATATTTCTTACCTGTGGTTAAGAATGTGTGGAGGCTATGACAATAACTTGTCTTACTTCCTAAAATCTAACTAAAAACAGCCTCGTTAACCCTTTCACTGATACGGACTGAAAATAGTATTCTTCTTTACGATATGAAACATATTCTTTCAGTATTGAATATTTTGAAATTATTTTGACTAAGCCATTGCTGACTTAGGCTTCCAGTCAAATTAATTTCAAAATATTCAGAATGTTTACTGTATGGTTCAGGTTGCCTCTAAAATAAGATATGGGAAATTCATTGATGATAGGGTTAGCAGTGGGGATGATCACAGGCACATTGACTGCACATTTTCAGTTGACAAGAATAAGAGTTGTCAACTTTCACAACATAAGCAGCACCAGGAATTCATGAAGGTGGGGCCTTAGGGCGGAAACATGTAGAGGAGGGCCAGGGATGGATGGATAACACTTAGATGCATCTTGACCACTAGCCCACACATGCATCCAAAGGACTGTAATTGTTCACAGTCTTTCCAAGCGCTGAACACAGCATAAGCTTGTACGTATGCAGGTAAATATGATCCTTGTCTCCCATCCTCAATGAGTGGTGGGGGTGGGGTGCATTTTGCATGGCGCTGGGTCTGTTATTAACCCTCCCTCGGCCATGGCTATGTCAAAGTCTGAGAGCGGATTATTAAACCCACCATAGCCACAAGTCAGCCTGAGCATATTAGAACTCGGGTGTGCATTAGCGACGCATTCTTATTATGCTCTGTTCATTTGTCTGTCATATTTTTGACAGGCTACCCATGTCAGAACTATCATGTGTATAGTATTTCACACTTGTTTTTAATTTAGTACAAAATTACAACATTTCAGGCATAAATGTTAGCGTTTAGGCCAAAATTTTCATGTTTCAAGCTAAAATAATGAGCGAGCCTGGCCTGTATCGGTTTGTAGATTATATCAGATTACCAATAATAATATTTGCTATATAAACATATTGCATCAACAATATACTAATTACATGTTATTGTGGTCACCTGCAACCTGTTGGCATTGATATCAAACCTGTTTCGCGATCAATTGCAGCGATTTTTCCTATACACCTCAGCGGATTACCTCACTGAGAGTTAGACTGTGACAGGATTCATGTATACCTTTTAACGAATAACACAGTGATATACCATTGCAAAATGATATCCAAAAAAATCACATGACCACCAAATTGCAGCAGAATCCCCTGCAAATTGCATGCCAGTGAAGACATCTGACATGGAAACTCAAGATCTTTCGTAGCTCATATCGCGGACGTGGAGACAAATAATTGCTATGTGCTGCGATTAAGTGTGCGGGTGAGCTTTAAGAGTACAAATGAAATCTGATACTAATTTGACTGGAAGCTCTTGTTGCTTGAGACAGAATCAGGTTACACGTAATTTCAAAATATTTGACAACATTCATGTAGGCTGGTCTTGAGATTGACATGAGTGAGATACTGGGATTCTAGGGATTAATGGCTTAACCCATTCACTGACAAATCCCTGAAAAAGCTACATTTTTTATGACAACAAAACTTATTCTGTTGAATATTTTGAAATTAATTTGACTGGAAGCTATTGCTGCCTTAGGCCTAAGGCAGCAACGGGTTCCGGTTAATTTAATTTCACAATATTCAACAATTTTCCTGTAAGATTGCCTTGAAAATGGGATATGGGAAATTCATATGTGAAATGGTTAAGAGGGTCTACATTGTGCGTTTATGTTATTGCTCTTATGATGATACTTTCTGTGTTTTACAGGGTTCATTTATGGCTATACGTTGTCGTTACTATATACCGAAGTTTCTTATAATAATAGGCATTGGATATGTTGCCTATTACAACCAGAAGTACAATCCTCATGTGAGTAAAAAGTTCTGTATCTGTCACGAATATCAGTAATTTAAATCGAGTATGTTAGTTAATAGGCAAAGATACAGGTGTTAGGTATATAAATGCTTTCACTCTTAACCCGTTAACCCGTGAATTTGTTTTAAAAAATTCAATTTTTCCATAAAAATGTACTGTATGTAATGCATTTCTCAATACCACTGCAGAAACGGTTTTTGGCTGATATGAGGGTTATAGGGGTAACACTCATATCAGCCAAAAATGGCTTTTGCAGTGGTCTTCAGAAATGTCCATTTGCACACCAAGAGAAGACCATTTTTGAAAATTTACCACTGGAATGACTGGCTCGATAACCACTGCAGATGGACGTTTTCTGAGAAAATAAAATTTTTTCTTGAACACATTCGAGGGTCAAAGGTTTAATAGGTAAAGATACAGGTATTAGGTCTATAAACGCGTTCATAGTATAAAGGACAGGTATGAAATGCTATAGAGGCCTTCATTACTTCAGTAAATATTATATAATATATCTAATTTGTATAGTGCCATAATTAGAAATCAACATCAATAAATATGAGGAAATGTGCCACAGAAGCAGTACATTTGTAAAAATTGACACAAAACCTCTGGTCACAGCTCTGATGTTTAACCATTTAAACACTCATATTAGCCAAAAACAGCTTCTGGGAAATAAATGTCCATTTGCAGACCAAGAAGACTATTTTTGAAAATTTACCACCAGAATGACTGACTCGATAACCGAGCCAGTCATTCCAGCGGTCATTTTTTTATCTTTGAAAGTTTAGCATTGGAAAGACTGGCTCGGTTAGGTTATCGAGTCAGTCATTCCTGTGGTAAACTTTCAAAAATAATCTCTTGCTCTTCAAATTTACATTTTCAGTGAAAAAATAGAAATTTTCTTGAAAGAAATCAAGGCTTAAAGGGTTAATATGGCAGGTTAGGAATTTGTTACATCATACATGAATTGCTAACCTCTATTTTCTGTTTCAAAACATTTTGTTTATTCTCTGCAATTATTACAGGTAATTAGCACTTGTAGTGTTACGTTGAGTCCTATTTTCTTATTCTTTGCAATTTAGGGGACCATATATTTATATAATAAATATGCTATTTTACATTTCTGAGTCCAAAATTGATTTTTATTGTACTCATATATGGAGTGTAAAGAATCTGTATTAAGCTCAATGTCACAGGTCTTTTGACCAAAAGAGATTTTTATCACAATGTGTACGAGTACAATAATAATCAATATTGAACATGAAAACAATTTAATACGATTGGGCTGGGTCTGGGGAACATCACATATGGTGTTTACCAAAGCGTGTACATAGACATTTCTTTTGAGAAGATTTCTATAAATTCCTTAGCCAAATTTGAACGGGCGTATTCTTGGCCCAATAGAGATCCACGTTTGTTCAATTGAATCTGATTATCTGTGTATCGTCCGCAATGGTGGTGTTTTGTTATTTCATAATTAACACGCAGCCTGGCCACAATGTCATATAATAGCGGCATGTTTTGTGAAAAAGCTTATTTGATGACTGATATTAATCCTTTAACCCTCGAATTTGTTCATGAAAATTTCAATTTTCTCGGGAGAATGTCTATTTGCAGACCAGGAGAAGACTATTTAAAAAAATTTACCACCAGAATGACTGGCTCGGTTATCTAGCCAGTCATTCCGGTGGTAAATTTTCAAAAACAGTCTTCTTGGTCTGCAAACGGACATTTATTTCTCAGAAGCTGGTTTTGGCTAATATGAGTGTTTAAACGGTTAAACATCAGAACTGTGAACAGAGGTTTTTGTGTCAATTTGTAAAAATGTACTGCTTCTGTGGCCCATTTCCTCATATTTATTGGTGTTGATTTCTAATTAAGGCACTGTTCAGCATCAGTTTTAACCAATGGATTACAAGAACTACTAACTAGGTCAGTCTTGTTTTGTTATGTGAGAATAGAATCAATTTTACCATTTCATTCAATAATAAAATATTCAACCATCATATCGTGTTGAAAATAGTATGATTAGAACCTAATACATGTAGGGCTTCACGATATACCGATATAACATCGAATACTGGTATCGCAACTGGACCGTTTTAAATATCGATATGATTCTATGAAAATCGAAATACCAATGTATAGTGTAATACCGGTATGACATTTTTATGTTGCAAAATATAAATATTAAAACGGATTCTGATGACAACTTACCAGTTAAAAAAAAATTTCAAAGAATCTCAGAGCCTTGAGATCTCGCGAGATTTGCTTTGATAATAAGTGCCGAAACAAAAGTGCTGTGAAAAATCAATAATTCCAAGCATGTACGCCGGTGAAGCGTGTTTAACAGTGACCGGTAACGGTGCCTGGGGTTTAAACCATTTTAAGACGTTAATCGTTACTGCTTAAGCAACAGTTTTCAGTCAAAATTATTTCAAAATATTTAACAGCTTTTCTGTGCTTAAAATGTGGTCAAAAGTGATTGCTGAATTGTAAGCCTCGAACCTGCGAGTAGTATTCACACCTATTATTATAGGCACACTTTGATCACCACATCAATCAAGTGAATCAACGAGTTTATTCACGGGTGCTTAAACAGATTATTGATCTTGATTACACCTAATCACATGGTCCGAGCTGTTCAAACCCTACCACATCTTGTCCGATTTTATATAAATAAACCTGCCCAATCTTGGTTTATTATCAGTTATTTGAAAGTTCTATCAAGACATAAAATTATATTTGTAGTTTTCAAAGTGAGTTTTTTGCGATTAGTTGGCTTATGCCATATTATGGCATCGGGAAGTTCTGAGCTAGAACAGGATTCCAATTCGTTAGACTGGTGGAAGTTTCATCAATCCGTTTATCCAACATTGGCTAGATTTGCGAAAAAGTTTCTCTGTGTACCCGCAACTAGTTGTCTATCAGAATGCTTGCATGTATTTTCAAAGTCTGGACAGATTGTTACCCCTAAGCATGCATGCCTTAAGCCTGAGAAAGTGAACAGGTTGTCATTTCTTGCTGCTAACCTTTCAAAATTTCCAGAGAAATAATTTCTTTCCCAAGCCACATTTGGTCAACTAATTGTGAATTCTCTCAGAGAAAATGTCCGAGAAGAATAATTTTTTTTGAAAATTTACCACTGGAATGACTGGCTTGGTTATCAACCCAGTCATTGTAGTGGTAAATTAAAAAAAAATAATCCTCTTCGTTTGGTCACAGCCCTAAATTTCTAATCATATAGTCATAATGCATTATCCCTGTATCCTTACTGTGACTTTAATTGAATATGTTCACTTGAATAATGCGATTTACTCATTAAATCTATTGACATTGATAATTTTTTTTAACTTTTAATGCTAATTGTCTGCAACTGTCTATAGATGTCAGATTGCTTAACACGTAGATATCAACTTCCAATAATTCATTCGCTTTGAGTATGAATGGTTCTTTCCCTAGGCTTAGCATTTGAAAATCGATCGACCACTGACAAATAATGCCAAGGTGGCAATGCATGTAATTTCCCTTATGCCTATATGATATTATTTTAGCAATTCTCCATTCACCGTTCCCGATCTCATCTGATAATAATGATTTACGTCTTGTGTAAAATTATGAAAATACTGACAATCCTTTACAAATTTGTTTAAAAAATATGCAAATTATGCAAGATATATACTATCATCTGCTTTAGATGATATAATTGTAACTTGCACATCTTGTATATTTGTGACAACAGATGTAAGGGAATTGCCGATATTTGCCGATGCGGCAGTTTTACACAGCTGTTAAAGCAGAATTTTGGTGAACAAATCAGACGCAGTAAGACTGTAGGAGTGTTTTATTGAACTATAGACACGGTTTACAATGCCCTCACACTTATCCAACATTTTCCGATTTTTCACGGTAATAATACCGATATTCGATAAATACCGGTATGAATAGTGATATGGGTATTAATTTTTGTGATACCGTGAAGCCCTAAATACATGTAGATGTGTACATTCAAACGTGTCTCTATTAAACCAGTCTGGGTACCAGAGAAAGTTGCCTGTACAGGCATGTGGTCTTTCTATGGTGGATCAAAAGGCGAAATGAGCTTATGCCTTGACGATCTTCCATTTGTCAACTTTTCTTTAAAATACTCATAGGATCATATCTCCTTATAAAATAACCCAATGGATGACTCCATTTTCTTTGTCAGTCATATGATGTCATAATCAGCTATGTGACATGTAGGGTGACATCATAATGAATTATGTCACGAATGACATAGCTAAGTTCATCACGAACACATAGTTGATGACGGACTAATCGTTGTTGTATGAATTGTATGTCTTTACTATTTAATAAACATGCTGCTAGTTTCAAAATGTTCAACAGCTTACCTCAGTTACCTGTATATCTGTCATATGCGAAATTACTAAAGGGCTCAGTATGTGTGACGGGCTCGATATGTGTGATGCAGTCCATCTACCTGGTAGTTGAAAATTTATCACTAGAATAACTGCCTTGGTCATTGAGATGGGCCAGTTTTGGCTGGTTTGACCATTAAAGAGTTAGTGTTCTAACAGATTTGATGGTTATATATATATATATAAAATGGTGAAAGGTTTAGTGATGTTCTAGGTATTATGACTACATAATTATTAATGATAATAAATTTGTATTCATTTTTATGCAGTCATGGGAGAGACAAGGTGGATGGCATATGTATAGAAACAAACAGACTATCCTGGAGGTATGCTATGAGATTACGAGTTATATATATTATGTGTGTGTGATTCTAGACCGACCGTAGACCCTTTTGATTCTGAATTCTCAAAGGAACAAACTGATATTCTGGATAATACTATGAAAGCAATTTGACTATGCATTAACAAATTTCAGTTGCATTGTTAACTCACCTGGCCAGAATGGCCAAGTGAGCTTATGGCATGGCGACCATCCGTCGCCTGTCTATCCGGCTGCCAACTTTTGCTTAAAAACGCTACTCCTCATTAACCACTTGGCAGATTTCAACCTAATTGGGCTGGAAGGACCCTATGGGAGTAGGCTTCGTAACTTGTGTACAGAATTTGGATCGGAATTTTGCTAAAAATTGTGGCAAATTGTTTAAAATGCTACTCCTCATTAACTGCTTGGACAATTTCAACCAGGCTTAGCTGGGAGGATAGTACGCCTCCTCATTAACTGCTTGAGCAATTTCAACCGGACTTGGCTGGAAGGATACTAGGCTGGTATGTTTCAGAACTTGTATACAGAATTTTGATTAGTCCATTTTTCCGGCGGCCACCTTGGATTTTCTGAAAATTTCTGGAAATCACTTAAAAGCCTACTCCTCGATAACCACTGGGCTGATTTCAGTCAAACTTGGAGGGAAGAACCCTAGCCTAGGATGCTTCAGAATGTATCTATTGAATTTTGATTGGTCAATTTTTATCAGCAACCATCTTGAATTTTCTGAAAAATGGCGGAAAATCGTTTAAATCGCTACTCCTCATTAACTGCTTGAGAAATTTCAACCAGACTTGGCTTGAATGATACTAGGCTGGTAGACTTTAGAAGATACCTATAGAATTTTGATTGGTCAATTTTTCCGACGGAAATTTTGAATTATCTAAATATTTTGGGAAATCAATTAAAAGACGATTTCTCATTAACCGCTGGGCCCGATTTCAACCAAACAGCTGGAAGAACCCGAGGCCCATACGCTTCAGAACTTGTATACAGAATTTTGACGGCTAGATTTTGATCGTGGCCGTCTTGGGTTTTCCGATAAATGGTAATTCATATAAAATGCCACTCCTCATTAATCGCTTGGGCAGTTTCAACCAATTTTGGCTGGAAGGATCCTATTGTCGTAGCCTCTAGAAATTGTATTCAGAATTTCGTTAGGTCAAAGTTTTGGCAGTAATCTCTGATTTTCTGAAAGTTTTCTGGAACCATTTGAAAGCGGTACTACGTCAATCAATAACTCGATTTCAACAAAACTTGGGTGGAACGATCCTATAACGGTAGGCTTCAACATATTAAACGAGAGTCTTGATTGGTTAATATTTTGGTGGCCATCTTGGATTTTCCAAAAATCATCCATCATGTCTATTTAAATGCAAATGGTTTAAATGCCAATGGTCCAGGTGAGCGCCACAGGCCCTTGGGTCTCCATGTTTTCACAGTAATAGGCTCATGGATTTTCACTGTGGGACACGAGAATTAGATTGCAATACAAAATATATTTTATAAATTAAAACGATGTTGACAAATTTTGACACTATCAGTGTTAAGATTTTGGTTAAAGTCATGAATCTTAGCACACCGTGAAGTTCACGATATGGCGTCATCTCGTGAATCATCAACCACATGGATTCAGATTACACACAAATTTTCAGACTAGAAGAAACCAACGTCTTATACAGGTACCAAGCAGGACATCAGCACCGATCTAAGTTTTACTTTAACGAACACAATGTTTCTCTTGCATCTCATTCATGTAGTGGTGTCTGAATGAGCTTTTGCAAGCTATCAATCATCGACAACAAAGTATTATTCACACGATAACGTCATACCACAACAATCATTCACGCAATGACGTCACTATGTGATTCTCATGAGAAATTGAAGAAAATGACATTCCGTGGCGAAATTTACTATTAAGGAAATCAAAAATATATATGCAAATTATATTTTATTAGCTCACCTCGCCTGAAAGGCCAAGTGAGCTTATGCCATGGCGACCGTTTGTCGTGTGTCCGTCATCCGTCCGTCCGTCAACTTTTCCTTTAAACAACTTCTCAAGAACCATTGGGCCGATTTCATTTATGTTTGGCAGGACGCATCCATAGGCCATAGGGATCCAAGGTTGTTCAAACGAAGCTGATCGGCCAATTTGGCCAGTGACCATCTTGGATTTTTGCTGATTTTAGGAAACGTCTTTAAAAATCTTCTCCAAAACCACTAGGGGGAATTGATGCGAATCTCATGAAATATGATCTAGGGCAAGAGCTGAACCAAGTTTGTTCATTAGTGAAAATGAATTCTCCAGAACCACTGAATGAATCGGGTTGAAATTGGGCAGATATAATTAGGGCCTAAGGGCCATTAAAGTTTGTTCAAGGGAAGTTGAACCATAAAAAAACATGGCCGCTGTGGGCCAATCAAAATATAGCGTGTTTGGTGGCCATATTGGATTTTTTTATTTGATGGATTTTGAGGCCAAAATTGGTTTTATTTAGGTTTTTGGGTATTATGATCTCAAATTTGCAATTTTCAAAACTGTCGGATAAAAGGTTTGGTGGCCGTCTTGGATCATTTTCCCGCCAAAAGCTCCCATACTAAAGCAATGGGAAATTTAAAATGTCGTCTTCTCGAGAATTAATGAGCTGATTTCAATTATATTTGGCACGTAGGATCTTTAGGGCAGAGATTCCATTTTGTTCAAATGAAGCCGATCGGCCATCTTGGATTTCGGCCGATTTTTAGAAATGTTTAAAAATCTCTGAAACCATTTGAGGGATCAATTCAGACCTCATGAAATATGATCTAGAGCAAGAGCTGACCCAAGTTTGCTCAGCAAACTTGATTGACCAAATGGTTCAACGGCTATCTTGGATGACCTCGTTTTCGCAAAAACGACTTCCCCAGGACCGCTGAAGCGATCGGGCCGAAATTTGTGATATATGATTAGGGACTAAGGGCCATTAGAGTTTGTTCAAGAGAAGTTGATCCGTCAAAAAACATGGCCGCTGTGGGCCAATCAATATATAGCGTGTTTGGCGGCTGTATTGGATTATTTTATACCCCACCAAAAAATTTGGTGGGGTATTATGTAATGCCGCTGGGCGGGTGTGCAGGCGGCAGAGTGGTTTCCGGATGATAACTCAGTTACCGTTTGTCGGATCGCATTGAAACTTCATAGGGTGGTTGGACTTGGTCTTGGAAAGAAACCTATCAAAATCGACGATGATCCGAAATCCAAGATGGCCACCAGCCACTGGCGGCCATCTTGAAAATTGGTTTCCGGATGATAACTCTGTTACCGTTTGGCAAATCGCATTGAAACTTCATAGGGTGGTTGGACTAGGTCTTGGGAAGAAACCTATCGAAATTGCCGATGATCCGAAATCCAAGATGGCCGCCAGTCACTGGCGTCCATCTTGAAAATTGGTTTCCGGATGGTAACTCCTTTACCGTTTATCGGATCGCATTGAAACTTCATAAGGTGGTTGGACTAGGTCTGGGGAAGAAACCTATCGAAATCGACGATAATCCGAAATCCAAGATGGGCGCCAGCCACCGGCGTCCATCTTGAAAATTGGTTTCTGGATGATAACTCTGTTACTGTTTATCGGATCGCTTTGAAACTTCATGGAGTGGTTAGACTAGGTCTGGGGAAGAAACCTATCGAAATTGACAATGATACAAAATCCAAGATGGCCGCCAGCCACCGGTGGCCATTTTGAAAATTGGTTTCTCCTTCGATCAATACTCACCATTCTATTACTTCTGATATACAGCTGGCCCTGACAGCTGGCTCTAGGACTATAGACTTAGTAAGCTTTACCGACTCCTGGAACCGGGTACTCGGCTCCCAACTGCCGAGTACCCGTCTGCCATGAAGCTCATTCTAGTTTGCATAGCAACAAGAGATACATGCTTTTTGCAGTTGGGAAGTCTTAAGATTGTTTAAACCTAAGTCTTTTCTCTGTGATTAAATTGTGATAGCGTGTGCGTTCTCTAAAGGATATTTGGATTAACATGGATGTCGCAGATGATAACCAGGTTGTATATTTCCATGTTATTACATAACTAAGAAGACTTAGGTCTTTGAAATTTTGTCTGTGTCGCATGTTCCAATTTCTGTCCCCAAAGAATCTGGGACGTGTGTTAACAACGAAATATGCCGGATGATCGCCTTCTTTAAACCCCAACAGGCGATCGGCAGATATGAAAATAGGTGTTGGCTGACGGTGTTTTAACACGAATATCGGCTGACATCGTTCTCCGTAAGCTCCGAGCGGGTGACGTCACACCCGTGTGTCTCGGATGTTTATGTGAAGAAAATGTTTCATTAATTCGCGCATCTGATTCTAGGTGCTGCGTACTAAAATTGGTACCAGAAAACTTTGTGTAAAAATAGTCAAACTTACAGTTTTTGCCGAAGTCCGTGGGTGTAGCAAGCCACAATCATGTCAAGAAATCGACAGACAGGCAGGATAGAGTTTAATGATGATGATGAATGACTGATGCCGAGTGAGCGCTCATGGAAACTGGTTCTTTGTTCATCCTATTCCAACTGAAATTCTCTGTTGTCCTCTAGACCATTTACTAAGATGTCTCCTCAAGAGAATCACTAAACTAGACTGCCTAAACCTATCCATCCTCGTGATATTGTTGTATATCCACGCAAAGAAAACGTGCAAAATGAGCTGTGAACTGCTGTCAATCACGTTAGAAATGTAACAGGAAGTTGCTTGGTTAAGTCTAAAAGTCGGATCCATAAAAGTTTGTGTGAAATACAACTAAATAAATATTGCTGGTTTATGATTATGTTAACACTTTGGAATTTTCAAGTTTGTGTGTTATCACGATCTGTTTGCAATGATCAGTGGTTTCAAAATTCTTGATTTAGATGTGTGGTCTGCGGATTTACCGTGTGCTACAGCAGTTTGTTTACATTTTGTTGTTTCTTCTCATATCGTTTTGGCCTTCGTTAGGAGTATAATTTATATTTATTAGTAAATATACGCCGAATGCTATGCGATATGAGTGTATGGGTGTATTATTGCTCGCTTCGTTCTTGTCGTCATAATTAATGCGATCTTTGCTGTAACGTTGTGGGGTGGGGTGCGGGAGGGTTACAGTTAATTTATGGTCAAAATATTTGAAAATTAATTGTCTGCCTTCCGTCTCTGTTTCGTTCCGCTTGCTTATTGTAGGTTTGTGCTTATTTATAGGCCAAGCCAGCCCCGCCATCGTGTGACGAGTGCCACAAATTCGTTCGGGTTCTGTTTAAGGACCATGTCTGTTTTCGATGTATGAAATGTAACCTTGACAATAGGTGTAATGTATGTGCAGTGTGGTCGGTTGACATGATGTTGCAGTTCCTTGCCCAGAAGGACTTGGCAGGGTCTGACGCGGGATCAGGCGGTCCGAAAGCAAATCGTGGAGCGTCCGTTTCGGCCCTTGGGGGCGCTCCACGTCTGGAACCGGAGGTGACGGAGGTGGCACCGCTGGCGTGGTTTGGTCCGGCTATGCAGGGCTTCCTGCATAGCGTTCTGCTCACGCTGGTGTCGTCCCTGCTGCCGAAAGTTGTAGGACAGTCTCTCCCCATGTTTGATTCGGACCCTGTCCTTGGACATGGTTCTGGACTGGCCACCGAGGGAGCCGTCTCGTACGGCCCCCTGGCAGTCCCGTCGGGCTCCGGCCTGATGGGTTCTGTTTCTCTGCGGCCACCTCCTGGTGGTCCAGTAGCGGTGGCCAGTCCGTCAGGCATGGGAGCCGTCCACCAGGACGGCTCCACGGTTTCCTCGTCTAGTGATGACTCTTCGGGGTCTGAAGATGAGGAGGCCGAGGAGAGGTTGCTGCGGCGTGTGATGCCACGGGTGGAGAATATGGAGGTCGATTCTGTCCTGGACGGAACCACCCTCCATCTGGCTGGCTTGGCGCAAGCCAGGGCAGTGGCTCCGCCCGTGGTTGAGGCCAATCTGGTACCGGGCACCGGTCCCGTGATGGTTGGTTTGCCGCCAACTGACACAGTGACAGGTGTGCTGGGCCAGGTGTGGTACTCACCTATCTCGCCTGGTCCGGCGGCCAGACATGGGGTGCCGTTGGCGCCCGTGTTTGGCTATGGTTCCACGACCGTTACGGGTCCGCACGGTTTTCCGTGCGGGCCTACTCCATGGACTGGTGTGTTCCATGGGGTGGCGGTGGAACCTTACGGTACCGGAGTTCCTGGCGTATCAGCAACGGCTCCTAGCCGGGAGGCCGTTGCTGGTAGGGCCGTGAACATGTCAACGGGTGACGTGCCGAGGAGGATGCACCCTGTCCATCGGTGGCATCGATTTGGACGGGGATCTTACCCGCAGCCCAGATCCAGTCTATTGGACTGGATCCACGGTTTATTGAGTTACTGGATGCTATTTATAGCAAGCAACTCATGACCAAGGGCCAGCTTCCTGTGGCCTCCAGGGAGGTGCGGGCGAGGTGTCGTATTCCACGGGGGGAATACGACAGGTATGGTGTTGTCCCGTCGGTCACCGAGGTAATGGCAGGGTTGAGGAAAGGAATGTGGTGTGTATCGATCGATCTGAAAGATGCATATTTCCACATTCCAATGAACAGGAGTTGTCACAGGTTTCTGAGATGTGCGTTTCAGAATCAAGTATGGGAGTTTATAGTCCTCCCATTCGGCCTGTCGACAGCTCCAAGGGTTTTCACAAGAGTGGTCCTTGCGGTGACAGCATTTCTCAGAAAAGAGAACGTGGCGCTACACACCTACATAGACGATTGGCTGATCAAATCAGCCAGGTTAGTGGTGGATACTGCTCTGACTCTGAAGTTGCTTTCAGATCTAGGCTGGATAGTCAACAAGGAGAAATCTGAGTTGACACCCACTCAACATTTCGTTTATTTAGGGATGCGATTCGATCTCGAGGAGCGTATGGTTTACCCGTCAGAGCCCAGAGTGGTGTCTCTGTTAGCCATCCTCAAGAGTTTTCTATTGGGAAACCACATTCAGGCGAGGCGGTTTCTTCAGATGATGGTCTCCTTGGAGCAGGTAATCCTGTACGCTGCTCTGATGCGAAGACCTATCCAGTTGTATCAGATGTCTCTGTGGAAACAGAGAACAGAACCCCTGTGCCAGTTTTGGAGCCAATAATGTCGCATCTTGTATGGTGGAAAAAGCGTCAGAATCTCCTAGTATTAGTTTCGCTGTACCTACCTCACCCCCAGCTGTCCGTGTAAACGGATGCATCGCTGGAGGGGTGGGGGGCCTGCCTGGGAGAACACCAGGTCTCGGGCACATGGACTCTCCAAGCGAGCCAGCTGCATATCAATTTGTTGGAAATGATGGCAGTGGAACTGGCATTGGAAAAGTTTCTTCCAAAAGCCAGGGGCAAGACGATATTGATACGGTCGGACAACTCGACAGTAGTATCATACATAAATCGCCAAGGCGGGACCAAGTCACCCACACTATGTATCAAAGTGTGGCACTTGATTCAATGGTGCAGGAATTACTCGGTTGTTTTGAAAGCAGCTCACATTCCTGGGCGATTGAACATTCTGGCGGATGCTTTGTCTCGCAGACAGAGAATTCTGCCAACAGAATGGTCTCTCAACCATCCAGTTCTACACAGGATCTTCGAGCATTGGCGCAAACCCAACGTGGACTTGTTCGCCACACGGGAAAATGCTCAAATCATGACTTATGTCTCGCCGATTCCAGATCCAAATGCCGTCGATACAGACGCTCTGGCGATAAGCTGGAGAGGGATGCACGCTTACGCGTACCCACCCACCATTCTTCTACCGAAGATAATGGTGAAGATCAGGGAGGAGCCGTGCCTGGTCCTGCTAATAGCGCCATTTTGGTCCAGCAGGGTGTGGTTCACGGATCTTCTAGATCTGCTGGTGGAAAACCCAGTGCAGTTACCCAAGATTCCGAGGCCAAGGGACGCTTCCTACACGAGCATCCCGAAATGTTCAAATTGACTGCGTGGATGTTATCAAACAACGTTCCACGTCGGAAGGCTTTTCTCGACAAGTTGCAGATTTCATCGCAGCTGCGAGAAGGAGGTCAACCGTCAAGTCATATAACCACAAGGTTAACAAATTTGCAGGCTGGTGTGAAAGAAAGGGTATTGATACCTTTCAATCCACTATTCAGCAAATAGCAGACTTTCTCTGTGAGCTGTTCTATTCAGGACTGGCTCCTGTCACGATTGCTAGATACAAGTCAGCTTTGGCATGAGTTATCCCTTGTCTAGCCAACAGGGATAGTCCAGAGGTGGGCCAGTTGAATGTGATGGTGAAGGGAATGAGCAATCTCCGACTGAGACAACCGGTAGTCATTCCAGTCTGGAGTCTATCTTTAGTGCTTAATGTCCTGGCCAAGCACCCTTTCGAACCGTTGCGTTCGGCTAGTCTAAAGCATTTGACTCCAAAGGAGGTCTTTCTATTGGCAGCTTCCTCAGCTCGAAGGCGCTTTGAGATCCATGCACTTTCAGCAGAGAGGGACCGATTTATATTCTCCGGAGAGGGTCTGCGTCTTCTGCCAAGAGCAGAGTTTATGTCAAAGAATCAATATGAGATATCCCGGCAAACCGATCATTATACCGAAACTAACTAGGTTTGATCGTGATGCCAGTGTCTGGTGCGCAGTCCATGCTTTGACTAAGTACAAGAAACGGACAGACTCATTACGGTCGAATGATAGACATCTGTGGATCTGCCATAAGAAGCCATATGGCGCCGCATCCATGGATTCTATCTCTCGTTGGGTAATCGAATGCATTCAGACTACCCATGAGATTGCGACTGGGCACCAGGTGCAATGCGCAAGGGCACATGATGTTAGAGGAATAGTCACCTCGACCGCCCTTTACAATGGTGTTCCGTTAGAGGACATCATGGCTGTTGTACAATGGCACTGTGAGTCCTCTTTCACGGATTACTATATGAGGGATGTGTCAGACTCCGCCAATCCACTCGCTTTAGCTGTTTTGAAACGATAGTTATAGGACCACACTGCTCTTCTCCCTTTTTTGGCATTTGTAAGAAAGAATTAAGAAGCAGACATGGTCGGGCGAGAGGATGTCAACCAGATTGTGTCACTGATGGCCGGACAAGTGAATGGTTGGAGGCGCCACGTCTGGAATCCAAATATGAGGTAATTCAAGATTGAGTTTTTTTTAATATGTCTATATATCATGTTCATTCATCTTATATATTCATGCTCATTCCCAGGCTAATACATATATATATATATATATATATATGCAAAGAGCAGTTAACCCTCCTTGGCCTATTTGTGTTTCAAGCGAGATGCATGTTCATGAGTCCTCTCCCTTTTCTTAGGAGAAAAAAAAGGGGGGGGGGCAGTGATGCGAATGTGATTCGGTTCCGTTAACTTGATGGTCCTTTTAGGTCTCCATTAATCAAGTTTAAGTCTAGCTCTTTCTCCAAGGGGCAAAAGTAGCAGTTATGGCTTGCCCCTTCCCACCAGGTTACTGACCAAATCCGGTGTATATCAGAAGTAATAGAATGGTGAGTATTGATCGAAGGAGAATGAAGGAAATTTCAATTTCCCTTTCTCCGAGATCTAACAATACTCACCATTCTATTACGGACCCAGCCTCCCAGCCCCACGGAGGCAAACCATGGGTTTCTCTTGTTTGGTGGCTCTGCAAACAATATGAGCTTCATGGCAGACGGGTACTCAGCAGTTGCGAGCTGAGTACCCGGTTCCAGATGTCGGTAAAGCTTACTAAGTCTATAGTCCTAGAGCCAGCTGTCAGGGCCAGCTGTATATCAGAAGTAATAGAATGGTGAGTATTGCTAGATCTCGGAGAAAGGGAAATTGAAATTTCCTTCATTCCAGATGATAACTCCGTTATCATTTATGGGATCGCTTTTAAACTTCATCGGGTGGTTCGACTACCTCTGGTGAAGAAACCTACCTAGATGGACAGAAATCCAAGATGGCCACCAGCCACTGGTGGCCATCTTGAAAATTGGTTTCCAGATGCTAACTCCGTTGCTTTTTATCGTATCGCTTTGAAACTTCATAGAGTGGGTGGACTAGGTCTGAGGAAGAGACGTATCAAAATTGACACTGATCCAAAATCCGAGATGGCCGCCATCTTGAAAGTAGGTTTCTGGATGATATCTCCGTTTACATTTATTGGATCACTTCCTAGGGTCGTTGAAATATGTCTGGTGAAGAAACCTATCGAAATTTACGATAATCAGAAATCCAATATTGCCACCAGTCAGCGGCAGCCATCATGAAAGTTGGTTTCCGGACGATACCTCCTTGACCGTTTAGCAGATCGCTTTGACATTTAATAAGGATTACTGGTCTGAGGAAGAAATATTTTCTGATAGCTGTCATTTATTAGTTTGTCATCATGGCGGGGTATTATGCGCCGTTTGTGGAGCTCTTGGTTTTTGGGTATTCTGATCTCAAATTTTCAATTTTCAAAACTGTCGGATAAACGGTTTGGCGACCATCTTAAATCATTTTCCCACCAAAAGCTCCCATACTAAAGCAATGGGAAATTTAAAATGTCTTCTCGAGATTTAATGGGCCGATTTCAATTATATTAGGCAGGTAGCATCCTTAGGGCTTAGAGGTTCCATTTTGTTCAAACGAAGCCGATCAGCCAATTTGGCCGGCGGCCATCTTGGATTTCGGCCGATTTATAGAAATGTCTAAAAATCTCTGAAACCGTTGGAGGGATCAATTCAGACCTCATGAAATATTATCTAGCGCAAGAGCTGATCCAAGTTTGTTCAAGCGAACTTGATTGACAAAATGGTTCAGCGGCCATCTTGGATGACCTCGTTTTCGCAAAAACGACTTTTTCCCCAGAACCGCTGAAGCGATCAGGCCGAAATTTGTGATATATAATTAGGCACTAAGTGCTATTAAAATTTGCTCAAGAGAAGTTGATCCATCAAATGGGCCAATCAATATATAGCGTGTTTGGCGGTTATATACACTTTTTCGCGCTCCTTCAAGATATTTAAGCGAAAATCGGTGCATCGCTTTAGTATAAGGAGTTACAGAGCAAGTTCGAGTTTCAGACATTTTCGTCAATTTTTTGTGGAGTTATGCCCCCTTTCGACTTATGCAATATGAAAAATATTAGTTTTCCGCACTTTTTTTCGCAGTCGTTCAAGATGTTATACTGAGAACTGCTACATTGCTTTGTTATGAGAAGTTACAGACCAAGTTTGAGTTTCAGGTGTATGCATAAATCTTTGATGGAGTTATGTCCCCTTTCGACTTATGAAATACAAACATATCAGCCTTCAAGACTTTTTCCTTCTCCATCACCATATATAACTGAGACTTGGTCTATTGCTATGTTATGAGAAGTTACAGATCAAGTTCGAGCTTCAGCTGCTTTTGACAATTTTTAATGAAATTTTTGACCGTCAATCAATTTATATCACCAGGTCGGTTATATTGGATTTTTTGTGCATTGTTATTTCAAATTTGCCATTTTCGAGACTGTTGGATAAACAATTTAGTGGCCATCTTGGATTACCTGCCAAAATCTCCCATACTAAAGCAATAGGAAATTAAAAATGTATTATTCCCATGCCATCTTGGATTCTTGTCGATTTTTAGAAATGTCTTTAAAAATCTTCTCCAAAACCGCTTGGGGGATCAATTCAAAATGTATGAAATATCTAGGGCAAGAGCTGCACCAAGTTTGTTCAAGGGAACTTGATTGGCCAAATGTTTGGCGGCCATCTTCGATAACCTATTTTTTGCCAAAACAACTCTAGAATCACTGAGCGGATTGGGCCGAAATTTGGGAGATATGATTAGGCACTGAGTTTTTTCAAGTGAAGTCTCTACGTCAGAAATATGGGCACAGTGGACCAATCAAAATGTAGCGTGTTTGGTGGCCATATTGGACTTGCAAAAGTGTCCACAAACTCATTTAAAAGACTACTCCTAAACCACCCACCAACAATTTTGCATAGTGCTCCAGGTGAGCGACACAGGCTCCTTGGGCCTCTTGTTTTATTAGTCCCCTACCGGTAAAACCGGGGGTACTATAGGTTTGCACAATAGGTCTGTCCGTCCCTCCGTCCGTCGCTGTTGGTTTTCCGCACTTTTTTCGCAGTCCTTCAAGGTATTCAACTGAGAATTGGTTTATTGCTTTGTTATGAAAAGTTACAGCCCAAGTTGGGGTTTCAGGGATATGCGTAAATTTTTCATGGAGTTATGCCCCCTTTCAACCTAAGAAATACAAAAAATATCAGCTTTCCACACTTTTTCGCGCTCCTTCAAGATATTTAAGCGAAAATCGGTGCATCGCTTTAGTATAAGGAGTTACAGAGCAAGTTCGAGTTTCAGACATTTTCGTCAATTTTTTGTGGATTTATGCCCCCTTTCGACTTATGCAATATGAAAAATATTAGTTTTCCGCACTTTTTTTCGCAGTCTTTCAAGATGTTATACTGAGAACTGCTACATTGCTTTGTTATGAGAAGTTACAGACCAAGTTCGAGTTTCAGGTGTATGCATAAATCTTTGATGGAGTTATGTCCCCTTTCGACTTATGAAATACAAACATATCAGCTTTCAAGACTTTTTCCTTCTCCATCACCATATATAACTGAGACTTGGTTTATTGCTATGTTATGAGAAGTTACAGATCAAGTTCGAGCTTCAGCTGCTTTTGACAATTTTTAATGAAATTTTTGACCATCAATCAATTTATATCAGCAGGTCGGGGGGGGGGGGGGTGGACATGTATTGCAAAGCAATACTTACAGAATTCTTGTTTAATCATCATTTAGCGTCCTGTGGCCATTCTCTGTTTGTGTTCACCTTTAGGGTAGAATGACTCATATTTAATCATCATTTAGCGTCCTGTGGCCATTCTCTGTTTGTGGTCACCTTTAGGGTAGAATGACTCATATTTAAAAGCTTTATTTTGCTCGGTAATAATTTATTTTCATCCGTTTCGAGATTCTTATAAATATTGTTTTTATCAGACAACACTGAACAAATCTTATCCAAATTTAAAACAATGGCCCAGTAAGTGAATGATGCCGAGTCACAAATAAGTTGACATGCGTTTCTCTCAAACCTGCAAACTAGCAAGTGAAACATAGGTATTACTTTTCCTGTCAAGTTGTCATCGTTTCTCTTACACCTGCGAAGTATCAAGTGAGACATACATTTAGGTATCACTCTTCCTGTCAAGGTGTTGTCGTCAACATTAAAGCTGTTCTTGACAAAATAGACATGCATGGCAGGTGAGACATTTAATTCTGTAGAATTACTGTTCATTAGCTCACCTGGCCAGAATGGCCAAGTGAGTTTATGGTGGTGGCGATCGTCCGTCTGTCCATCCATCCATCTGTCAAGTTTTGATTAAAAATGCTACTCATTAACCACTTGGCAGATTTCAACCTAATTTGGCTGGAAGGACCCTATGGGGGTAGGCTTCAGAACATTTATACAGAATTTTGATTGGTCAATTTTTTCGGTGGCCATCTTCAATTTTCTGAAAAATTGCAGGGAATCGTTTAAAAAGCTACTCTTCATTAACTGCTTGGACAATTTCAACCAGTCTTACCTGGAAGGATAGTACGCTGGTATGTTTCAGAACTTGTATACAGAATTTTGATTGGTCAATTTTTCCGGCAACAATCTTGGATTTTCTGAAAATTTCTGAAAATCACGTAATAGCCTACTCATCAACCACTGGGCGTATTTCAATAAAACTTGGATGAACGAACCCTAGTGTGGCATCCTTCAGAACTTGTATACATCATTTTGATTGGTCCATTTTTTTGGTGGCCATCTTGAATTAAAAAAAAAAATGGCGGGAAATCGTTTAAAAGGCTTCTCATTAACTGCTTGAGCAATTTCAACCAGACTTGGCAGGAAGGATACACAGGCTGGTAGGTTTCAAAACCAGTATACAGATTTTTGATTGTTCAATTTTTCTGGCGGCCATCTTAGATTTTCTGAAAATCACTTAAAAGCCTACTCCTCGATAACCATTGGGTCAATTGCAATCAAACTTGGATGGAAGAACGCTAGCCTAGTATGCTTCAGAATAGTCTGCTGGTATGTTTCAGAACTTGTATACAGAATTTTGATTGGTCAAGTTTTCCGGCAACCATCTTGGATTTTCTGGAAAATGGCAGGAAATCGTTTAAAACGCTACTCATTAACTGGTTGAGCAATTTCAACCAGACTTGGCTGGAAGGCAGAATTTTGATTGGTCCATTTTTCCGGTGGCCATCTTGGATTTTCAGAAAAGTTTGGGAAATCGGTTAAAAGGCTACTCCTCATTAACCGCTAGAACGAGTTCAAGCAAACTCGGCTGGAAGGATCCTATTGTCGTAGCCTCTAGAAATTCAGAATTTCGATAGGTCAATGTTTTGGCAGAAATCTCTGATTTTCTGAAAGTTTTCCGGAACCATTTAAAATGGTACTCCTTCCTTCAATCAATAACCCGGTTTCAACAAAACTTGGGTGGAACAATCCTATGATGGTAGCCTTCAACATATTAAACGAGAATCTTGATTGGGCAATTTTTTGGTGGCCATCTTGGATTTTCTGAAAATCATCCATCATGTCTATTTAAATGCAAATGGTTTAAATGCCAATGGTCCAGATGAGCGCCAAAGGCCCTTGGGCCTCATGTTTTGTTTAGCCATGCACACACGACACATTAATTTAATATGCGTTACCAATTTAACATTTACACCAGTGAATTCCCTATATCTCATTTTCAGGGCAACCATACAGGAAAAAAGTGGACTATTTAGAAATTAATTTGATTGGAAGTTGTTGCTGCCTGAGGCAGCAACTGCTTCCAGACAAATTAATTTCAAAATATTGAACAGAATAACTTTAATATCGTAAAGAATTAATTTTTCCAGGGATTTGTCATTGAAAGTGTTAAAGATCAAGATTGGGTAAGAAAATTCCATTTAGCAGCCAAGACAAGACTTTTTGAAACTTATCACCAGAATGACTGTAAGTGTCAGTAAATGGACAATGTTTGTGTTTCCTTAACATCACTGCAGAGGCCTCTTGTCCGTTTTGACCATTAAATGGTCCATTCTCCTCAAAGCAGATGCACTTTAGAGCCGCAGGATGCGATTCACTATATGGTAGCTTGAAGATCATCATCTTATATACTAGTAGGCTTAATTGGTACGTGGCGTCTGATGTGTCTGTGGCAGATTTAATTACACTGTACTATGCATATTCTATTTTCAGGGTCCTCCATTGCCAGACAAAGAAAAAGACGACTTTAGCGATAAAGGATTCAAGTCCCGTAAATCACATCATGACCTAAAGACAAGTTTCGCATAAAGAACTGGCAACATTATATATATATAGTTTGAATTTTAGAGACAATATCACATGTGAAGTGCTCATCCATGTGTGACTGAATATTATATATAGTTGATGTATCTAATCTTCTATAAAACAATGAAGAATTTAATATTATCAGTATGTCTCCGGTAAGATTGAGATATGTCATGTATATTTGTTATGTGTGCAGCATGTGAAAATACAACTTGTTTATTCTATTCAAGTTTTTCGTAGAGCAGATTTGTAGATAATGCAAAGCATAGTATGTTAAATAACATTTTAAGTGCTGCGTATTAATTAAACTTGTTGAAATTTTTCTGAACTCTTGTTGTAAACAGCTGCTTTAGTATTCAAAGTATACGTGATAATGCAGTGCATATTCTCAATTGCCAGACAGTTATAATGAGCACGGACAACATTCTTATGTCTGTAACTTGATCTGTGTATGCTCCCTATAGATTAATTAAAGATGAACAATAGCAATATTTCTAGTCATTAAGGACAAACGCGTAATCAAACTAACTTCTCATTATTGACCATTTTGACAACTATATTCTGGAGGTATAAAACTTGAGAGTTGAGAATCAAACTTTGCCACAAGTCATGCGAATCTACACAATCACATGAATGCCTGCAACTATGCCTAGACACACGTACTCACAAACGCAAAAAAAAATATAAATACAACCAAATACGTTGAGAGTTGAGGAATTTTTCCCAAGTAGACTGGCAGCCAGACTAGAAGTCCCATCATTAGCTCAGCTGGCCAGAATCGTCGAAGGGCTCCCATACTAAAGCAATGGGAAATTTTTAATGTCTTCTCGAGAACCACTGGGTCGATTTCAAGTATATTTGGCAGAAAGCATCTGGAGGGCATAGAGATCCAAGTTTGTTCAAACGAAACCTAGCAGCCATATTGGACAGTGGCCATCTTGGATTTTGGCCGATTTTTAAAAATGTCAAAATCTCCGAACCCGCTTGGTGGATCGATTAAAAACTCATGAAATATTATGTACGGCAAGAGCTGAACAAGTTTGTACAAGGGAACTTGATTATCTAAATAGTTCGGCGACCATCTTGGATTACCTAGGTTTTGCGAAAACGACTTCTACAGAACTGCTGAACGGATCGGACCGAAATGTGGCAGATATGATTATGGGATAAGGGCCATTAAAGTTCGTTCAAGGGAAGTTGATACATAAAAAACATGGCCGCCCATGTACCAATCAAAAAGTAGCCTGTTTGGCGCTATATTGGGTTTTCTTATTTGATGTCTTTTGAACCCGAAATTGGTTTTATATGTTTTTGGGTATGCTGCTTTTAAATTTAAATTGGATAAACGGTTTGGATGCCATCGGAGATCTGTTTCCCGCCAAAAACTCCAATACTAAAGCAATGGGCAATTAAAAATGTCTTCTCGAGAAATTCTGGCCCGATTTCAATTATATATTCAAATCAAAACTCACGAAACATCATCAGGGCCAACAGCTGAACCAAGTTTGTTCAAGGGATCTTGATTGGCCAAATGTATCAGCAGCCATCTTGGATGACCTAGCTTTCTTGAAAGCGACTTATTCTCCAGTACCAGTAAACAGATCCGTCTGAAATTTGAGAAATATGATTAGAGACTAAAGGCCATTAAATTTTGTCCATGGAAAGCTAATACGTAAAAATAACATGGCCACTGTGGAACAATAAAAATTTAGTGTGCTTGGTGGCCATCTCTGATTTTCTGAAAATTTCTGAGAAAATCATATAAAAGACTACTTATTAACCACAGGGCCAATTTTAATAAAACTTAGCTGAACCTTCACCGAAATTAGATTGGTACATTTTTTCAATGGCCATCTCATTTTGTTCTGTTGTGCCAGTGGCCAATAATTCCAGGTGAGTGATACAGGCCCCTTGTGCCTCTTGTTTGCTTGTTACATTTATGTAAGAAAATAAATTGAGTAAATATGGTTTGGTAATCAGCCTAAATTCTGGTCTGAACTCTAATCCATTTGTCGATAACCTCCAGTGATACTGTTGATGGCCATGTCAAACAGATTGACAACAAACATTGAAGAATAGGTTTCACAATCTTTTGTATTACCGTACTCTTAGTATAGTCAGAAATTGTTACACATATGATAATTAGGATATATACGATAAAAGTTAAATAAAATGCTCATGTATTATGTCAGCTCTCCTATCACTGGAGAAGCCAATACTGCTTGGGAAATCGATTCAAAACTCATGAAACCTCAACTAGGGAAAAAGACGTTAAGCCAAGTCTGTTCAAGAAGACTTGATTTTCTGAACGGTTCAGCGGCCATCTTGGATGACTTAGTTTTCCCGAAAACGACTTCTCCAGAACCGCTAAAGGGATCAGGCCGAAATTTGGGAGATATTATTAGGGACTAAGGGCCATTAAAGTTTGTTCAAGTGAAGATCTTCTGTCAAAAAACATGGCCGCCGTGGACCAATCAAAAAGTAGCGTGTTTGGCGGCCATATTGGATTTTTTTATTTGATGGCTTTTGAGGCCGAAATTGGGTTTATATATGTTCTTGGCTATTCTGATTTCATATTTGCCATTTTTTAAACTGTCAGATAAACGGTTTGACTTGGATCTTTTTCCTACCAAAAACTCCCATACTAAAGCAATGGGAAATTTAAAATGGCTTCTCGAGAACCACTGGACCGATTTCAAGTATACCTGTCAGGAAGCATTCTTAGGGCATAAAGGTCCATGTTTGTTCAAACAAAGCTGATCGGCCAATTTGGTTGGCAGCCATCTTCGATTTTAGACATGTCTTTAAAAATCTATGAAACCACTTGGGGGATCAATTCAAAACGCATGAAATATCATCTAGTGCAAGAGCTGCACCAAGTTTGTTCAAGGGAACTTGATTGGCCAAATGGTTTTGCAGCCATCTTGGATAACCTATTTTTTGCCAAAAGAACACCAGAACTACTGAACGGATTGGGCCACAATTTGGGAGATATGATTAGGCACAGAGTCCATTAAAGTTTGTTCAAGAGAAGGAGCTACTTCACAAACATGGCTGCAGTGGACCAATCAAATTGTAGTCTGTCTGGCGGCCATATTGGACTTGCAAAAATGTCCACAACCTCATTTAAAAGACTACTAAACCACCCACCAACAATTTTGACAAAAATGCATAGTGCTCTAGGTGAGCAACACAGGCCCCTTGGGCTGCTTGTCTATTTGGGGCATTGGGATGGGGGGGGGACATAACTAGTCATCCTAGATGGCCGCTAGACAAAATGACCAAGATCCTGTTGAACAAACTTCATTAAGCTATTGACCTACATGACCTATATGCTGTACATTCGTTGAGGATGAACATGTAGGGCTTGTCTTCCATTGGACTGCAAATATACCTTGACCACCAAAAATTTAGATTTTCTTGATCATTAACAGATTATTTATCCTAATATTTTTAAATAACCAGTACAAGATATCAGGGGTCTATGAATTTCCCACTGTATGGATTTAAAGCGTTTGGTATATTTGACTCTATCTAAGCAATCAGTCCAAGTTAAGCGGCATTGTATGCATTCAAAATGGCGCGTCCGATCTGTTAATCACACTGAATGTCATTTGTTAACTGATGTAACAATCAAAATGGTGTAGCTCTCGCTTCACTCAAAGTTATTTTGAAATTCACTTGAAAATATTCAACAACTTACTGTATAGCTACCTTGAAAATTAGATATTAGAAATTCAGGTTTCAAAGCTTCAAATCGATTCCAACGTGCATAAAGTCATTGCATTACTAACCTCTCACTCTCTCAGACACGTCAGCGGCCAGATTCACAAAGAAGTAAGTTATGCCTGGAATGAAAAGCCCAGGGTCAGGCATTTTGGTAAATTTTCAAGCGGTTTTTGGGCTCACAAATGAACATTTCTGATTACCACTGCAAGGGCTGGTTTTGGCCTGCATCTCAGGCCTGGGGTCAGTTACATTTAAATGTAACTAGTTACAGTTACATTGGACTATGTCAGTTACAGTTAAAGTTACATTGGTTGAGCAATGTAACTAGTTACATTTCAGTTACTTTGCATAATGTAACTAAAGTTACATTTCAGTTACATTAGTTACTTTGTCTGATAATTACTATGAAGAACTATTATCCTTGGAGCATGGACTTTCTACAGTATGATAATCCACCATTTACCATGGGCAATATAAGTTTCCAGTGAAATTAGCTTCGAAATCTCCATCAGCTTTATTGTATGCGTAACTTAAAGTAGCAATTTAAATATGTCTGCTGAGTACTTTAGACAAGTTTTACTTTCAAAAGATGTTGCTTCATATAGCAGAAACAACTTTTTTCAGGTCAAATTAGATTCAAAATATTCAACAGCTTTCCAGTACACTAGTTTCATTCCAGCCTTTATAAATTTGTCTGCTATACCAAAATGGTTGATGACTTGACCTTTATCAATGGCATTGTCCTTTGATCTTTATCACCACACATATGTGAATTGACCGTAGCTTGACTATAGTTGCTGAGCAATGATGTCCTAAGCTGGCCTAATCAATAGTATATAAAGAAAAGAACAGGACATGCTGTTAACACCTATAGTGGCAGATTTTACCTTTCTTTACAATTCAACATTTGCTGTTTTTAATCCTTTTATCCCTTTAACACTAAAGACAACAAGGACAAACAACTTTTGCAATGGTGTTGAGAAATGTCCATTTCCGGATAAATATAGGATTGCTTTTGAAAATTTACCACTGGAATGACTGACTTTACTATGAGAAAAATAAAATTTTCTTTAACAAATTTGAGCCTTAAAAGGTAACTTAATTCTCTAATGATTTAGTAAACAACCTGTTTCTATGGTAGCCTAATGTAAAAGCTGTATAAGAATTTGATTAAAGTTATCACTGCCTGATGTAGCAATAACATTCAGTCAGATTATCATATCTAACAAGCATATTTTGAGAATATAGAATAACCCTTCACTGGTCAAGATTGGTCAAGAAAATCAAACCTTTGGCCTAGCAAATAAATTTTGCAGCCTACAGGATTAATATTTGAAAATTTACCAATGGAATGACTGGCCTAATATTCATGCCAATTATTCCAATGGTAAATTTCAAAAATAAATATCCCTGATACCTGGAAATAAAGTTGCTGCCCAAAGCATCAACATCTTCCAGTCAAATTAGCTTCAATATATTCAACAGCTTACTTTAGTGAGAAAATTGTAATAAATCTATTAGAAAAGTTTGAATTGTAACTGAAATTTCAGTTACTTTTGCAATGTAACTGGTTACATTTCAGTTACTGTAACTGAAAAAATTCTTCAGTTACAAGTTACTTCAGTTACATGAAAAATGTAACTAAGTTAGTCAGTTACAGTTACCCCAGCCCTGCTGCATCTTGGTCCCAGACAAAAGCACCACATTTGTACATGTAGCTCACCTGGCCAGAATAGCCAAGTGAGCTTATTCCAAGGCGATCATCCATCATCCATCCGTCAACCGTTGCTTCAACTCATTAACCCGTACCACTCTGGTGTTAAAATTTTAAATCTTCAAATTAAATTAAAAGATGAACTGGTGTTCATTTTTCAACAAATTTGGTGGGAGATGGTGCTGTCGTAGACAGCAACATCTTGCACCAAAATTGTTGAAAAAGGTACACCAGTTTTTTTTATAGTGACACCATATAAGATAGAATATGGACATCAGAGTGGTATGGGTTAATGGTCAAGCGATCCAAAACCAGCCTATGCTATGGTCTTGTGGGATGTCCATTTACAGGCCAGAATACAAGTTTTGAACATTTACCACTGGAATAATTGGCTCGATACACGAAAATTGTTTTCTGGCCTGTAAATGGACATTCAAAAAGTAGATATTTAAATTTTGTTGACCAAATCTGGCCATTAAAGAGTTAAAGCCTAAACCGCTTGGCAGATTTTAATCAAATTTGGCTGGAAGTATCCTAGCGTGGTAGGATCGATAACTTCTATTTAGAATTTTGATCGGTAAATATTTTTGGGCGGGCATCATGGGTTTTCTGAAAATTTTCTGGAACCTTTTAAAAGGCCAACTCCTCAATGACCTTTTAAAATGCTAACTCCTCAATGACCTTTTAAAATGCTAACTGCTCAATGAAACTTGCGTGAAACGATCCTATATGTCTGAAGACGGTAGGAATCAACATATGAAAAAGAAATTTTGATTTGTCAATATTTTTGGTGGCCATCTTAAATGTTCTGAAAATTTATGGTCCAAATGCTAATGTGAGCGACACAGGCCCATAGTATTAGCTTTAAATTTTTCATAGGAACCACTTCCTAAAGATTCACCGGCCTATCAAGAGAAGACTATTCTTTTAAATTTACCACTGACTATAATGCCTACCTCTTATCAAGCCAGTAATTCCACTGATAAATTTTCACCAACAGCTCCGCAAATGGCACATAATTCTCTGCCCTGATGACAGACCAAGGAATGAGAGCTTTCAGAAAATAGTGATTTCTTCCACAGACCTATATCTGTCATCCAATGAAATTTCCAAGTGATCTGATAAACAGTCGTGGAGTTCTACGGAAACCAATTTTCAAGATGCCTGCCAGTGGCTTTCGGCCATATTGGATTTCGGATGATCTATTTCAATAGGTTTCCTCAGATGTAGTCTGGTCACCCCATGAAGTTTCAAAGCGATCCGCAAAACGGAAATGGAGTTGTCGTTCGGAAACATATTTTCAAGATGGCCACTGGTGGCCATATTAGATTTACGATCATCATCAATTTCAATAAGGTTATTCCTCAGACCTAGTCCAGTCATCCTATGAAGTTTCAAATCAATTCGATAATAGTAACAGAGTTATCATCCGGAAACCAATTTTCAAGGCGGGAATCTTGGACTTTGGATCTGCGTCAATTTCAATAGCTTTCTTTCTCTGGCCTAGTCTAGCCACCCTATAAAGTTTCAAAGCGATCCGATAAATGGTAATGGATTTACCATCCAGAAACCACTTCAAGATGGTTGCACTTAGTTGGCGGCCATCTTGCAATTGGATACGCAGTAACAGAGTTATCATCCGGCAACCATTCTGGCCCCCGCATGCCCGCCCGGACAGCGCCATTACATAATACCCCGCAAAATTTTTTGGCGGGGTATAAATTTAAAATTAGTATGTACTAATAATACCATTATATTACAGCAAAAATACTGAAAATTTCGAAATTTATTTATATCTCGGAGGTAATGCATCTTTAAGTACCACATACATGTAGTACATGACTACCTCTAACTTTTTCATGGTCAAGATGATTTAGATCCTTACTTAGTGAATGGCAATTTACAGATCAGAGTTCTCTTGGCCTGTAAATAGGAATTCCTCAAGACCACTGAAGAGGATGGTTTTGGCTGGCTGTTACCATTTAACTCTTTAACACTCATATCAGCCAAAAACGGCTTCTGCAGTGGTCGTGAGAAATATCGATTTGCAGACCAACAGAAGACTATTTTTGAAAATTTACCACTAGAATGACTGGTTCAGGCCAGTCATTTTAGTGGTAAATTTTCAAAAAATAGTCTGTTGCCTGCAAATGGACATTTTCTATGAGAAAATTAGAATTTTCTTGAACAAATTCAATGGTTAAAGGGTTAATGCCATTATAAAATGTTTTGAGCATTCATAATAATGCATAATAACAATTCTATTTTCAGACAAATCTTTCTAGTTGTGACTATAGTACAAGTCTGTCCATCAGTCATGTCAGTCGGTGTCAAATTATGACAGACACCTAAATGTCACAACAATGGTGTGTTGAACTTGATATATATATGTACATTCCGGTCTCCAAGTTTTGCAGGAACAAGTGTGGCGCACACCCTTATTTGCGACTTAAGCAGCTTTGTCCGAAATTGTCCGGATAAGTAATTTTTTGTTGCGACATGCATCTTATAACGTCTGTAAAATCTTTGCCATTCTATCAAAGCTGCCTACATATGTATATAGCGAATATAACTAGGGCCCAAATTAAAGTCATCCTGAAGCCATAAGATTAGGAAAATAATTATTTGAAAATTTCACTGACGATCGTCTTCTTCGGATCGCCATTTTAGTTTGATATTTATAGCCGCCATTATTTGGTCGCTCATCATTATCATTAGAGATTCTATTGTTCTCGCTGTCACGCAAAGCTCAGTATAAAATCATTCTCGTAATGCTAATGAGAGTTGGTGTACTGTTGACCTCTGAAGTGAGAGGATTTACCTGGATAGCGTGTAGTAAGAGTAGGGCTATAGTAGGTCAATTCTGATTGTGTATTCTTTATGGGAGACGTGAAACACTCGACGTATAGGTTAGATATTTTTACAATAATTCAAAGAGATCTTAAGACATTAAAAAATAAAATCGGCCAAAATCCTATATGGCCACTGGCCAAATTGGTCGATCGGCTTAGTTTGAACAAACTTGGATCTCTATGCCCTTAGGGATGCTTCCTGCCAAATATAACTTAAATCAGCCCAGTGGTTCTTGAGAAGTTCAAAGAAAAAGTTGACGGACAATGGACATACAGCCATTTTCCACGACATAAGCTCACTTGAGGCCAAGTGAGCTAATAATGGCAGCCACAAATATCAAATTTAATTGGCGGCTCAGAAGACGCTCACAGAAATTTTTAAATATTTTCATAATCTTATTGCTTTAGGATAACTTTAAGGAAGTAGAAAGAAGTTTTGTTTGCTCAGGGTCTCCAAATTTCCAGGGCCCCACAAAAGTGGCATAAATACTTTTTTATCTTAATTCTTGGGGCCCCTACATAAGTTACATGAATAGATGCCACACATATAAGACTGATGTGGCCAAATCCAACAGCCCTCCAACATCAGCCGAAACAGGACTCTAGCTTTCTCATGATCCTTCCGAGGGCCCGTGTAAGAATTACAGAAACTTTTTAGAGGTCCCCCTCAATATAACCAGTTGCACGTCTTTGAAAGGTAGGTTTAAAAAAATTCCGTTGAATACCATTAAAATAATTTGACTGGAAACAGGTGCAGGAAAATCAACTTTCACTCAAATTAATTTTTAAATATTCAGCCGAGTTCCCTTAACCCCTTAACACTCATATCAGTCAGAAGCGGCTTCTTCAGTGGTCTAAAGAAATATCCATTGTTTGCAGACCAAGAGAAGCCAATTTTTTAAAATTAACCACTGGAATAACTGGCTCGGTAACCGAGCCAGTTATTCCAGTGGTAAATTTTAAAAAATTGGCTTCTCTTGGTCTGCCAATGAATATTTTATTTTTCTTGAACAAATTCGAGGATTAAAGAGTTAACACATGAATCTTCAGTAATGAGTCATAAGCAATAAATAAGTATAGAGATTTGTAAGGTGTCTAAAAGTCTACATAAACAACAATAGGCTGTACATATATCTACAGTACAGCTCATAAACAAGAAGCCAGAAACCTGTTAGTTAGTACAATTTTGAACATGTAAGGACATTAAAAATATTCAACAGTACATTTTAAGTTATTTCTGAGCTGAACTATATATATATATATATATATATATATATATATATATATATATATATATATATATAAAAATGCTGTACAATAGAAAAATAACACACTATTTTAGAACTATGTATCCATAGGTTGTTCCGTGTCGCTTTCCTGTTCCCCAGCACTCTGTCTGATTTCAACGGGTTTCTCATCACCTGTCTCTGTCTCCTCATTGTCATCGGCTGGGAGCAGTGTCGTACACAGTTCTATCAACTCATCAATCTGCTCCTCTTGAAGTCTCTCCTCACTCTCCTCTATAATCAGCTGAATTTCAACTGCAGTCACAGGACGATGATTCATCAACTGAAGCTTCTCAGCTTTTGTCAGTTTGTATGGCTGTAATGCCTTCATAAAACTGGCTATTATTTCTGGTGTCTGATGCTTACATGGGGTGTTAATGAGGTACTTTGATGTAGCATACACAACTGTGGATAGATTTTGTTGACGTTTACCAGGCTTACTTCGACCCCGTCCTTCACGAATGTCTGTTAGTAGCATAAGAACATCATAATTACTTAGCATTGCCGCATTCTCATTAATTATTTCCATAGTAGCCACTGATACAGGTTATCAAACAGCGAGATCAAGATGGGCTTGGTAGCAGTATTCGCTCAGATGCAAATCGTCCAGCGACAATAACATACACCCATGCAATAAGCACTATCGCAGCCAGCAGCTGAAATAATAGAACAATATATATTATTATGAATATGTACTGTATATATGTACCCCTACTTATGCCTCACAATGCTCGACCCATGTCAAATTTTAACCCTTTACAGGTCAGAATGCCAAAATGAAGAACATCTATTTGCAGATCAAGAAGATAATTTTGTTAAATTTACCACTGAAATGATTGGCTCGATAATCGAGCCACTCATTCCAGTGGTAAACCTTTCAAAAATTTCCTTCTCTTGGGCTGAAAATGGAAAATCAATAAGAAAATATTTTGATTTTCCTGACCAAATTTGACCATAAACCATCTAACACTCATCGGCCAAAGCGGCTTCTGCAGAGGTCTTGGAAAATGTCCACTTACATATCAAGAGTAGACTTTAAAAAAAATTGTAACTGAAATGACTGGCTCAATAACTTTCTATGTTTGAAATTCCATTACTTCATGACCAAAAATTAAAAAATTCCATGACTTCCAAGAATTAATATCCAGTAGATTTGTGTTTATGACATACCTACATGTACATTAATTACGAGTTATTCTGCAAACAGCGCAAATGTCTGAATATTGCGTCTTGCAGCAACCAAGCTAAAGCCTTGTTTTGAAAGCTGTTGGAATAATTTATGCCAACATATTTCTTTAGGTCACTGTGATCTTGATCTATGGACGTTTGACGACTAAATCGATAGGGTGCTTCGGACCACCAAGGACAAGCTACCACGCCAGATTGGGCACAATCCCTTCACTAGAACTCAAGTTATCATCCGGAAATGAAAGCACAAATGGATGGATGGACAAAGCAAACGCTATATAACCCCATATATTTATATGGGGGGGGGGGGGGCATAATAATCATACCCAAAAACCTAAAACCAATTTCCACTTCAAAATCCATCAAATAAACAAGAGCTCCGCAAATGACGCATAATACCTCGCCCTGATGACAAACCAATGAATGAGAGCTTTCAGACATATACATGTCATCCTATGAAGTTTCAAAGTGGTCTGCTAAGAAGTCATGGAGTTATTGTTCCGAAACAAATTTTCAAGATGTCAGCCATATAGGATTTCGGATCATCTATTTCAATCGGTTTCCTTCCCAGATGAAATGGAGGAAGTGAAGTTGTCATTCGGAAACCTATTTTCAAGATGGCTGTTGGTGGCCATATTAGATTTAGGATCATCATCGATTACAATAGGTTTATTCTCAGACCTAGTCCAGTCATCCTATGAAGCTTCAAATCAATTCGATAGCTAGTAACAGAGTTATCATCCGGAAACCAATTTTCAAGATGGCCACCAATGGCTGGCGACCATCTTGGACTTTGGATCAGATCATCAATTTCGATAGGTTTCTTTCCTAGACCTAAGTCAACAAACCTATGATGTTTCAAAGCGATCCAATAAACGGTAACGGCCATCTTGGATTTCAGATCATTGTCAATTTCGATAGGTTTCTTCCCCAGCCCTAGTCCAACGATCCTATGAATTTTCAAAGCGATCTGATAAATGATAACAGAGTTATCATCCAGAAACCAATTTTCAAGATGGCCGGCGGTGGCTGGCGGCCATCTTGGATTTCGGATCATTGTCAATTTCGAGAGGTTTCTTCTCCAGCCCTAGTCCAACCATTCTATGAAGCTTCAAAGCGATCCGATAAATGGTAACAGAGTTATCATATGGAAACTGCCTGCCTGGAAGGACGCTGCCATTACATAATATAAAATTTGGCGGGGTATAAAAATGTCAATACGCCCTCCAAAATGGTGAAATCTGATTCAGTGATAGTCGCTATGTTTTTTAACATACTAACTTCCATTGAACAAACATGGCGATTAGTACCGAATCATGTTTCCCAAATTTTGGCCCAATCTCTTCTGCGGTTCGGGAGTTGAAGTAGTTTTTGTGAAAATTAGGTCATCCATGATGACTTTTAAAGCATTTGGCCAATCAAGTTCCATCGGACAAACTTGGTTCAACTGTTGCCCTAGATGTCTTTTAGCTCACCTGGCCAGAATAGCCAAGTGAGTTTATGCCATCGCGACCATCCATCATTTGCTTAAAAACGCTACTCCTCATTATCCACTTGGCGGATTTCAAGGCTGGAAGGACCTTATGTGGGTAGGCTTCAGAATGTGCATACAGAATTTTGATTGTTCAAATTTTAGTTGAAAATCTTAGATTTTAAGAAAAATTTACTGGAAATTGTCAAAACGCTACTCCTCATTAACCGTTTGGCTGATTTCAACTTCATTTGGCTGGAAGGACCCTGTGGGGCGAGGCTTCAGAACTTGAATATAGAATTTTGATTGGTCAATTTTTTGGGCGGTCATCTTGAATTTTCCAAAGAAAATGGGTGGGTAATCATTTAAAACCCTACTCCTCATTAACTACTTGGGTGATTTCAACCAGCCTTGGCAGGAAAGGACCCAACGGCGGTAGGCTTCAAAACATGTTTACAGAATTTTGATTGGTCAATTTTTCTGGCGACCATCTTGGACTTTCTGAAAAATGCCGGGAAATCATTTAAAACGTTCGCCACTTCTCATTAACTGCCAGGGCGATTTCAACCAGACTTTGCTGGAAGGAATCTAGGCTTTGAAAATTTTGGGAAATCAGTTAAAATACTACTCCTCATTAACCCCTTGGCCGATTTTAACCAAACTCAGCTGGAAGTACCCTAGGTGGGCAGGCATCATAACTTGTATAGCGAATCTTGATGGGTCAATTTTTCCGGTGGACATCTTGGATTTTCTAGGAATCCTTTAAAATGCTACTCTTCCTTAATCAATGGCCTGATTTCAACGAGACTTGGGTGGAATGATCCTATGGTGATAGGGTTCGAATGAAAATTCTAATTGGCCTATTTTTTGGCACACATCTTGGATTTTCCAAAAATTTTCGGAAATTCTTTAAAACGTTACCAATGGCCAGATTTCAATCAAGCCTGGCTGGAAGAAACCTATGATCATATTATTCCATGCTTCCGAAGTTGTATACAGGAATTTGATCGGTTAATTTTTTTGACAGACATCTGGGAGTTTCCATAAAGTTTCCAGAAGCCTTTAAATCGCTCCTATTACTTAATTAACAGCTCAATTTCAACCATACTTAGGTGGAATGATCCTATGACGATAGGTTTCATGAAATCAAATGAGAATTTGATTGGTCAATTTTGTTTTTTTGGCCATCTTGGAAAATTAGCCACAATTCTAAGAGGTTAAACACATGGTTAGTTATTAAATGCAACCGTTCTTCCCGGTGGCCCTCAACTCATTTACAAAATGTAAACCACTGCCCGCCCGCTAACTGACTCTTATTCATTGAATCACTCACCCACACGCCCTCCTACCCAACCACCCACGGATGTAAAATGAGAATAATGAATGCAGCATAAATAATTTAATGTCTTATCTAAACAACAAAACCGGCGTGATCTAGATTCGTCACTGTCTTTCCAGTTTAATTTAATCATCCCGGGGTCGAATTTGCTCAGGCGAAGTTGCATGATTTTCGAGGCAAAAAGTTGTGTACTACGCCATCAATATTTTTGCAATGGCTGTGCGCTTGAAATTTGATCAAATTTGTCAACAATTAGCTAAAAAGTTATGTGCGGACGAATTCATAGAATCACAATGACGTCATCACAATCAGATTTCCCATAATACCTTGGGAGCGACGTTATTTTTGGAGTGGCTAATTTAACATTATGAGCAATGGGCAGTGAAACCTTAATTACATTTTCTTTACTATCTTGCAAAATTCAATCATGATTTGATGTTTTCTGATACCGGGCGGGGTTATTACAGGTTCTCAGATACAGGATTTTGTGGTTTGAGCTTCATCGAAAATGTAAACAACGTGTTACTTTGGGTAGTCCTCCTTAGCATCATAGCATGTAGTAAGTTTGCCACCACTTTAATGGCGTCCGATCTCAAAATGCCAGGATGTGTGAAACTATGAATGGATAAATGAATTATACGAAGTAATAACCTGGGTTAGTGTTGAATATTGTAGCTACGGTTGATTAAGAGGCGCGCTACCAAGCGGTGGTGGAGTTCTCCAACCGTTGAACATATAAATTGCTTTGACTCTCCCCGCCCCGTCAGTCTGTACAAATATCTGTCACAGGGCTGGGTTGAGTCAGCAGACTCGGATTACCTTAGGCGTATACTTATATCATCCAGTAAGGTGTTTTCGAGGGTCATTTGATTTCGAAGGTACGTACTTTTGACGTTCTCACATGTGCTTCCCTTAGGTGATGTTAACAGATCATGTCTTCAAATAGATACAGAAGTTTTACCCCACAAGTGTAAATTTTAAATAGATGCGCCTAGAACAAGTGATTATTTTACGCATTTTGATGTCATTGTAGTGAAAATCATGTATTTTCACTATTAGTTTTTTTATCATGATAAAAATACTGATAACTTGTAGGTTTGGGCGATTATTACTTTGAGTGATCGCGATCGTTTATTTAAGAATAATCGTGATTACCTGATTAATCGGCCTGGTTACAAATTACACCGACATAACAACAAAGGTATCCCAATGACAAAAGCTGCATTGGTGTTTAGAAATTTCCATTTGCAGGCCACGAGAAGACTATTTTTGAAAGCGTATCACCGGAATGCCTGGGTAGAACATCGAACCAGGTATTCCAATGATATATTTTCAAAAATAGTCTTCTCTTGGCCAGCAAATGGGCATGTATTCGCCCAGCAAAATGTAAATAAAAAAGGTAGATTTTGAAATATTTTATGCAGCAGAATTATTAACGCTTATTCGATTATTGCGTTTTTAATCATATAAATTCAGGAGTTAAAAAATAATCGCGATTTTTGATTTAATCGTGCAAGCCTAATAACTTGTAAGGAAATGATACAAATCAATCCAGTTTTTTGTGTCCAACGACATCTGCCAGCTACTGGCCTGAGTAGCATAGCAGATCCGTTGCCATAGCAATAATTTATTTCTCCCGAAGCGTGGAACTGGCATGGGGTGCTTATGTAGCTTTCAGATCTAGATTAATTTCTCTCTACCCACAATTGAGATTCAAACATGCACTAGTTACCACATATGATATAAATTTCAATAACTTTTTCTATTTTCCTGTAGGCATAACACTTATGTTCATTTTCAAGAATACTTTAAACAATTTCTAAAAGAAAAACTGAAAGATTGTAACTTTTTTAATGTTTTGGCTGAAATTTGCTGCGACCCAGTTATCACGAAAAGTGGAATATAACTTGATCTGGATTTACAACTAAAAATTAAGTTCTGTGTTTGTATCAGACCCTTTTATGGTATTATAGTCGGTGACAGACTCTCCTTTGCTCAAATCATAAAAATGACATCAATTCACAGCCTCACTAGAGCTGAAATTACGCGATTACATCACCCTCGAAAACACATGACACAATACTGAGATTACATCTGTAGACAATGTAGGGAAAATTTGTTAATACAATTCCTACTTTTATAGTATGAAATTAGGCGTTGCCTAGTGGGCGAGCGCAATATGCTACCCAATCATTTCAAAATGATGGTCAAATATCACCTGTGTAACAATCACACCGCCATGTCCACCTGAATGTGAGGACGTCACAGAGTTCTTGACAAATTACAATTCACGCCTACCACACCACTGTACTATTGTCAGGTCTACCGTGCCACTTTGCTTCCATTAGGTTTGCCTGGAGGATCGATATGAATCTGAGGGATGGTAATTACATAACAGAAAAGACCCGAACTACCTACTTGGCTGCAGATTTTGTTTTCTAGTGCTTTTGCACTGGGTTCATAAAAGACCCGAACTAAGCATATGGAACTTGGAGCGGTTTCGATTGGGCTAGTGTTGTCCACTCTAGTGTCGGGTTGAATTCGTTTGTGCGAGTTTAGCGGAGTTAAATAACAAACATGATAATGCAGGTTCTGGGTTGCCCGGTATTAACGCAGTGAAAGCCCATAACCTGTGTTATCATGGCATGATTATGGCATCATAATTGAATCTATGTGACGTCACAACAACAGTTTTGCAAAACTCGCGTAAATGAATACGTTTTAGAGTAAATTCGTTTGCACGAGTTCTGCAACACTTAATTTAATTTGCCGCTGTTGACCATTGCTGCCATAGGAAGCAACAGAACACAGTCAAACTAGTTTCAAAATATTCAATAACTTCCATGTATAGTTAGTTAGTTACCTTGATATTACTGGGATTCTTGTTATTCACGGTCGATCGATCCCAACACTGGCAAAGTGTGGGTGGATTAGCTAGAAGTGGGAGGTGCAGAGCTAGAAATGGATCCCTCTATTATATTACATGACATGTTATGATGTAATGGTTTTCTGTGCTTATTATTAATGACAAACCTTAATTTTCCATACACTTTAATCGTTCAAACATGAGACGATCGAGCCACTGATCACGAGACTTGATGAAATTAGCAGACGAAGTGTTTCAGTCAACTAGACGTTTCACATAGCCTATGTAAATGTTTGCTAGTTCATTATGTAGTTTGGAAGTATATGCCCCTAGGGTACCTACATGTGCAGGCATTATAATGTCATGGGGTTTCTCTTCCTCCTATTGTTCACGCCATACGGAAAAAAGCCTGGTAGGGCTAGGGGGAGATTGACGATAAATCATAATGTCCAAAAATCACGGAAACAAATTACAATACAGAATTGTTCAAGTACAACACTATCAAATAAAGATGAAATCTTACAAAATTGAGAATCCAACTTATTGTTCGTTTGCTAAACATGTACATATCTGGATAATTGTGATAAACTTGCCAGTCACTCCAAATTTCTCCGGGAAACGTAGTATTGACAAGCTTTAACGTAACATTACTGCACACGGGAGTTTACGGACCGATTTAGGGCCTATTCGATTATGATTCTGTCTTGGTTTGGTTGGCAAAACGGTTGCACATACTTGCAATTCCAATCCAAAGAGCCGGGTTCAATCCCGCGTTCTGGCATATGATCAAGGTGTACACACCTGCGCCATTCCATATGCAGTTCCATACACCCTTGTGCGCGATGTACCTGTGCGTGCGTGACCAGCGGCGTGCCACAAGGAAGTGTACTAGGACCTATACTTTTTCTGATATATATAAATGACCTACCTGATCGATTAACCTGCCACTGCAAAATATTTGCAGATGATACAAAGATGTACGGCAACCCAGCTATCAGTCAGATTCAGGAAAACATAAATAAGGTATGTAAATGGTCGCAGACATGGCAACTATCTTTCAACACAGACAAAACGCATGTCATGCACTTCGGCAGAAATAACCCTCAAACCAAATACTATATGACAGATACACCTGATCCACATCCTGTATCAACATCAGATGTAGAAAAAGATTTGGGGGTTCATGTCGACAGAAACCTCTCTTTTGACATACATATAGGGAACATTGTATCCAAGGCAAACAGTACAATAGGATTAATCAAGAGAACATTTACCAACATTGATCAATCTACTTTCACGCTACTATACAAATCACTTGTGCGACCCATTCTTGAATACTGCAACTCAGCATGGTCTCCAAGACTGAAAAGGCAATCGCAGCTATTAGAAAGAGTACAACGCAGAGCAACAAAACTTGTCCCACAAATCAGAGAGTATAGCTACACAGAAAGACGTGAAGCCCTAAATCTAATGTCACTGAAATATAGACGGTTTCGTGGAGATTTGATTGAAACATTCAAACTCATCAAAGATCTATATAATATTGATAAGAACTACTTTTTCGAACTGTCCAATGTTACACGGACCAGAGGTCATAGGCTCAAGCTCAACATAAAACGTAGCAGCAAAGATATTCGGAAGCACTCCTTCGCAAATAGAGTGGCACCACATTGGAATTCACTGCCAACAACAATAGTCAAAGCAACCACAGTCGAAATATTCAAGGGCAAACTAGACATCTTTTTCAAAGAAAGAATATTTGAATTCGACTGAACACAATTAATTGTGGTGTGGCTTTGGACGTTGCTGTTACACATATGCTTATACAACATATGTGAGCCGTCAATTCCCAAAGTCATAATACAATTATTACATCACAGTGGACTAATCTTGAAACAGCCTGTGCATCTACATGAACATGCACACATGAAGATAGCTACACGTGTTGTATCCAGACCAGGGTTGCCTGCCCTACCAGTTTAGCACTGAGGCAATAACAAGCCAATGGCTTATGCCTTGTAAATTGATGATGATGATGATGCGTGCTTGCGTTGCATGTAGTAACTTATCATAGATTCCCTGGCAATCTTCTTAAAGGATTTCAGGTTTAATATACTATCGCATGTCTTTGTACTGGTGCTGTTCCATAGTTTTGTGGCTGCTATTGTAATTCGTCGTTTTCCTATTTCTGTTCATGTAAATTGAGTGTGTAAATTGTGTTTTGTCCTAGTGTTGTGTTTGTGGATGTCGGTGCTTAGTGTGAAATTGGAGGCTATGGATTGTGGTAATGTATTGTGGTGAAACTCCTTTACAATGGTGTACACCTGTAGTTTGCCTATGTCCTTTAGCTTTAATAGCTTTTCTGACTTGAATATATTCTGGCCCTTTGCTGGTTTAGAAAAGAGTTTTAGTGCCTTTTTCTGTAGACTTTGTAGTTTTGTTAGGTTGCCTTTGTGTGTATTCGTCCAGATAGTGTTACAGTAGGTGAGATGCGGAAGAACAAGGGTGCAGTGAAGAGTTTTAATTGTAGCTGGTGTCATGTAAAGTTTTAGTCTTTGTATGATACCTATGCCTCTTGCCACCTTTGCTGTTACCATCTCGATTTGTTTGGCCCAGGTCAAATGTTTATCCAAATATACTCCCAAGAATTTGGCAGATAGGGCCTCCTCAATTTCTTTTTTGTTTATGTAGATTTTTGAAATTTCATCTTTTTTTAGTTTGAAATTTGTAAATAACATATAATTTGTTTTGTCAACATTCAACGATAATTTGTTTATTGAAAACCAGTCAGTAATTTCTTCCATTTCCTCATTTGTTTTTCTGTATAAGGTGTCTATGTTTTCATCGCAGCAAAAAGCATTTGTGTCGTCAGCGAACAGTATTAATGACATATGCTTGCATATGTTAGGTAGATCATTCATGTAAAAAGGATCAGCAATGGGCCAAGAATAGATCCCTGAGGAACACCACAAGTTAATTGCCTGTTCTCAGAGCATATCCGATCTTTATATTGTACGCATTGTGTTCTTTTACTTAGATAGGTCTGGAACCAGGTGAGTGCACTGCCTCTTATACCATAATAGGCAAGTTTTTCTAGTAAGATCTGGTGGTTGATAGTGTCGAAGGCTTTTGAAAGGTCCAAGATGATGCCTATTATACTTTGGGTTTTTTCCAGTGATTCAATAATCTTTTCTGTCATTTCGGCTATTGCATGCATTGTTGAATGTTTCTCACGAAATCCATATTGCGATTTGTATAAAATGGACTTTTTGTCCAAGTAATTTGTCAGTCGATTGTACATAAGGCGCTCTAGTAACTTGGAGAAAAGTGGAAGCATGGAGACTAGTCTGTAGTTTGAGAAGTTAGTAGAATCCTTGGCTTTATAAATTGGTGTAGCATGTGCTATTTTTAGTTTTGATGGGAAAATGCCTTGTGCTAGGGATAAGTTGCAAATGTGACTAAGTGGGATAAGGATATCCATAACACAGGTTTTATAAATGCGCCACTTAGAACCATCGATTCCGGCACTTTTGGCTGGGTTGAGTTTGTTTAGAACGTTAAAGATCTCTTCAGTGTTAGTAGGGTTAACGAAGAATGATGATTGATAGCTGCCTGTAATGTAATCAGAAATTTTTTTTCTTGGATGTTGATTGGATTTTGTTCGAAAGTTCTGGTCCTATATTTACGAAATAATCATTGAATCCATTGGCAATTTCGAATTTATCGGTAATGACCTTATTCTTGTGAAGAAATTGTGTCTGTTGTGCCGTATTGGTCTTGTTTAAAAGTGATTTAATGGTTTTTCATGTCTCTTTTATGTCATTTTTAGACTGTTCAAATTTCTTGTGAAATATGTTTTCTTAGCTGTTTTTATTATTTGGTCTAATTTATTTCTATATTTTTTTAACTGAATTTCATTGTAGTTAGTTTGACACTTGATACATGTTAAGTAGAGCTGATGTTTTGTATGGCAGGCAGCTATTAATCCACTTGTAAGCCCAGGTTTAGTTGGGTCATGCTTATATTTTTTACTTTCATTCATTGGAAAGCTTTGTTAAAAAATAGTCGTGCAGATGTCATGAAGTTTGTTGTAGGCATGCTCACAAGACTGAATGTCTGTTACTATGCTCCAATCGACCTCTGACATAGACCTTTTGAATGTTTCAATGTTGACCTGACAGTAATCTCTGCATTAAAATTTTTCCTGTTCGAATTGTTTCTGGTATGTTTGTTGTTTTTCTAGGAGAAATATAGGTAAATGATATGAGATATCAGTTACAAAAATTCCGACATGAGTTTTACTGATATTGCGATTAATATTATTGCAGAATATGTTGTCAATGACGGTCGCCGTAGATTCTGTTATTCTAGTTGGTTTAGTTATTGTCGGATAGTAAAAGTAGGTATTTAATAAGTTAATGAAGTCTTTGGTATGACAACATTTCTGTTGCTGCAGATCAATATTGAAATCACCCATAAGGTAGTCTGTTTTATTTTCCTTTTGTATTACATCCAGAATTCTGCTCAAAGCTTCAATGAATTGTTTGTTGTCACTGTCAGGAGGCCTGTAGATTGTACCAACAATTTTATTTCTACATTTTTGAATCGGAATTTCGATAAATATTGTTTCAATGTATTCTTCCATTATGGAAAAGTTTTCACGCAAAATGAATTGAATATTGTCTTTTATGTACATGCCTACACCACCTCCACCATCCTTGTTAATTTTGTCAGATCTGTGCTTTTCGATAAACGTATAGTTATTCTTGTTAACTAGAGTAGTAGGTGAGTTTATTTTTAGCCAAGTCTCTGTAATTCCAATAATTCCAAACTCATGTGCACTCATATCTAGGAAATTATTTAGCTTGTCATTGTTCTTCAGTATCGATCGAGTGTTTGCGTGCATGAGTGAGAGTGCAATGCTTTCCTTACTATTTGTTATAAAGTCATTAAATTTGCTTAGAAGGGTATAGTTACAAGTTTGTGGAGGTATAGATAAGTCAGTTCTAGCATCTTTTGAGTTGATGTCTCTATATGTGTGGGTGTTAAGTTTGAAGCGATTTAGAATTAGGTCTTGTATGTGCTCTATGTAGTTATATTCAACACGTAGATTCATGATTGCAAGTGTACCCACTCCGAACACATGTCACATAGTAAGGCTTTTTGATTAGTTCTAACAGGTTTCTTACAGGATGAGCAGGGGAATTTGGTTGGCATGGTAAGGATAGAAGAAGAAAAAAGCCGAAACAACTATGGTTGGAAAGAGTTTAGGGGAGAAAGATGCCAAAGATATTTTCCTTGTCTTGGCAAGATTATACAAGGCTTAGTTTCAATCAGGCAAAATATTCTACGTTGCTGTTACATGTACACAACTGAAAATTGAAATGATGAGGGCTGATCATTGGTTGGGATAGGTAATGATAATTAACCCTTTAAGCCTTGAATTTGTTCAAGAAAATCTAAATTACTACAGAAGCTGCTGGTATGGGTGTCAAAGGGTTAATAATAATGACGAATGCTAATAATAGTGGTCTATGGTCATCTTAAAGTATCCATTAGTAGTCCGGTTGAGGTCATCTCTGAAAATCAATGACTGAAACAGCTGAATCAACTAGTCGAGCCAGCGGTTACAGTGGCAGATTACCAGGAATAACCTTCATGAACCCAGATGAGCAAGAAAATTAGATTGTTTACCATTTCCAGCCCAGTGAAGGGCATTTGGGAGGCCAATAGAATACTATTTTTGGAATTGTATCACTGGAATGCCTGGCTCGATTCTCGGGCAAGTCATTCCAGTGATACATCCACAAAAAACAGTCATTCCCTTGGCTTTTAATTGGACATATTATATTATATTGCTCTATGTAGATATGATATATTATACATGAAGGACTGACACTATAAAATATATGACACAATTTTCGGTCACAAAAATTGTCATTTTGCTCTGTGAATGTATGTCCAATTATATTATATATATATTATATTGCTCTATGTAGATATGTTAAACGTTAATTCATTTTTGTTATGACTCATCATGGGTTGGATACAATTATTATTATTATTATTATTATTATTATTATTATTATTATTATTATTATTATTATTATTATTATTATTATTATTATTATTATTACATCAATTCAACTGACACCTCCGTCGGAGGGGACGTAAAACTGTCGGCACCATCTCATGTGGTGTCTGTGCTATGGGGGACGTAAAAGAACTCACTCTGAGTATCAGGCCCTGTATCGGGAGCTCAGGTATGAATACGCTCTGCTAGTGTACATAATAAATGTCAGATGTCAACCCTGTGGCCGGTGTGTCCCTGACAGCCATGCCTGAGTCCTGTGAATACAGGATTGGTGCGCCGATTAGACACACCGTGCAGCATAGTTGCCTGCTCTAAAAAAACACCCCAACCCAACCTACGTTATAGCTGTCATCTCCGCTGTCGGTAACCCCTGAGATGCGCATATTTAAATATGTTGTCTTTCTGTCCCATGTCCCATGTCTCTTGTTCGTCTTTTAGGACTAGGTTATTAAATCTGAACTAATTGTGTCATATATTTTATAGTGTCAGTCCTTCATGTATAATGTATATATATATATATATATATATATATATATATATATATATATATATATATATATATATATATATATATATAGTAGTTCAGATCGACCGATCGGATACCGGCCGTGCCAGCTAAGCTGGGTACGCGCCGCCCGTCCTGGGTTCGTTTCCTGAACACGCCCCCCCCCCCCCCGCCCTGGGTAGAGCCATAAGTGTATATAGGCCTATGGGAGAGATCGCGTTACGAAAACGACTAAGTTCGTTAAAACGCATGATGCACATGCGCGCACTAGGATGCTGTTTTTGATGGAGCGCGTAGTTACGACCAAGATAGGATGGCGCTTTTAGTGTACCGAGATGGTACCTGTAATCTTTATTGATTGCCTGTCCCCGTCAAATGTGGCATTATTCAAGACCAGAATTCGACGGGTTTTCCAAATCTGTAAACCATTTCAAAATCGTTTAAGAAATGGCTGAGTTATCCACGAAAAAGCCTTCTTGATTATCTTCAAAATATTGCCGTGACGTCATAACCACGTGGACGCAAAACTTCTAGAATATTCGGCTGCGCTATTATTAGCTACGCGCTGATTGGCTGTTGCTCGAACGATGATTGGTTGGAGCCAGCACCTCTAACGTCACGAGGAGTATAAAAGGAGACGCTATCCAGTGATCGAGAGCATCCTCGGCCAGGGGCTGAACAGATTGGATCTGTACCAGCTACTATCAGCACGACAGACAATAATAATAATAATAATAATAATAATAATAATAATAATAATAATAATAATAATAATACAGCATTTGTATAGCGCCATTTATCAATTTGACTAATTTTCAAAGGCGCTTCGGTACATATGTGTTTTTAGTTTTTCTTTAAATTTCTCCCTAGAGCTTATCGTTTTAATATCCAGTGGTAGGGTATTCCAAAGCTTTGGCACGGCGATGCTGAAAGCTCTGTCTCCACATGACTTCAGATTGGATCGTGGAATGTTTAGCAGGTGTTGATCTGTAGAGTGAAGAGCACGGTGCGGATGGTGGGGCATAATGAGATCCTTCATGTATTCTGGAGCTTCATCGTGCATGGATTTCCATGTTAGGAGGATAAGTTTGAAGTCAATTCGTTGACGGACAGGTAGCCAGTGGAGGTGTTTCAGTACAGGGGTTATGTTATCACGTTTCTTGATCTTCATCAGGACACGGGCTGCAGAATTTTGAACCTGTTGTAACTTGTTCAGTGACTTTGCCGTTATACTGTATAGTAGGCAGTTACCATTATCCAGACGTGATGTTATAAATGCATGGATAAGCGTTTCTGTTGTTTGATGTGTTAAAACAGTTCTTATTGAATTAAAGTTTCTTAGATGGTAATATGCGGCTATGCAAATAGATGTTAACTGCGCATCCATATCCATAAACTGATCAAATATTACACCTAAATTTCTGGCCGATGGATTTGCCGTAATCAGACTGTTTACTAGTTGGACTTCGGTAGTATGAACCTTACTACGTTGATGTTTTGTCGATATCACGAGGAAATCGGTTTTGTCTGGGTTTAGTTTAAGCTTGTTAAATGTCATCCACTGACTAATGTCTGCAACACAATTCCGTACTTGTTCAAGAGCCATGGTCTCGTTTGTATGCACGTTGGGTTGGAATGTCAGGTAAAGCTGCGTATCATCCGCATACATGTGGATCTGGAGATTATGTTGTTTCGCAATGTTTACAATAGGTGCCGAGTACACAGTGAAAAACTTCGGACCGAGAACTGAGCCTTGCGGTACACCATACTCTAACAGGACACTAGCGCTGGAGGAGTTGGAGATAGTCACAGCTTGGTGTCTGTCTGTGAGGTAGGACCTTACCCATGATAAGGCCGTTCCAGTTATGCCTATGCTTTTGTTCAATCGCGTGATTAAAATTTATCCTCCTAACAATGCGCGTTTTAATTCGCTATGTGTTGGGTTTTTATCCCGTAGCTGGCAGTTGCCCAACCCACCGCACTAAAACAATTTTGTAACTCCCTACCTACGGGAGTAATTTGGAACTTCTGATTATTGTTCACGAATATCAATATCTATTTCGGAACACAAATTTGCGGTGAGGCCTTTACAGCCTGAATATGTGATTCTACAGATGTAGAGGCAGGATGTTCTTTGATGGATGACTCTTTGGATCTGCAGGCCACGCCTAAAAGTGGTATTTTAAACGTCACCGCACTAATATCGTGTAGGTTCTTCTAACTTTCGACCGCAGCAAGTAAACTCTGCCCGGTGCGTCTTCAGAGCTGGCTGACGTACCCAGCACCATGAAGCTTTGTTTTGTATCTTCGTTTGCCTCCGATAACCCCTGCTTGCGATCGGGTTGTTACAACTTCCATCCGTGCCATCGGTGTATGGGAACTTTCTTCACCACTGTAGTACTATTGTATCTTTTGCTGACTGCTCGTTAGACATCCTATTAGGCTTACAGTGCTAAGCGATGCCCTCCCACCATGAGTGTTCTTGCGGAAATCTTGTTTGCGGAAACCAGCTTGCGGGAACCAGCCTGCAGGAACTTTCCAGCTTCCGGAGACCGCATCATCTCACGTCGACTACGGAATGACGTATCAATTTCAGTAACACGGTAGCCTAACTTAAGAATGACTACCGAGTATTCACGTAACTATACTTCACAGTTTCACTATTTCTCTATATGGGTTTCGTTAATTATATTGTATACGTAAGAATGGTCCCGATGACTAAAAGGAACCGTAACGGTCTTAGGACCGCTATTTATAATTTCTGTATTTGTTGATAGTTATTCTCATTTTCTGCAATGTGTTGCTAACCGCACTATAGTAGGTTCGTTAACCTGTACTAAGATATATAACTTTGAGCATTTGATACCGTATTGATTGTTCTGGTTAGATTATGTGTTTATATATGGCCAGTGGCCATCCGTTCATATGTTTTGCTTAGTTATAGAAAATATAGAACTGCAGTGCACGTAGGAAACACTATACAGCAACACTTATATATGGAGCACCTTCTCCCGCCACCAACAATCTTTCACTGAGGTCGCTATCCGTGCTATAACTCTGTTGAGCCCGGCATGCTACCGACTAAACCTTTTCTATTCAGCTCGATAGGATAGGTTCAAAATGATTAGAGACACTTTCTTCATTACCTACTCTGTAATATATTCTTCTCTTCCGGCAGTGCGATGATAATCTAGCCCCGCACTCCGGTAAGACTCATAACTCCAAGATTTTGTCTCTCTTCATGTTCCACTCAGCCTAGTGGCTTCTTAATTGTTTGGATGCCCCTATCCGCACCATGGGCTGATCTGACTCTTGGAAACTATTGGGATTTCCGAGCGGTGATGGCCAGGGTGCGGTGTCCCATACATTTACCTTGTATCTTCAGATACTTAGTAGTTAGCACTTTTGCCAATGTAGGAAAGCACTGTGAAAACATATACTAATTATTATTTTATTTACTGAACCAACCTCCCGCACTGCAGTCAAAACAGGGCAACTTGTATATAAACATAACGACAGGTTAAACGGTTAGTTCCATGGGACCCGGTGACGGGTGAGATACGTACCCTCACCAAATGCCATAAGGATGTCTGGGCATGATATTTAGATCTGCCGCACTCTTGCGGGGAGGACATTTACGGTGGGTATTCGTCTCTCTCACCCCCGCCATAACGATAGAACAATGGTCTAATATGCTTTCTATGATCTTACTAAGTAACATGTACGAGCGCTGTCTTCAGTATTGATGTCTTAGGGCATCTGTTCTCAGTGACAGCCGTGTCTAATAGCTAGGTAGATACCAGCCAGTTGCGGCCAAAAATAGTTCTTGTTTTGAAAACAACTACAAGCTAATTAAGCAAAGCAGAAGGGCCGCATAAATAAAGCGGCAACTACTAATTCAGCATACTAGGAATCATATAAGACAGTGTCGCGGGAATCCATTGGGAATCGCCCGTTCCGTCTTCACATAAGACAGCACGCACCGCTATAGTCATAATTTCACTAGGTATGGTCTTTCCTTTCTCAAGCATTTTTGTTTGAAATATTAGAGTGGGCCCATTTTTGCCTACTACTCTTTTCCCGCTTTAAGCAGTGGCGACACCTTCCAGAGATTTAGGCCCACGTGAGGCACTTGCCTCTCGCAAGGATTCAGCGATGACGGTCCACGCAAGGATAATACTCCTCACACAAACTAGCACTAGGAGTAGTGCCCGCGTGAGGCACAACACTTTTCGTCCGAGGTAACCTTCTATCTTTCAGCTTAAAGGTATAATAACTTATATTAAGTTAATTAGTTAAGTCTCGTGTACGGGAGCCTCCCTTGCGGGGATACCTCTGTGGACCTATGAGTCCGTGTGGTACCTCCGGTAGTCCCATGTTTAAAAGTTCATCTACCTGTCTCTATGTCTTGTATTTTCGTGTGCTCTTACTGTAGTTTTATCTAGCATATTTATAATTGTTTAGGTAAAATCATTGTATAAACTTATATTTTTAGATCACCAAATCAAATCTTGTAAGTCCATAGATCACGAAATTGCTATGGACAGGCATACTGGTGACACAAATTCTTGGGATGAGACAGTTATGTTTAATGTTCGCGACAATGGTCGCATGGCCTGACCGGAACGATTGAGTTCCACCAGCCTTAGGAGCCGGTTTTGTTTCCTGCAGGGCAGTCTCGTACAAGGTCTGTCACCCCGAGACCGGATGCTAACCAGCGTCATCACTCATCATGCACTTGCGGCGCGGTGAGTCAACATGATATACCGTAACGGCCCGACACTACCCAGTGAGCTACAGGAGACGCCAGATGTGGGGCCTGAAGAACACCATTAACCAACCGCAGCAAAATCACGCCCACACCATATAGTGAGCTCAGTTCAATACCATCTCCATTTAGCGACGGCTCCCTCGATAATGAGGTTGCATCATACGATGAATTTTCCGCTCACATGCTCACTGACTATGCCAGAAATTCAGGGGAATCAAGAACCCCGCACTATAACCTGTTTTTGCCTGTTAGCGATGGCACCTTTCGAGATGCCTCACAAGCGGGAACAGAGTTTAGAACAATATCGGACGTCCGCGACAGGCCACCACCAACAGGGCCGAATCATGGACGACCCTGACAAAGACCCGATTACGGGCATATCAACAGCCCTTCAGACTACTATCGTTCACCCGTGTCATCTACGGAAACTGTATGGGCGGGTGATAATCCACAATACAGACAACTTCCCACACCGCCCCCTTCTAGCGCAATGCTATAACCAAGGGGAACCCCGCGGCCTTATCAGGAGGAATCGGCATCACCATTTCGCCGGTATGTCAGTCACGCAACCCATCATGACCATCAGCCGACTGCATGCCCACCATATGAGGAACGTCAGTCCTCACCTCGGGAGGAATGACCGCGCAATCTTCACAACAATCCACCTCCCATCCATAGACCCATGCCAGTCTATGGCTCTACAAACGGGGCGGACTCATTAAATTGCAGTACGCGTGTCCTAGCTCCTCGGCATCGGCATCGACGGGAAACACCAACACCACCGCCACCTGCACCACGACCAGCCTCCGCATATTCATCAAATTCCCAGATACCCATACCACCCGGATTTCAGCTGCTTCATTCTTCCCCCGGTCTTGGCTGAGTGATCTTCCCTCCCGAGTTTAGTGGGGAGAATGACTGGACCAATTATAAAATACAGTTCGCGATCATAAATTGGACTAACCACTGGAACGATCAGCAAATGGGTGAATATCTCGCCGCAAAGCTTTCTGGAAAAGCCCTCCAAGTTCTTACAGATCTGGGAACAGACTACACCCCCACCTACACACAATTGGAACGAGCATTGACGGAGCAATTTGGCGACACAGCCCTTGGAGAAACTAGTCGTCTTCAACTTTAAAATCTCTATCGATGCGCGGGAGAAACTCTTCCCGAGTTGGCTAGCCGAATCAGGAGGCTAGTTACCCATGCATATCCGAGTCCTAACCGACCTCCTTCCACCACGCCTGCTCCTGATCGCAGCACACCGCAACCAGAGAGACAGTCAAACTCCTAAGGGCACCGAATTACACTGAGCCACTTCGGTGCCCGTATCCACCTCCCGGCTCAACTGCGGCTTCCATACAACAACGTTCAGTGGCCATCATGATCCACCGAAATCAGCTTTCACACTGACACCAAAATGCACGGCTTCACATATGTCCGTGCCTACGTTGCCTCCCCCATCCGCAGTAATGACATCCCCCTCTTTCTCCGCACACAACAAGCCTTCTTCCCTATGTGAAATGGCAGTGGTAGGTTGTAGCACCTCCGCTGAAACAACGTTTTTGCATGCACCACGTCCCGCCACCAAGACACTAGATTCTCGGTGTCCTCTGGTAGTATGCAGAACACCACCCCATCCAGCATCATCTTCCGCATCCACAGACAGTAGCGACTCAGGAGAAATGATTCACTCTGCCTCATGGATTTGCAAGCACCGACATAGATGGAGAACGCACATCCTTGGTGGCATCCCTGTTTCTTCTGTGCTTCACCAAAACATCCCATGAAGCATTGCAGGAAATGGCTTGCACAAGTGGAGCTTATCCGTTATCCTGTACGCGCCGCCATCTACACCAATACAGCCTACACAGAGACGGCAACACCACCATCACCATTGCTACCACCATCTCTGCCTTCACTGCAGCCTTCACACCAGCAGCGATGGCGACTTGGCCCTTTCCTCACTCAGCCATAACAATACAAGAGGCTATATGGAGTGGTGCGGCTCCGACGCCATTATCATGGACAGCATCATTGGAAACTCTTCCACAGGTACACCGCAAAGTAATATACAAATATGGCTGTCTGTTTAGTGGCATTTCCACCAGTGCCACCGTCGACACCGGTGCTTCTATCACAGTATTTAACCGGCGCTTATATGAGAGCATCCCACCTCATAAGAAGCCTCCCCTGAAGCCTAAAAACATTTACCTACAGACGGCTATGGGAGCGGATGTGCCCGTAGCCGGGGTAATCAATTTAGTTAGCCAAATAGAGGAGATGCAATTCATTCAGCGAGTTGTCATCGCCTCTATTCATAATGATGCCCTACTCGGCTCTAATTTTCTCATTGCAAGCGAAGCCATCATACACTGCAGACAACAGGAACTCGACATACACAGCCGACGAATACCTCTTGGACCAGCATCGTCATTATATGATACGTGTGCAGTAATATTATCAAGTACCGCCACAGTTGAGCCGGGACAGAAACAAATCGTATGGGCCACCACACCACAGTTAGGAAGCAACACACACATCGCCATGCTGGAACCTGATCCTGATTATATGATCACCTCACAATGTGCAAGTTCCCGCATAATAGTAGACACTACTAATAGGGAACAAATACCTTTTAGAGTGTTTAATGGTACCGCAGATCCCATCACTCTGGAACCCGGAGTACGCTGCGGCCATTTAGTGGACATAATCTCATTGGAATCACCTACACCTGCTGACACACCACCACAGATGACTGATGATTTACCCGAATATTTACATGATTTGTATCTACGTGCCACAGTTGGATTACTGCAATCACAGAAACGAGAAATTCGGAAACTACTACATAAATATCGCGATAGTTTCTCCTCCGGGGACATGGACCTCGGAGAGATTCATCTCGTACGACACTCCATCGATACAGGCAATAATCGCCCCATACAACAACCGGTACGACGTCTTCCCATTCATAAGGAAGCGGAAGCACACCAACAGGTGAACGACATGTTGCGGACTGGTATTATTGAACCCTCAGCATCGCCATGGGCTATCCCTATAGTGCTAGCAAGCAAAAAGGACGGATCCTTGCGGTTTTGCATCAACTACCACCGCCGTAATGATCTTAGCGTTAAGGATGCTTATCCGTTACCACGGATAGATCAGGCCTTGGATTCCTTGTCCGGAGCCAAGTGGTTGTGTACCCTTGACTTGGCTAGGGTTACTGGCAAGTAGCCATGGATGAAGCTGACATGGAAAAGACCGCATTCGTTTGTAGGGATGGCCTTTTCCAATTCCGCAAGATGCCCTATGGGTTGTACAACACTCCCGGAACTTTTGAATGACTCATTGAGCAGGTAGCAACCACCCTGCAATGTGAACTCTGTCTCTGTTACATCAATGACGTAATAGTCTTTGGATCCACATTTGAGCAAACCCTAATAAATTTGGACATGGTGCTCTCAAGATGGTGCTCTCGGACATCCCGCCATCAGCATTATTATCAACAGACAACAGCCGACAAATCTCCCACACACAGCCTCTTATCCAGTTACGGGAGAACTGATCATGTGGACTTAAGGAATACACTACAGCCATCTACAGTACGTGTCACGGGAGGAACGTTTGTCCAACAGTCCTCCCCTTTCCCTACATCGTTCGGAAACAACTAAATCTACATACTTCATCTACACGTAATAACAGTCAATATTATTAAGAGAGCAAGATGCCCGCATTGTCGTCAGTCACGAGTAGGATTTTACTACCGAAAAGTTGAATTCTACAATGGATTGATCAAAGTTACGACAGCATCCGACAGGTCATCTGTGCTCTAAAGTAATTCTGCCCAGCCCACGGGCTCGCCCATTACAGAGTGAAATACCCTCAGGGTTAGATAAAGTTGACATTCACGCCGCCTCTCCTTCCCCGCACCTGGCGGCCATAAACACGTTTCAAATCACCAACATATCAGAAACACAGACACTCAGGTTGACTGTATTCACAATCTCCGAACGACGGCATTGTAAATTGTAATAACTGTGGCACACACTTTGCGAGTTGTACTGTAATTTAACCATTATTAAATGGTACTAATGTGTCTGGTCTAGGCCGGGACGGAGCTAGTTCTACCCATTGAGGAGAATGCTTGGCCCGCCCTCCCGCTCGGAATCCTTAACGTTGATCTACCGCCTGAATAGATCTGTTTAAAACCACACACTTTACTTACAACTTTACTATTGAATTTTTTATTAAGAACACAACTGCTCTACCGTGCTACAAATCATTAGCGCACGGGCCGGTAACCATCTGACAGTATAATTAGAGAGAATTTCAAAAATTCTCTTCCTTGCATTCCAGTCTATAATCAACACGGGCTGCGAACTACCTATTACAGACACATACCAAGACGCATGTTAAAGAACTCGCGCAAATACGGGACATTATAAAGATCTTGATGTAACATATATATTTCTATCTCTCGCATCTACAACCGACTACACCTCAGCAACAGCATTTTGGCCGTTGCCATAAACAGCATATATGTTTCCGATCAACCACGTGTTTTAGAGCCATGTGACATGTACTGCTATTTCCAGAAAGTTGGATCAAACGCTTTAAACAAAAGAGCCGCCCAAAGACGTGACTACCATAGCGTGATGGAGAAGTGGCGAGGGTGAGTCCGGGAGAGTACCGCTGATGTCACCTGGCTCCCACACACCCCATCGAGCGGTCCAGCCTAAAATTAGAATAGGCAAGTTTATAAGCAACCAATCTGGGGAACCGCCTCATGCTAATTAAAAGGTGAGGCACCGCAAAGAAAAAGTAGTACCACATTTGATCAAAGGCTGTTAAATGCGCGAAATTAAGACAAGTTTAATGAGCCATTCTTCCTATAATTAAAAGTACTCCCTTTATACGGGAGAAATTAATCCCTAGACGTCTAGGCCAGAAAAAATGGAAACTTTCACATAAGAATTATGACCGAATCACCTGTTAAAACTTTTAGGCGTGGTTATCCGCCGCCTGTGACATCACCAAATAGTATAAAAGGAGGAAGCGCGCTCTGAAACTTTGTCTTCCCGTCAAAACTCGACACCAGGGAAGAACAGACAGCATTAGGCTTCTTTCGTGTCGCAAACCAAATTCTGCTGTTTTATTATTATTTCATTATTATACTTGGTCTGGAAAGTTAAAAACAATGAAGAGATAGGGCAAGAGGTTTTGAATAAGGTTCCAGCAACCAACTACCATGCGGGAACGAGATGTCACTCCTTGAAGATTTGGCTTTATTGGATTCGTCTGAAGAAGAATCGGTACCAGTTCCAAAACGGTTCCCGTGCAGCTCGTTATTAGCTAGCGGAGAGCCATGTACCAGAACTTTTACGAGAAAATCTGACCGCACACTTCCTGTTAATAAGGATCATCTCTTCCAGTCAGCCTTTTGTGTGACGTGCCAGTATCTCTACACCGCTATTCGCTACGGGGTGACCCATACGCTCCGATATCATCACCATGTATTAGAAGTAACATTAGTTCCTGGAGAAGAGAACGAGGATCGTGCCGTTTTAGCCACCCATTTCGAATCTCAGTTCCCGGTCAAAGTTCTTCCAACCGAGAAAATGGCCCGCACGAAGAACACTCCTCATAGATATCCCGTTAGTCATCGTCTTCCTGTGGCTACCGTAAGCAATGTACCGGCAGCCAGACGTGAAATCCTGCCCAAAGCTGCGTCTGGAAGCATTACGCCGGTACCAGTTACTTCATCCACACCAACCCTGAAGCGGAGTAAGAAGCAAAAGTCTCTCGCAAAATCCAGTCTGGCAGCACCCGCATCAGTTATTAGCCACCGGCTACGGCCACTACACCCGCCACAATAGTGTCTAAGACAGTTAACCAGAAAATATAGGACTGCAGTGCACGTAGGAAACACTATACAGCAACACTTATATATGCAGCACCTTCTCCCGCCACCAACAATTTTTCACTGAGGTCGCTGTCCGTGCTATAACTCTGTTTAGCCTGGCATGCTACCGACTAAACCTTTTCTATTCAGCTCAATAGGATAGGTTCAAAATGATTAGAGACACTTTCTTCATTACATACTCTGTAATATACTCTTCTCTTCCGGCAGTGTGATAATCTAGCCCCGAACTCCGGTAAGACTCATAACTCCAAGATTTTGTCTCTCTTCATGTGCCACTCAGCCTAGTGGCTTCTTAATTGTTTGGATGTCCCTATCCGCACCATGGGCTTATCCGACTCCGGGAAATTATTGGGGTTTCCGAGCGGTGATGGCCAGGGTGCGGTGTCACATACATTTCCCTTGTATCTTCGGATACTTAGTAGTTAGCACTTTTGCCAATGTAGGAAAGCACTGCGAAAACAAATATTAATTATTATTTTATTTACTGAACCAACCTCCCGCACTGCAGTGCAAAACAGGGCAACTTGTATATAAACCTAACGACAGGTTAAACGGTTAGTTCCATAGGACCCGGTGATGGGCGAGATACGTACCCCCACCAAATTCCATAATAATGTCTGGGCATGATATTTAGATCTGCCGCGTCCTTGTGTGAAGGACATTTACGGTGGCTATTCATCTCTCTCACCCCCACCATAACGAAAGAACAATGGTCTAATATGTTTTCGTGAAAAGTAACCCATGGCGTGTAACGTTTTATGTGATTACGGAGCGGGATGTCCGGATTCTTATCCAGTTCGGAGATCTTACTAAGTAACATGTATGAGCGCTGTCTTCAGTATTGATGTCTTAGGGCATCTGTTCTCAGTGACAGCCATGTCTAATAGCTATATACCAGCTATCTAACAGCTATATACGTGGCAGTTGCTATCCCAGGTGCTCATACAACAGGGGTAATTTACAGAACAAGAAGATGAAGAAAAATAATCTAAAATGGAAATTTATTTGTAACATACACTATCATTACATTTGTTCTTGTGATCTGTAAAGCATAACGTAAGATTGTAAATACATAGAAAACATATAATGCAAGTATTTGTTTTAAGCACACATAGTTTTAATATTTCGTAACCAGTTTTCGTCCCCATTTAGGTAATCACAGGCCTGAAACAGGCATTTGAAGTTTACCCGCCTATTTCATATTACTACTACTACTACTACTACTACTACTACTACTACTACTACTACTACTACTACTACTGCTACTACTACTACTATATATATATATATATATATATATATATATATATATATATATATATATATATATATATATATATATATATATATATATATGAACGAAATATAGCAACAGAATGCAGGAAAATCCCCTTGGTCCTTTTGGAAATATGTCAAAAGCAAAACAACCCTCAAAGAAACAGTAGGCCAACTTCAATATTCAAACAATGAAGTGTGTACAAATGATATAGAAAAGGGGGAAGCTTTGAACATCTGTTTTGCAAGCGTCTTTACAGAAGAGAACGTAAATACAATGCCAGAAAATATCCCCAATATCACAAACACTGTTTTACCAGACATTTCTATAAGCCCAGAGTGAGAGACTACTGAAGCCAAACTAAAAAAACTAAACCCAAATAAAAGTCATGGACCAAACGGCATACCCATACAAATTTTGATTGAACTAGCAAAAGAGATCAGTCTAACCCGTAGTATCCTATTTAACAATTCTTTAGAGGAAGCCGTAATACCTGAGATTTGGAAAATGGCTAGTGTCTGTCCGATTTATAAGAAAGGCCCAAAAATTAATCCAAGCAACTACAGACCCAGCAGTCTAACTTGCTCACTTTGCAAACTTTTAGAAACATTTGTGCGTGATGCAATAATGAACCACATGGAAACAAACAACCTTTTCACCAGCTGTCAACATGGCTTCAGACATAACAGATCATGCAAGACACAGTTACTGTAGTCCATGGAAACCATAATATCCAATCTAGATGAAATAAACCCATAGACACAATATACTTAGATTTTTCCAACGCTTTCGATACAGTACCACACAAAAGACTTCTAAAGAAAATGAGAATGTACGGTCTAGGAGAGCAACTAATTAACTGAACTGAAGCATTTCTAACCGAAAGAAAACAGTGTGCAAAGATCAACGAAGCAACATCCGACTGGACAGCCGTCAATAGTGGCGTGCCTCAAGGCAGTGTTTTGGGACCTACACTTTTCCTTAAATTGTATATAAACGATCTACCCTATTCCGTAACCTGCCCTTGTAAGATCTTTGCGGATGATACAAAACTGTTTGGTAACCTAACACCGTGAACCTTCAAGACAATATAGATAATGTATCTAATTGGTCTCAGATTTGGCAGCTACACTTTAATAGAGACAAAACGCATGTAATACACTTTGGTTCAAATAATCCTAGGACCCAGTATTATATGACAGACACTACATGCCAGTCACAAACCATTGAAATCATACCGTCCACAAGTGAATAAGATCTTGGCGTACACATAGATGAAAGCCTCTCCTTCGATACCTATATAAATGCAACTGTATCAAAGGCTAACAGCATAGTTGGTCTAATTAACAGAACCTTCAATTACATAGATGAAAACACGTTTACCCTGTTATTCTCATCACTAGTCCGACCAATTTTGGAATACTGTAACTGCATATGGTCTCCTCGTTTTAAAAGACAATCTTGTATAATTGAAAGGGTCCAGCGCAGAGCCACTAAACTTGTTCCCCATTTGAGAAACTACTGCTACACAGACAGGTTAAAGGCTTCGAACCTCATGTCACTAAAATACAGACGGCTTAGAGGAGACTTAATCGAAACATACAAATTTATCCATGATGATTACAACATTGACAAAAACACATTCTTTAACCAATCAAGTAACACACGTACTAGAGGTCACACATTCAAACTCAACACTAAGCGCAGCAGAAAAGAAATTTGTAGGCATTTTCTCCCAAACCGAATTATTAACACAGGGAACTCACTCCCTTTTATTGTGGTTGAGGCACACATGCTCAGCGTGTTTAAATCAAAACTAGATATGCACCTAAATGACATAATATACGATCATGACATAACCAACTAATAGATATATAATAATAAGACAATCTAGAAATATACCCAAATGCCAGGCGCAGAAGGGTGTAACCATGAGCGTAGGCGGCACACAGCAGCTGACGCAGGGATAACCCATCTGCCCCACAGCACCTCCCAAAGTCAACCAGGGTCCTGATTAATGTCAATGAATAATGCCAACCAAACAAATAAACAATTGCAACTAAACAAAGTACAAGCACTAGTAATACAATAACAACACAGCCCTAGAGGCAATAACAAGCCAAGGGCTTATGCCTCGTAAAATGATTATATATATATATATATATATATATATATATATATATATATATATATATATAATACACAAGGTGGTCAACAACGATCACGGAAATACTGTACGCATGAACAAAAATAAAACTATAATCTTAGTTCTATGCCTCTCTGTTCGGGATGGTATAGTGGCGTGTCATGTTAACTTTATACGTTTTTTCGAAGCGAATCGTAAATTTTATAATTTTTCTTTAATCTGGAATTTTCGTTTAGAAACACTAGATTTTTAGTTAGATTTTTCTAGTTTCTTGTTTATTTAAACACATGCCATTATTTTAAGTTACTTATGTTTTATTTAATTATCTTTTTTATATTTCATTTCAGATTTCCCTCCACCCCCATCCCACCACCCAGAGAAATAAAGTAATTCCCGTCCCACCTTACATTGGCATACAACGTTGACACCCGCTTCATTAGGCAGCAACAGGCAATGCATAGCGCCTAGCAACATCTTAATTTTTGATTTTTCAGTTTTGACTTATTTAAGCAACCCTTCGGGGAGGCACCTCAGAATCTCATGGCTCAAATACATCTAGGTGTGACTGGCCAATAACACAAATTCCAATACCCAATTCAACAACTTTTAGTAAAATAGTTTCAAAATATTAAACAACTTTCATGACTTGAATGGTTTAATTAATTAAACTGATATAAAATGCATTAGAATGCTGTATATATATATATATATATATATATATATATATATATATATATATATATATATATATATATATATATTGTGAGGCACAGACCTCAATCCTGTGGATGCACAGACCTCAATTCTGACCATAAGCCAGTCATTACACGCCTTCAGATGAACGATCTCTACTTAATATATAAACGCCATACCAGGCAAGAGGGTAGAGTCACGTACAACCTACCCAAACTCATCAGCGACACTGACACTCAAATGCCATACAAAAAGGCCGTCGGGGAGCAGATAGCTAGCATTGACGTCAGCTCCGATCCAAACGAAGCCCTAACAAAAATACTGAAATCTATGGAATCATCAGCTACTAGCACCATAGGTGTTCTTAAAAACAACCAAACTGGGTATACTGACGACCCTCTAGCAAACATGGGGCAATTACATTGCCAATGTGATTAATTACATTTACTTTGCAAAACATTCAATTACATTACAATTACTCCATTTTGTGAATGAAATTAATTACAATTACTTTGCAAAGTAATTAATTATGATTACAATTACTTTTTACCAATATGTGTGTATGAATTGGTTTCTAAGCAATGACAAGTGTGTTAATGTGCCTGTGTGCGCTGAATAAACAAACAAAGAATTTTATGTAGTCATATTTTACTTTGAAATAAACCAACATCTTTATTTTTTAATCAATACACACATACATACTAGCAAAATGACATCTGTAGTGGTTTTGGGGAAATGTTCATTTGCAGACCAAGAAGACTATTTTTTGAAAATTTACCAAGTCAAGAATGACTAACTCGATAACAGAGCCAGTCATTGCAGTGGTAAATTTTCAAAAATAGCTCTCTCTTGCTATGCGATTGGGTATATTCTGTGAGAAAATAATCTGTCTCAGGTCTGCATGTACTCTTTTTCATTAACCCTTAACCTGTATGACTGATCTGTTAAAATTTTTAATTTTCAAATTATATTAAAAGAACTTCTATGAGAAGCTTGATTGCGCTTGTTTGTCCTGACGCGAACTTGTGTGCAAGTTGAGTCTGGATGCCAATACACAGTTTGCGTCTTCCTTTTATACTTTCCAGATGCGGCTACACATTGGGGTGTGACCAGATTTTGATTTTGTAGCCGGGATAGACATTTTGTAGCCGGATTATGGCTTTGTGTAGCCGGTTTTTCAAGTTGTGTAGCCAGGATTGGGTCAGCAAGCACTTCCAGTCAAATTAATGTTAATAAGCCTTTGAGTTTGAGCCCAAAGAATAAATACAAAAAATCACATGTGCATCTTTAATAAATGTTTCTGTTTAATATTTTGAAACTAATTTGACTGCAGCAGGAAGGCAGCAACAACTTCCTGTCAAATTAATGTAAAAAAATTCAATTAGTAGGTATGATAATGTGATTTGTTATACAGTGTGTACCTTCCTAATGCATTAGGGTTTGTTGTGAAGAATTATGAAGAGATATTAATTTATAGTGTCAGCATCAAACAGACATTCAATCCTTGTATGTAATTGATAAAGTAATTGAAATTACTTGCCCTGTAGGTGGGGCTTAGAATACACCTTCCGTATCCTCTGCGTGTCGTAAGAGGCGACTAAAGGAGGTACGGGTGAGGTAACCCTGACAGAAACCGCGAGTGCTAAAGACAGGGTTTCCAGGCCGCACGGCGCACTCTAATAAACCATGGATCCACGCACTTAACGCTTATGATCATGTCGATAGTCACTTACCGGACTGGCAGTATGATCAGCGAACGAAAAGAAGAAGAAGATTGAAATTACCAATTACAAATTACAAAATTTTCAAATGTAGTTAACTACAATTACTTTTTTAGCCACTCGATTACAATTACAGTCAATTACTTGTAAAATGTAATTAAATTACAGCCAATTACATATTACAATTACCCAATGTCTGCCCTCTGGTAGTAAAACTGTCAGCAGAGCAGAAAGCATTATGGCTGCACATATATCAAAGCGGCCAAAGTGAAGACTGCACCAAACAACACCGGGAGCGCAATAACATTCTGCGCCACATTAATGAATGCTTAAAAGATCTTGCTATTCAACAAACAGATTTCCCTAACAGATGAAATCACTGCCACAGATGACTGTCACAAAATGTTTCGGGCAGCCCGAGCCCTGAAAGTTACTGACTACACACCATCACTCACTGTAGACAACTCTGAAGGACACTTTATCGGGACTGACCAGGGAAAAGCCAGAGTGATTCGAGAATGGTTCAAGGAACAGTTCACTGACCATAATGATGACCCCTTTCACCCATTCTCAGGAGAGCCCAGGCCATTACTAACACTAATTAAAACAGCAGAGGTTTAGAAGGCATTTAAAGCCCTGAAAAATGGATGTGCATCTGGATCTGATGGCATGAGCAATGAACTATTCAATTATGCAAGGGACACTATCTCAAACCTGATCACGCACCTAATCAATTCAGCTTTTATGCACCACCTTCCCATCGACACTGTAGCCTAAGGCACCCTTCTCACACTACCCAAGCCCAAGAATCCCCACCCACCCCATGAGCCAATCTGCGGCCCATTGTGCTCCTCAACAGCATCCGGAAAATCCTATCCAATGTTACTCTATGCCGGATCCGAGACAAGATCGATGACCTTGTCGGATACTTCACATTTGTGCAAATGCAACTGCAAATACTTTCAACTTTGGTCAAATGCAAGTGCAAATGCAAATACTTTTCTATAAGTATTTCAAATACTTTCAAATGCTTTTCATTACTATAATAGCCATATCAGATATAACTGTCATGGTTTCTGAGAGGAAATGGGTTAAGCAATTGTACACTGTAGTATAACATGTACCAGGCAGCAGCATCTGTCAGTTAAATTTCTAAGTGTCAATATATTTCTTGCAAAATCATAAGTCTCTTCCAGGTAGCTGGTGACATTTTAAACTGACCTTCATATTTTTTTCTTAGATTTTGAAACGTTAGCCTACCTGAGGCGCACTCCATGCAAATTATTTTCAAAATATTTAACAGAAGGTACCTGAAGGTAGGTGATCTCTTAGGATAGGACAGCTGTTGAAAATTTTGAAAATGAGTTGACTGGAAGTGTTTGCTTAATTAGATGGTCAGATGTTGTATTGGATATTATAAACAGGTCAATAAAGCAGATTTGATAGCAACTTATTCATTACGGTAATAAATATCTTTGCTCAGTGGAAGTTTAAATAAATTATACACATTCTTAGAGCTAAAATCTTTTTAGTTTGAAAATGATTGCACTGAAAGTAATTTCTCAATTAGGAATAAATACCTTTCAGTCAACTTGTCTTCAAATGGCATTCCTTATGATAAAATTTCTACATTGTTGACTAATTTATTCCATTAAATGGTTAAACACTGATTTGTACAGTTTAAATCCACAAATCCCTTTTATTGCTATAATATGGTATTCATTCACCTATTCTATTCATTTCCCCACACACATCCATGCCCCTTCTAATCATACCTTCCCTCACTGCAGGCTAAGCTCACATTATTCCACCTATACTTGACCTCTTATATAGGGTTGCACGATCATTCACTTTTCATAATCGCGATCATTTAAGAAAAATAATCGCGATCATACGATTAATCATGAACTATATTAACTACGTCAATGCTGCTTAGAGGACGGTATTATGCTACTGCAGATTGTAAGATTATGGGTTAGGCACATGGGTATACATACATGGACAGAATACGCCAGTTGCTGATTGCAAACAAAGGAATGTATCAAGATTTTTCTAGACAGAAAACGGAAGGTAACGTATTTCGTTTAATTGTAGCCTATGCTCTAATAGAAGTCCAACCCCTAACTTTGACATATGAGCTCCAATGATTTCTTAGCAGTTTCAAAACGGCAAAACTCTGTATTAGAAGCCCACCCGCGTGTATTATAATAACAATCGTGTCACAGGGTGTGTCGACTTAAGACAGATCTCTGCCCTGATACATTTCCGGCCCCTCTAGAAGTCAATACAGGCCTCGGATTTGTAAATCTCGACCACCTATTAGATTAATACTAATAGTAGGCCATGTATGTTCACAAGATATAATAAAGTTTATTCCACACTTTTGTAGTTAAAATGCGCTTAAAACAGTCTTGGCGTGATTAAATAGCTTCCTTATAAATATATTGTAAGGCCAAATTTGTGTACCAAACAAGTACGGGAGAAAATGCGCATCAATTTTGTAACGCCGATCAACATTAAATGATCCAAATTGAATTATTACGAACGACAATATAGCCGGCTTCTTAAGTTGGCGAGCCAGTGGATCTTTTGCGATGGGAGGCGGCGTGTTCTCGCGTGATATTATACGCTAACGGGAGTTTATCAAACGGGTATCCGTTATTCAGATCAGTATAATACGCGGTTCCTATCGCGCAATGATAATATATAGAAATTCCTGAGTTCCGAGTCCCCGATTCCAGAATATTTATATCCGAGTACTCGCTCTAAAATAAACTTCAATTGGAGGCGAATCACGTGATTTGTATTTTATTCGTGACGCCATTTTATATCAAATTGTGGATTAATTTTGATGTAATAAATGACCTTTATTAAAGGATATGCAATATTTAGGCACTCAAATCAAATAATTTCACTTCCCCAGGGATGTTTTGAGGTATACATTAAACATAGGCGTAGGCGGTGAGAATTTTTACATGAGAAAATGCGTTGAATTTCCGTGGTATCAGTTCTTTTTTTGAGAAAACCGTTAGCGCATAACTATTCAGAGAATGGGGAATGCGGGATAAGCGTGTGTGATTACAACAACAATGACAAATAGCGACCAAGTGAACATTCTTTATCCATCTAAAACTAATCCTGAGTCAATACAAACAAATCAATTATTTATTTATTTAGTTTATTTAATTATTCACACATTCGGCTGATAGCCGGATGTTTGTTTCCATACTTGGTAACGAGAGCGGAGTTTCACAAGCGTAAAAGTGTCTTGACAAAAATTTCAACATGGCGATTATACGATTATTTCATTTTATACTCGTCCACGATCATTTTGAATTATATAATCGCGATTAATCGAATAATCGAAAAATCGTGCAACCATACTCTTATATTTTCTTTCATTATGAAATTTAGTTTAACCCATTTAATGAGAACTTTTTTTAGCTATTTTGAAATTAATTTGTCTGGAAATTGTTGCTGCCTAAGACAGCAACACCTTCCATTAAAATTAATTTCAAAATATTCAACAGCTTTCCTGTATGGTTACATTAAAATTGTGTTAAAGGCTAGTTTCATCGGTGAAAGTGTTAAATAAACTATACATTTTCTTGTAGTTAAAATTTTGTTACTTTGAAAATTATTTGAAAGAAAGTCATTTCTCGCACAAGAACCAATACAGTCCAATTGTTGTCAAGTGTACATTCTTCCTGAGAAATTCATCTTGCTGAGAAAATATTCCATTAGCCCTTTCATGGATGGAATACTTTAAACCACATTTTCAAAGCAACCACACAGAAAAGCCGTTGACCACGTTGAAAATAATTTGACTGGAATATTTTGCTGCATTAGGGACCAACAGCAGCTATAAATAAATTAATTTCAAAATATTCAACAGAATATTTGCAATGTCATGAAAAATTAGTTGCATCAATGAAAAGCTAAGAGCTGTTTAAATCTATACACCCACTCCTGGAGTGTACTTTTATTGGCATCCTGCTGTTTTCTATTCATTCTCCCACAAACACTTGGTCACTTATAATCACACCCTGATATAATATGCTGAACTACCTCATACAATCATTTGGCTCTGTAGACAAATAGTTATGTACATAAACCTGACTCAAGCCTTTATGATGTAGGACACATTCTGGTGAATAGTTTGAAACTAATTTGCATGCTAGTTGTTGCTGCCTAAGGCTTCCAGTCAAATTGTCATCAAGAGAATATCTCTGTTTGGTTTGATTCTAGATATCTCTATTGCTTAGTGGGAATTAACATCTCATATGCACAATTTAACCCATTACATGTACATCCCAAATTCAGTATATGAAAAAGCAATATAGAAAGTGTAACTATTTATTTTAAATATTGCATTTAATATTGTTTGAAATCTGTTGCTGTCATATTAGATACCATTAGTTTACAGCAATTTTGTTTCCAGAATGTACACCAGCTAACATATGAAATTGACTTTGGGAAGCGGATATTTCAGTGGTCAAATGGGTTTCAGGACCACAAGGCAGATACAAATTCTTTATGATTAAATAAAATTTTGGAATATTTTTACCTTACTTAGCTTATACGGTCCTTATACGTTTTCAAAATATTTAACAGAAGGGACCTGAAGGTAGGTGATCTCTTAGGATAGGACAGCTGTTGAAAATGTATATATGTTATACGAAAAGTATTTGAAAAAGCATTTGAAAACTATTTGAAATTTCAAATTAACAAAAGTATTTAAATGCAAATAGTTGTGATTTGAAATCTTCAAATGTAAATACTTGAAAAAAAGGATTTAAATGCATTTTGATGCATTTGCATTTGACCCCAGGTCTGGTAGTCATGTCCAAACACTGGGATTTCCACAAAATGGTCATTGACATGTCATGAGTCTTCGACACAATTAAACGCTCAAAGATCCTAGATGTACCATGCCAGGCCAGTTGCAATGAAGATGAGTTACGACTAGTGAGACTACTACTTGCAGACACTATGCTGAGAGTATGAGTGAAGTCTGTAGCGTTTGAGACATCAGTCGGCTCCCCACAGGGAGATGGTCTATCTCTGGTGATTTTCACCTGTTACCTTGCTGCTGCTGTGTTGAAATCTGTGTGGGAAAGTTCCACAAGACAAAAAAACCCAGAGTCAATACTTGGTATGCCGCTAGAGATGGAATATGCCAATGATGTGAACTGTATAGACGAGGAATAGAAACCCTTTGACAAACTTCTCCCAATAGCTGCAAGCAAACTCAAAATTGAGACTATTTATGAGTGAATCCAAAACAGAGTTCGCCCACATATACCTACCTACAAAGCATGAAACTAAAGAAAATGACGATCCACTGTGTGGCGGCGAATCATGGAGGAAAAGTAAAATCCTGGGCTCACTGCTTCGCAGTACTGCTGACATTGCTGCATGCTGCGTTATGGGAAACATAGCTTTCCAGTCTTTCTCGAAGCTATGGATTCGTAGTTCAAAGATGCCCTTGATAAAAAGGCTACGTTTATACAATGCAACCTGCGTATCCTTGATGCTGTATAACTGTAAGTAACAGCTGCCAGCTGGGCAGCTCCAAAGGCAGCTCTAGACAAACTTGATGCGTGCCACCGCAAACACCTATGCACCATCACTGGACACCGATGGCCAGACAGTATAATTTCCAACGATGCACTATACAAGATGTGTACTAGGTCGCCACTGTCTGTAAAAGTCGGTCAGCAAAGTCGGTAGTCTGAGCCAGCAAATACGGGCCAGGAGAGGACGTCATTAAATAAATCTACTAAGTGTGCTACGAGGTGACCGTAAGAAAGCAGGACTTGGTACACTCAAGTCAAGAATGGACCTAAGGAAGCTAAGGATTTCGGCTGAGGACAAGACACGGTGGGCAAAAGTGAAGGAGGACTGATTGCAGCTGCATGATGTTTCTACTACTACGGCCACAGAATACAGTAATCATATATGCATATTGCGAGATCTTACATGTATACGCTAACAGGAGTTTGTTATCAAACAGGTACCCATTATTCAGATCAGACCGAAAGTACAATACTCAGTTCCTATCGCGCAATGATAATATATAGCAATTTCCGAGTTCTGAGACCAGAATATTTACCGTAAAAATTTGACTAAAGGACGCAGTTTTTTTGTCAAAATACATCTACTAGAAAGGTGGGTGGGGTGGGGGGGGGGGTGCATCCTATAATCGAGAACATTCCTTCCCCACATTTTTTGATCAAAATTTTTTCTTAAAAATTCACAGAATATACCACAGGAATTGAACTAAATGTTACCCTAGACAATTCGCGCCGCCTGATGACTATGTTTAATGTATACTAAAAAAACACCAAGCGGAAGTGAAATTATTAAATTGGGGCGCCTAAATATTGCTTATTCTTTAATACATATCACTTATCACATCAAAATTAATCCAGAATTTGACATAAAATGGCATCGAGAAAAGATACGTGTATAAATCACGTGATTCGCCTCCAATCGCAAAAGATCTTTATTCTAATTAGAGCGAGTACTCGGATCTAAATATTCTGGACTCGGAAGTTGGTATATATCATCATTGCGTAATAGGAACTGAATGTTCCCGTACCGTTTGATAACCAACTCCCATTAGCGCATAAGATTACACAACGCCTCCAATCACAAAAGAGCCAGATAACCAACTCCCATTAGCGCATAAGATCACACAGCGCCTCCAAACGCAAAAGAGTCATTACAACTAGTGACCATCTGAATATTCCCATACCCGTTTTAGAACCAACTCCCGTTAACGCTTAAGATTACACAGCGCCTCCAATCACAAAAGAGCCAGATAACCAACTCCTGTTAGCGCATAAGATCACACCGCGCCTCCAAACGCAAAAGAGCCATTACAATCTGTTTCTATCACACGATTTGTATGTTTTCAAGGAGACATTTTATGCCAAAATTAGATTGATTTTGATGTAATAAACAATCTTTATTGAAGATACACGATATTTAGGCGGTCCTATTTAATAATTTCTCTTCCACCATGATAATTTTAATCATGCATTAAACAAAGCGCTGAGTGATGGTTATTTTTGATACTAATTTTTGATTTTTTAAAGGTACGTTTTTTCTAAATTTAATAGCGTCTTATACTTGATTAAAATTTTTTTGGGCAGATTTTGGTCACATTTGGGACAGCGTCCTATATTCGAGGGTGGCCTTTAGTCGAGAAATTACCGTATATATATCTGAGTATTCGCTCTAAATAAATTTCATGATTTTTCGATTTAATCATGAAGTTCGATTTATTTTATCTATTTTAATTAAAAATTTTACGATGTAATTGAGGAAAAATCAGAAAATCATTGAAAATTTCATGTTTGTTTAAAATCGAAATTGTGTACTTTTCCGTCACATTTTAGCAGTATATGAGTACAATTATAATTGATTCACAACTGTGTTCATTGTGTTTATGTCCCGTTGTGCCATGCATGTGTCGATTAATTCCTAATCACAACTCAAAGCCCTACGATAAACACGTTTACAATAGCGAGCGAGATAACACCTTTGTCATTGAGAAAACCAGCTAGTTACTGGTACTCCATCAAATCGCCATTAATAATATAATTTTCTTTATTTCGCTGCAGACCCTGAGTCTCGTGAAATACCAAGTATATACTTAGTTTAAGAGTGTTAGGCAATAATCAGTGACAATAGTTATCCCCACATTTTGAAAAAACATCGGGGATATTGTAATCACTTCCGTCCATCTATCCATACATCTGTCTGTCCATCACGCTAACTCGTATCATACCGTTAGGTCAAATTGAACCAAATTTGGTATGTGGGTTACCCATAGGAATGCGCTTAGCACGACAACATTTAGATTAGGCTCCGTCCCCAAGGCTGGGATTAAAACGTCAAATCAGTTGTAACATAACTCCTCTGAAATCATTAGACAAAACTCAAGATATGATTGCGAAGTGCAAAATGCTATTTAGATTTGGCTCCGCCCCTGGGGGTTGGGGAAGGGGTCAAAAGGTCAAATTCTAACCTGCAGAAATTGATTGTAACGCATCTCCTCTGAAACCATTAGACAGAATTCAACCAAATTTGGTCTGTAGATTACTCATGTCACGCTGGAGTACATGAGCACATTTACATTTGTTCCTGCCCCCAGGGGTGGGTGATGGGTGGGAGTCAAAGATAAAAAAAATTGGTTGTAATGCCATTCCTCTGACACTGTTGGACGGAATTCAACTGAGTAGTATATCAGTTACCCATATCAATGTGGAGTGGATGAGCAGATTTATATTTGGCCCCGCCCCAGGGGTTGGGGGATGGGGTCAAAAGGTAATGAAATTGATTGTAATGCAACTCCGCTGAAATCGTTAGACGGAACTCAACCAAATTTGATATCTGAGTTACTCCTATGATTTTAACCTGCAGAAATTGATTGTAATGCACATCCTCCGAAACCAATGGACGGAATTCAACCAAATTTGGTATGTGAGTTATCCATATCAATTTGGAGTGGATGAGCACATTTACATTTGGTCCCGCTCATGGGGTGGGGGATGGGGTCAAAAGGTCATGCAATTGATTGATTGACTCCTCTGACACTGTTGGATGGAATTCAACCAAATTTGGTATGTGAGTTACCCATATGATTGCAGAGTGCAAAATATATGTATATTTGCCTCCGCCGCCGGTTTGGGTTGTGGGGTGTGTCAAAATTTCAAAGCGGTGAACGTGGGCATTTGCGATGATGCGTCATCGATCGATCAATCTAACTCAGTTTAATTCTAGAGTTAGTAATTTCAATTAATAACAAGGTCAGGCAGTGTAATAATGTATCCTTTTTGATTCGGTTGTCATGTCTAATTAAAGAAAATAAAGCAACAGCATTCCAGATTGTTGTATTTTGAACTGTGTGTTCTGTTGATTAGTCATAAATGTAAATTGTATATTCTAAAAGCAATTATAAACAGTACTTAGGGCTGCGCGGTTTGGCTTACAGCCATATCGGTTTCGATATGACTTTTCATATCGGTTTTAACCGAATATCGGTTTTATGGACATGAAACAAAAAAATTAAATGATAAAAAATAGCACGAAAACAGAACGTATTTTCACGCCCTGATACAGTCGTAACGTTTCACGCCTTTAAACCTTAATATACCTTATAATATCCATCATCGCGGGAGTGAAATTATTAATTAGACCGCCTAAATATTAAGCACAGTTAAATAAACATCGTTTATTTTGTCAAAATTAATCATAAATCAGTAAAACAGGTTGCGAAAAGACGTAGCCTAATCACGAGGATGAAATCATGCCTTGAAGAAAATATTAGCTGTAATATTGCGAAGGCGAATTTCATAAGTTAATATGATATTGTGTATAGAAGATAACGTTTTAAAAACGGTTTGAGTAATAATTTTATTTAAAATTATATCCTAATCAGCAAAATGTATTCAGCATGATATTTATTGGCGAGATTTTTATGCATTCGGGTGATTTAGTTTTGGGACGACTTTGCATTATGTTAATGAGCCGGTGACGTAAATAAAATGGATGCCGTTGTTTAGAAATGTTTTCCCCAATACAAATTTCAATGACAAATTCCCGTGTTAGTATTGTGTTTTATATTGCAAATTTATCTGAGACTATCAGAGAAAAGACGAGTGGATATTTATTAAATTAATTCGCTGCTTGATTTCTCTCGGCGTACAGCGAGTTACATGGAGTTACACAATATGCGCAATTGGGGGCACGTTCAATTATTAGTTGCCCCGAACGTAGCTTAATGGAAAGTCTGGGCATTATTATTCATTACGCTTTTCATGCTCGTTAGTATCTTTTATTTTTAACAATCCTGATACGAAAAACCGAAAATATGTTCATATTCGGTTTTTCGATATTTTTTTTTTATAATCGGTTATGAAACCGTCAGTGCGGGATATCGGTTTTAAATATGGTATCGGTATATCGCGCAGCCCTAACAGTACTATAGGCCGAGTTTACGCCGTCACTCTCGTAGCTACTCAAAGCATCCAATCTATGCATGTATTGTGCAGTATCTCCCCGGGTACTAATATTAGCGTCCTGTCTCTACTCTGGTAATGACCTAAACTCGCCCTACAAAGGCTATAAGCAGAAGCTGATACATCACGTGATTTGTATTTTTCTCGACAACATTTTATGTCAAATTTTGATGAAATAAACGATGCTTATTAAACTATACGCAATATTAGGCGGTCCCAATCAATAATTTCATTCCTGCGAAAATAGCTATAAGGTATACATTATAAGCATAGACGTAGGATGGTAAGAATTTGTTGCATGAAATTGCGTTCTACTTTTGTGCAATTTTTAAAATCATTTATTTCAACTTTTTCTAGAAATTCCAAGTCCAAGTTTTCGTAAGAAATACAGTTTTATACCAATGTCACAGTGACCTTGAACTTTGACCTCATGACTTCAATATCATTGTGCTCAGTCCTTTTGATATAAGGAAGCAGGTGTCTAAGTTTAGTCCCAATAGGCTGAAGCCATGCCAAGATATAAGACAATATGATGAGCTACATGTAAGCAAAAAACGTAACCGTTAAAGATAAGAGTTTTAGACCAAGGTCCAAGTGACCTTGAAGTTTGACCTCATAACCTCGATATCATTGTGCTCCATCTTTTTGATATATAAGGAAACATGTCTCAAAGCTTAGTCCCAGTAGGGTGAATCAAGGCTGAGATATTAGCTCAATCAAAATTGGACGCCGACAAAGAGACAATCAAACGAGACATCAGTGTTACATGGATGGGATATTGACGAAAATCTTGGCATTATGCATATCCAAATAGAAAGCTAGATTTGTATCAAGATCACAATGACCAACCATGACCTCAGAAGTATGAATGTCTTTGTGGTGCTCTTGCTGGTTGAGGTACAAACATGTATCTGTATAACCATGCTTAGTTCCAATGATTCAGCCACTTCTGAAATAACGGCAAAATGAGCTACACATGTAAGCAGAGGAAGTCTACATTTTTATACCAGTCAAATGGTACAATGACCGTGACCTTTGGCATCAATATCATTCTGCTTCCTCCCCATATAAGGAAGCATGTGCACAAGGCCCAATAAGGTGAGACCATAGCGAGATACATGTATAAGGTCTACGATATGTGGTGCTAAAACAAAAACCTAGATATAAAAATAAATTGTTATGCGAAGGTCACAGTGACCTGGAACTTTGATTTCAATACCATTCCCCTTAATATGCATGTCTGCAAGTTTACTCCCAATAGAGTGAAGCCATGCTGAGATATTGGTTTTGTATGTGTTTTGCGGTATTCTGATCACAAATTTGCAATTTTCGAAACTGTCGGATAAACCGTTTGGCGGCCATCTTGGATCATTTTCCCACCAAAAGCTCCCATACTAAAGCAATGGGAAATTTAAAATGTTTTCTTCTCGAGAACTGCTGGGCCGATTTCAATTATATTTCGCAGGAAGCATCCTTAGGGCATAGAGATTCAAGTTTGTTCAAACGAAGCCGATCGTCCAATTGGACCGGCGGCCATCTTGGATTTTGGCTGGTTTTTAGAAACGTCTTTAAAAATCTTCTCCGAAACCGCTTGGGGGATTGATGCAAACCTCATAAAATATGATTTAGGGCAAGTGCTGAACCAAATTTGTTCAAGGGAAATTGATTGGTCAAATGGTTCAGCCGCCATCTTGGTTGACCTAGTTGTAGCAAAAATTACTTTCTCCAGAACTGCCGAAATTTGGCAGATATGATTAGTGTCTAAGGGCCATTAAAGTTTGTTCAAGAGAAGTTGATCCGTCAAAAAACATGGCCATCGTGGGCCAATCAAAATATAGCATGTTTGGCGACCATATTGGATTTTTTTTATTTGATGGATTTTGAGGCCGAAATTGGTTTTATGTGTTTTTGGGTATTCTGATCTCAAATTTGCAATTTTCGAAACTGTCGGATAAACGGTTTGGTGGCCATCTTGTTGATAAAGAGCATTCTAGTTGAAATGCCTATGGTCCAGGTGAGCGATACATGCCCCTTGGGCCTCTTGTTTACCAAGGTCACACTGACTTACCGAGGTCACACTGCCCTTGAACTTTGACTTCATGACCTCAATATCATTGTGCTCCATCCATTTCATATAAGGAAGCATGTTTCCAAGTTTAATCCAATTGGGGTGAACCGATCCTGAAATATAACCTTAACCAAGATTGGCCGGCAAAAACAGACAGACATGGCGTAACGGAACCCATCGATATATTAGTGACAATTCTAATAATAAACAGATATGGTGTAGCGGAACCCATCGATATATTGGCAAAAATTCTAATTCTCACCAATGATAAATTTACCACCATCCGAATGAGCAAGAAAAGTGGGGAGAATGTTCAAGGGCATCGTATTTGACATTGGTTATGTTGGTATTTGAGAGAGTTAAATGAGCAACTTTGGCAGCTGTCTGTAGGTGCAAATTTCATGAAGAAACAGGAGATGCCCTTCTGAGAACATCTAGATTTTCAAAATTTTCCAGGGGAACACTCAGTCCACCTCCACCCCAGAGGAAATATATCCAGTTTTCTTACCGAAACTAATGCTAGGTTAAATAATTTGTTGAATATTTCGCATCTAATTTAACTAGAAGTTGTTGCTGTCAATGATACCCATGGTTTCCCATCTCAGTAGTTTAAAAAATATTCAACATTCTAGATATGTTTAATTGTTTAGAAATTTTTTCCGGGAGTTAATAAATCCTCATTTAAACTGTTGATCAGTCAGTGATTCAGCAAACCTCGGCCTATCATGTCAATGTCAGTTGTAATACTTTGCGATCTGTCTGAAACATGACTTACCGTATTTCGCTTAATTGAAGCCTAGGCTTCTATTAGGACAAGAGGGTATTCAATTTCCAACCCAACATCTCAGAGAAAGGGGGTGGGCTTACATGTATATTAGAGTTTTCCCCAAAAAGTTTTCTAAAACTGATACCACGGAAATTAAACGCATTTTCTCCCTTAAAAATTCCCACCGCCTGTGCCTATGTTTAATGTATGCCTCAAAACATCACCGGGGAAGTGAAATTATTTGATTTGAGCGCCTAAATATTGCGTATCCTTTAATAAAGGTCGTTTATTACATCAAAATTAATCCACAGTTTGATATAAAATGGCGTCGCGAAAAATACAAATCACGTGATTTTAGAGCGAGTACTCGGATATAAATATTCTGGAATTGGGGACTCAGAAATTTCTATATATTATCATTGCGCGATATGAACTGAGTATCATACTGATCTGAATAACGGGTACCCGTTTGATAAACTCCCGTTAGCCTATAATATCTCGAGAGACCACGCTACCTCCAATCGCAAGAGCCGCTGGCTCACCAACATAGGAAGCCGGCTATATTGTCGTTCGTAATAATTCATTTTGGATCATTTAATGTTGATCAGCGTTACAAAATTGATGTGCAATACTGCTTGTTTGGTACATAAATTTGGTCTTAAAATATATTTATAAGGAAGGTATTTAATCACGCCAAGACTGTTTTACGCGCATTTTGACTACAAAAGTGTGGAATAAACTTTAATATATCTTGAACATACGTGGCCTACTATTAGTACTAATCTAATAGGTGGTCGAGATTTACAAATCCGAGGCCTGTATTGACTTCTAGAGTGACCAGAAATGTATCAGGGCAGAGATCTGTGTGAAGTAGACACACCCTGTGACACGATTGTTATTATTATACACGCTATTCTTAAAAATGTGGTCTTAAAAAAAAATTTCCTATACAATCTGCTCAGTTAGGGGGGTGGGCTTCTAAGACAGAGTTTTGTCAGGGGTGGGCTTCTGTTAGAACATAGGCTTCAATTAGGCAAAATACGGTATTTATGAATTCACTGGGTTAATAGTCTATGATTAAACAAACATTATTGAATGAATTAAAGAATGAATAAAGGAATGAGTGAGGATAATGAACAAAACAAACAATTACATTGTAATTATACAACATCACATATCAATCAAAATATAGTGTGTTTGTTTTAGTTGATTGATTTTGAAGCTGGAATTTGGTGTTATATAGCTTTTTGGGTATGCTGATTTCAAGTTTCTACTTTTGAAACTGTTGGATAAACGGTTTGGTGGCTATCTTGGATCTTTTTCCCGCCAAAGGCAGAGTCCCATACTAAAGCAATTGAAAATTAAAAATGTCTTCTCGAGAACCGCTGGCCAGATTTCAATTATATTTTGCAGGAAGCATCATTAGCACATAGAGATCCAGGTTTGTTCAAAGGACGCTGATTGGCCAATTTGGATTTGGTCACAATTTTAGAAATGTCTTTAAAAATCTACCCCTTGCGGGATTGATTAAAAACTCATCATGTATGACAAGAGCTGAACCAAGTTTGTTCAAGGGAACCTGATTGGCCAGCTGGTTTGGTGGCCATATTGGATGACGTAGTTCGGGAACATGACTTCTCCAAAACTGCTGAATGGATCGGGCCAAAATTTTTGAGATATGATTAGGAACTAAGGGCCATTAAAGTTTGTTCAAGGGATGTGTTTGGCGGCCATATTGGATTTTTTTATTTGATAGATTTTTAAGCCGAAATAGGTTCTATATAGGCTTTTTGTTATGTTGATTTGAACTTTATCATTTTCAAAACTGTCCAGGATATACGGTCTAATTGGCGACCATCTTGGATCATTTTCCCACCAAGCTTGCCACAAGCTCTCATACTAAAGCAGTACTTAGGAAATTAAAAAACTTATTAAAACTATCAGACATACGGTTTGATGGCTATCTTGCATCATTTTCCAGCCAAAGGCAGAGTCCCATACTAAAGCAATGAGAAAGTTCTTCCCGAGAACCACTGGGCTGATTTCAATTATATTTAGCAGAAACTGTCATTAGAGCATATAGAGATATAGTTTTGTTCAAACAAAGCTGATAAGCGAATTTGGCCGGTGGCCGTCTTAGATTTTAACTAATTCTTAGAAACGGCTTTAATATTCTTCTCCGAAACCTCTTGGCAGATTGATGTGAAACTTGGGATACTTCATCTAGGGAAAGAGCTGAACCTGATTGGTAGATTTGCTTGACAGCCATCTTAGATCACCTAGTTCTTGTTGCAATTCTGGTCAAAACCTGTAAGGATTTTGCGTATAGGGGATGGCCTTTCATGTTGAAATGCATATGTTCCAGGTGAGAAATACAGGCTGCTTGGGCCTCTTGTTTATATAGGCTTGATAGGATTACAATTGATTATAATTGGCATTATTGCTTTCAAAATATTTTCTGTGTGCCATGGCCGGAAACCGGAAATAAAAAAGATGTTCAGAATACTGGGCGAATCTAATTTAGATAGTATGAAATTGGGCATTGCCTAATGGGTGAACGCAATATATATTACTGTTATTTTAAAACTACGGTTAAATGTCCCTTGTGTAACAATCACGCCCCCGTGTCCAGGTAGATATCCCACAGAGTTCATGACTTATCCCATTTAGGTCTACCACAACACTATGGTACTCTCGGGTCTACCACACCGCTTTACTTCCATTAAGAAGGTCACCTGGAGGGTCTATATGTATCTGACGATTGTTGCCTTATGCATCAATGGCTTCCAGTCACATTAATTTCAAAATATTCAACAGAGTCTGTTATGCTTTTTTACTTTTTCAGGGATTTGTTGTTGAAATGGTTAAATTGATTAAATTATCTTGTAAAATATTTAGTGTCATTTAATTATTGTTATACTTTTAGTGCTAATGTGCCAGTCACTGTCATATCTGTAGCGTTTCCTATCCTACCACAATGAGTGCCGGGCCACTGGTCATTGAAGTTATCTGCATATTTGTCATCACAGCATATCTGCTGCATCGCTATGGTAACGTGAGGAAGCAGCGACCAATTGTGACAGTGATTGTTTTCATTGCGTGGTATTTCCCGTTTATGATAATATTTGTCTTACCACTGGATGTTACGTCGGTGAGTATGTAATGTTACATGTCATCAGTCTGAGTAAAAATTTTGATTCAGGGCCAGAAAATACTGGGAAATCAACATTTCTAAAATGTGACAAAAGTGGGATATATGTGGGGAAGCTCTGATTGCTTTAAAAACTGCTTAATTTTCTTGTCCGTCTAACTGTGCATGCGTGCATACATGTGTGTGTGTGTGTGTGTGTGTGTGCGTGCGCGCATGCATGTGTGCATGCTCATGCATGCGTGTGTGTGTGCATGCGAGTGGACGTATGTTTGTGTGTGTAAGCATGCCTGTGTATGTCTGTCTAGCAATCCGATTTCACGAGAATTTGAACACAACAAATATCACAAAGGATCTTAGCATGAAAAAGGATTTTCAGACTTGGTCTATGATCCTGATGAAACATCTGGATTAGATTGAATTCTTGGACTATGGATATGCTGAAAACTGTTGTTGTTATTACACCACAAAAACATCCATTACCGTTCAATCACTACTTGCTAAATCAAGTATTTGCATTTTGCTATCAGAATAAGATTTTTATGCCTGCATACACACCTCCCCATGCCTAATCCTATTCCTATGGACCCTCAACCAGGCTACTGGTTGAGTCCCACCTCCAGCCTACCATCAGGTATAGACTGGCACCAGTCTATACTCACCTCATAGTGACGCTTGTCGCTAAGCGCGCTCGCGCATGCGCATTAGAGCCCGAATAGGAAACATTCACTTTTCAATTATTCTGCAGCAGAATAGTTGTCTAAAAATATTTATATAAGTTTTTGTGTTTTGCGCTGTGTCAGTGATACCTTTTGACTTTATATCTCGGAAGAATATGCCCAATATGAAGTCAATCCTCCCTAAGTTACGTCTAGGAAGTATAATTGTGTTTATATGGTATCTTATAGACGAATTTATATATTACCGGTTTTCGCGAAGATCGTTTTGCGTCGTGGTATCTTGATTGTTATGCCTATCCTAAATCATCATCATCATTGATAATGTCCAGTCCATATATAGATCCTGTAACGAAGTTATTTCTAGTGCATTATAAGGATTATCTTAAAAACCCTTGAAAGTTTCTGATACGGAAATTTGAATGTTCCCGCCGTTAGAACTGAGTTGAGGGTGTCTCTTGTTTGAGAGTTTGAGCGGTATGCTTCATTGTTACGTTTTTTCGTTTGTAGGAGTCAGCGAAAGGGTCAGATAAGACTAAATGTTCATCGGCAAAATGTGATCGTCATCACTCGATCGAGTTCGCCGGGCACGTTGGTGCGAAGTGTACTTCCTGTACTACTAATGCTATGTGTGGGATTTGTAAAGGGTGGCCGGTTTTCGGTAGTGAAAGCGTTCTTTAAAGATTTGTCAGTCTAACAATCGCTGCCTTCTGGTCATCCTTCCCCTTCCTCCATTGCTAGCAAGGCAAAGGCAGTGTCCTTTGCTCAATCCTCTGTTCCGTTATCGGTAGCAACGGAGGGGGGAAACTCATCGGGAAATTCGGACGCCGTGATGGTGCTTTTTGCGAGATTTGAATTGTTTGCCACAGTGTTGACAAAATCGCTCGATGAACGAATTTCTTCTGCGATAAAAGAGGCCAAAAAGCAGGAAGGCTCGTCAAGTTCGGAGGATAGCCAGAAGGCTAGCGGCGTTCCCGCAAATGTGGGAAGCCGGTCCCTCTGACCTCTAGGCAGGTGTTGGTATCACCAAAGCAGAAGACAAGAGCATCCAGGCTCTTGAAGGTGTGCTCGGAGAGTGCATCAGATAAAATCCACTTAAGACTTGAGGGTGACGGGCATAACCCTCAAGCAGTGGTGGCGTCAGCTGAAACCAGCGTCCATGAGGCCAGTCCTTATGATAATGCCAATTTTACGGTGGTTCCGGTAGTTACAGTTGTCTCTAGAGCGCCCGTTTCTAAGAGGTCGATACCTAGTCTTGCTAGTTCCGGTTCCGTTGTGGTGGACTCGGGTTTACTTCCGTTTTCCGCATCTCAATCTTTTTCCGTCCGAACTGCCGGTCTAACAAGACATCCGGGTCTTCAAGATCTGGTTCCATCTTCGGTGGTTTCCGTTTCCGGTAGGACTTCCGGTTTAGTGGGTAATCCAGGTCGGCAAGATCCGGTTACCACTTCCGTTCCGGCCACTTCCGGTCTGTCTTCCATTTATGTAGGACATCCGGGTCCTAGAGATCTGGTACCTACTTCCGTTTCCGGTTCTATTAGCGCTTCCGGCCATTCCGGATATCCGGAGTCTGAGGACTCCTTTTATTTTCGAATACCGGTAGAGGCGTTTTCCGTTTCCGGTTTGGACGTTAGTCAGTACACTTCCGCTTCCGGTCTTAGGGGTGTACTTCCGGGTCGTCCAGACCTGGATAGACTTCCGTTTTCCATTTCCGGTTTCATGAGAGCTTCCAGAAGAATGCATATCCGGGTCTGTTGGACCCGGCATTGCATTGTTCATCAATTTCCGGTTCCGTTTTTTTCAGTTTCCTCTTCCGGTTAGTCTGTACATCCGGATTGTAGGATCTTGATCAGTTCCGGTAGTCTACTTCCGGTTTTATCCATTTCCTTTTCCTTTTTTCCACATCCGGATTTCGTACAGCCGGGGATAGGGTCATTTCCGGTTTTACCCGGCATTACATTGTTCATCCATTTCCGGGTTTTCAGCTTCTTCTTCCGGTAATTCTGTACATCCGGGTTGTAGGATTTTGATCAGTTTCCGGTAGTATACTTCCGGTTTATGCATTCCCGTTTCCCTTTTTCCACATCTGTTTTCCTAGAATCTAGTCATCTTCTTGCCTAAGATTAGTCTTATTTCCATATTTGTTTAATATTGGGAATGTTTAATGACTGAAAATAGTAAGGGGGGGGGGCTCGGGATTTGCTTGGTATTTTGGGGGCAGTTTGGCTGAGGGTTGTTGGTGATGCCACCGGCAATTTTCGGTGGGATTATTCCCGGACTTTTCGGTGAGTCTTGGGTTTTTTGCTCGTTGAGGTTGTTGTCTGGGGGTGGGCCGGTTGGAGTGGGGTTGGGGTTGCGCTGGAGGGGGGTAGAGCGGACGAGAATCTTTGGATTTAAGCATCCACCAACTATTTTCGGTCAAAATGTTTTCTAAATCTTTGCAAGTCCAGAGATATTACAGTTGTAATATGTCGTCTGCAAAATTCAGTATTTAATCAGTTAATATCTAGTATCAGTGTTCAATCTTTCCTTTCTTTGGGATTTCTAACACAATGTCATTTGTTAGTACAAAGATGAAATTATTGATGCTAAGACTATAAATATAAGAATCAATAAATTTATTAAAATCTGTTAAGTTTCTGCCTCTTGGCATAAATATCGAATTGTTGAGGATATCTAATTTATCAGCAAGCCCGAGCGGCTAGGCAACTGTTGATGTATTCAATACAATTTTTTATTAAATCTCCATTGTTATACGATGTTTAAATTAGATAGTCTAATGTGGGCCATAGCTCTCTTATCAGGACCTTGTCATGTATTCTATTCATAGAATGCTGAGGACGGTCATCACTGGTAACTTTCCCGTAGTTCATGTAGATCTCGGGCACATGATTTGGCTATATCTTGGCTCTAAGCACTCCCATAGACTTACTATGGGGTTTTGGTTTGCCACAATCTCTGGTTAAATCTCTGTAAATAATATTATCTAATTTTTGCAGACTCTTTAGCATTATTAATAAGTTAGGCTATACTGATATGACCCTTTTTGGTCTCCATTCAGAGTAAGCGGTATTATTAAAATATCCATAATAGACGTGAGTTACCTATTTGGTGAGGACTAAGCATTATGATATAGCCCAGGATTTTTGGCATATGTAATCTATGTGTTTTCTATGAGCAGTCCTCTTTAGCATATAGTAAGTTTGACACTTCTTTAAGGGTGGCCCTTATTAAAAGGGGCTAGATATTCTTGGATCTAGAATCCTTCTATGTAGTCTCTTCTTCCAAAATGGTCTTCTGTTCCTTATTATTAGAAGCTATTAGCTTTAGAGGGGGTGTTGTTTGTCTATGATTGTCAAGGAGTCTATAGAAGAGGCTATTCATTGGAAAGTAGATCCAGGCTTCTGTGCATTGGTTGGATTGTCTGTTAGGATTCTAAATCTCGATTCATTCAGTCATTGCCATGGGGTTTTCTTTCATTTTTAGAAGGAGGAATGAGCTTTAGTCTTATGGATTGTCCTCTAGTAGAGCTGTTCGCGGCCTCTCTGAATGCTCAGATCTTCTCTTACATGTCTCCTTTTCCGGACAGTCAAGCCCTGGGGGTGGATGCTCTGTCTCAGTAGTGGGCAGGAATGTTCGCCTATGCCTTCTCTCGAACGATTTTGATTCAGTTAGTTTTGAAGAGGGTCAAGGATCAGGTTTGCGAAATTCTTCTGATAGCTCCCTTTTGGCCAAAGAGGATTTGGTTTTTAGACCTTCTAGATTTTCTGGTAGATTTCCCTCTTCTTCTTCCAGTATACGAGGATCTTCTATCTCAAGTAAGAGGTCTTTGTGTGCATTCAAATCCAATAAATTTTAGTCTGTGTGTCCGGAGAATCTTGAGTCTGAAATCCTCGAGAATAAGGTTTCTTCTGATCTCAGGAAATGATTGACTCTGCCAGAAGGGATTCGAACCGTTGAGTTTACAAGGGTCGACTTAAACATTTAGGTGAATGATGTTCAGACCAAGGTTTCGTGCCCGATTCTGTTTCTATGCCCAAATTATTAGATTTGTTATCTTATCTGTTTGGTTATTTTCATTTGTCAGTTATTACGTTCAGGGAGTATAGATTTTCTCTGGTGTCATCCCTTCCTTGTCTTCTGTATGCCGATGTCAAGGATACTAAGACTTAATAGCTTTATTAGAGGTCTAAGTAATATTCGTCCTCTGATTGCTAAGCCTTTACCTTCCTGGAGTTGGGCTTTGGTTCTTCAAGTTTTGGCAGGTTGCCATTTTGAACCTATTTCTTATACCAGTAGTAAGCTTGGTTTTGTTTTTAATTATCAAAGCTGTTTTTTCTTGTTGCTACAGCCTCTGCTAGAAGGTGTTCAAGAGATTCATGCTCTTTCTGCTGAAAAGGAGAGATTTATAGTTTCAGGAGACGGATTGGTTTGATATCCCAGAAGGAATTTTATATCTAAAACTCAAACTAACCGCTATCCTGATAGTCCGATCATTTTAAAATCTTTTTCGTCTGTCGCCATCCGAAAAATTTTGGTGTCCTATTAGGGCATTAGGAACATTCAATCAGCGATCAGATGTTATAAGAGTCGATCCATCTCATTTATGTTTTTCCTACAAGGAGGAGTTATCTAAGCCGGTCTCAAATTCTTCGATTGTCAGATGGATTTTTGAGAGAATAGTTAAGCCTTGTTATGAGATAGCCTCACCGGATCAAATTAATCTCTCCCTTATTAAAGCCAATGACGTTAGAGGTATGGCTACTTCTTTCGCTCTTTTTGAGGGTTCGTCTTTAGATGAGATCAGGCAGGTGGCAGGAGGGAAATGTGAATACACCTTTACATCCTTTTATCTCAAAGACCAGAGTGCAGCAGCTTCCTTCTTTCGTAACATTTCCACTTTTAACTAAAAAAGCCGAAGACTATTTACACTTCCCACCATTTTCGTTAGGACTATGCGTCTGTGAGAAATGGTGAGAGTCTTCTTTTGGTTTTTAGTTATTTCTTTAAGTTCAAGTTGTTCTTATTTGCTAATCACGGTGTGATTGAGCTAAATGCTCTATTAGGTTATGTTGTTAACATTTGGATAAGATTGATTTAATTTATCCTTGTTTGTTAACCAAAAAAGCCGAAGACTGTTTACCAAGCACTTCCCACCATTTTCGTTAGGACTCTGCGTCTGTGAGAAATGGTGAGAGTCTTCTTTTGGTTTTTATTTATTTCTTTAAGTTCAAGTTGTTCTTATTTGCTAATCACGGTGTGATTGAGCTAAATGCACTAATATGTTATGTTATTAACATTGGGATAAGATTGGTTTGATTTTTATCCTGGTTTATTGATTCTCTAATCTCCTCCCACCTTATGTGGACAGGGGGCACTGACCAAATCTACGGGTTTAGCAAGTAGTGATTGAACGGTAATGGATGTTTTTGTGGTGTAATAACAACCCCCCACAGACCCCCCTTGCGGGTTGGTCTGTTGTTTTATTAACCACTATAAAAACATACTTACTGTTCAATCACTACGACCCGGCCTCAACCACCCCGCGTGGTAAGATTTGAGAATCAGACTTTAAATATTTTGCACTTAAATTTAGAAAAGTGAATCTGTTTCCTATTCGGGCTCTAATGCGCGAGCGCGCTTAGTGACAGGCATCACTATGAGGTGAGTATAGACTGGTGCCAGTCTATACCTGATGGTAGGCTGGAGGTGGGACTCAACCAGTAGCCTGGTTGAGGGTCCATAGGAATAGGATTAGGCATGGGGAGGTGTGTATGCAGGCATAAAAATCTTATTCTGATAGCAAAATGCAAATAATTGATTTAGCAAGTAGTGATTGAACGGTAAGTATGTTTTTATAGTGGTTAATAAAACAACAGACCAACCCGCAAGGGGGGTCTGTGGGGGGGCGTCTAATTTGTCTAAAATATTAATACAAGAAAGGGTTCCCAATTCACTGGAAGTGTAATTACGGGCGGTTATTGTGCACTCTATCTTTCTGCCTCGAACTCTCATTGTTTATTGTGATATAAATGCCTCGGAAAGTGATTGATACATGTATATAAGATTAGTTATGAGTATATTGGCCTTAGTCTGTCTCCGGGACTGTATTTCTACTAGTTGTTGCTCTTGGTGATACAAAGAGGCTAATGGAGGATTCCAGTTTATCCATCAATTATATTATGTCATTATCAACTACGTGATGTGTAGGATGACATCATAGTCAATTACGTCATAAATGACTTAACTAAGTTCGTCACGAACACTTACTTAATCACAGAATAAGCGTTTGTTGTACGACTTGTATATCTTTACTATTTAATAAACATTCTATTGAATATTTTGAAACTAATTTAACTTGGTGCTGTTGCAGCCATAGGCAGAAACAGAAACCAGTTAAATTAGTTTTAAAATACTCAACAGCTTACATTTGTAGCTGTATAGTTTTCTGGAAATTGAGATTCAGAGAGTGCGGGGATAGATTTATCCTAATGCGGGCGAAGTGTGGGTGGGGCTTAGTTAAAGATTGGAGGGGCATAGCTAAAACTGGATTCCTTCATTGGTGTTGATATCAATGTTGACCCATTATGACCCTATTCAGAATTTTTTATTGTGTTTCTGATAACTCAAATTCAAAACTCAATTTAGGCATCTCGTGCCTGAAGTAGCCTAGTGAGGGGACCCAAACTTGATTACAGAAATTATTTTGTATTTTCAGGAGATAGCTCAAGTTTTACTGAAGAGGACTTAATTCACCAAACTTATGTGGAACCCAAAGAACCCTATTGATTTTGTTGTTAAAGGGTCCAAGAACAAGGTCATGGTGACCTAATTAACAAAATTTCATGCGCTTCATGGTGCTAACCCAAGTTCTGCTGAAGGAAATTTCATTAGACTTAAGGAGGATGGCCTTGGATGTCCGAAGAACTATATACATGTTTTTGATTTTGATATCAAAGACCAATGTCATGCTGAGCCAATTAAGGAAATTCTGCTGCTTTTGATGTAGCTGGGCATAAATTGCAGCAATCTGAGACAAGCCAGTCATTTCAGTGCGAAATTTTGTAACATTGTCTCCCTGATTACTGGTTTTGTTTCCATTAACCCTTTAATGATCAAAATTTGTCCAAAACCGTAAAAAAAATTGCTCAATGAATATCCATTTGTAGGTCAAGAGACATTTTTTGAAATTTTACTGGACCGACTGCCTTGGCTATTGAGCCAATTATTCTAGTTGGAAAACTTAAAGAAATAGTTGTCTCTTCGCCTGCAAATGGGCATTCCTCATTATCACTGCATAGGACAGTTTTGGCAGGCTTGAGCATTATATTGTTAAATATGTTTTCTTTCTTGTTGTCTTTAATATCAGACCTTCTATAGACAATGTCTGCATGATCAATCACATGAGATGACAACTCTTGATGTCACAAACATCACCGCAGCAAACATTACAGAGCTGGTAGCATCAACTACGCCTATGCTCCCAACAGCTGCACCAGACAATGTAAAGGACATAGTTAAGAGAGATATCATATCCACCTCGCTACCAGACCTTGCTAAATCACTCACGACTACAGCAGCTGGTATTGTGGCTGGGGAGTGTCGTAAGCCATGGAGTCTAGTGCCAGATCGTGTATTGCCGACGTTATGGCGCGTTATCTATTGGACGTCTCAGGTTTTAACTTGGTATGGATTATCTATAGATACATAAGATAGGTGAATGTTTATAGCCATTGGATATGACAACCTTGACAAGTAAAACTAGAATGTACAGTTGATGGCATCGGAAATCCCCATGCTTTCGCCAACTTTGACGTTCTACACCCCCCCCCCCCCCCCCCCCCCCCACATTTTCTGAAAATGGGTGTGGAGCCTAATGTAATCATCACCTCACAATCCGCAATCATAACACACACATGCATGCCCACACATGCATGCATGCGCCCACGCACACACACTGTCTTGCAATCCGCAATCATATGAGCAACACATACCACATTGGGGAATCCAGTAAACTTTGAGGTTCTCTACATAGTGTAGTTCCATATCGCGATGCACAGTTTGCGATATGATATGCATGTTACCATGGCTAATATTGTGATAGGCGATATGTATTGTATATATGTGATTGTGTATTGTTACAGCCATAGAATCATCATTTCGTGACTCAAACTGTTAACTCAGAAACAGCTACTTGATTTCACTCAAATTCTAACACCTTTGGTTTACATGGTCTAGGAAGAAAATCTGAAAGCAAATGGAAGGATGAGGGTTTGCTACCTTTGATTGGTCATGTCTCATTTTGCACTGTCAGCTTTTAGGGTCAATGGTGACATGTGACCCGAACTGGTCATTCATACTGTTTGAATTAAACTGCTGAAAATAATAGATTTCACTAAGTATGTTATACGGTGATTATGCAAAAGAACATATTGCATCTCATGACTAATATTGACCATTAGACATGTTAAATGGCAAAGATGACAGGTGCTAGCTAGTAGAGCTGGGCGGTATTGATATTTACATGACGGTATCGGCACCATGAAAAAATACCGCGGTACCATGTATACCGTCATCTGAGCTTGAGGCATGCCACGAAATTAGGACAAATTTTCTCCATTTCCTTTTCACTTCCATCTCCAATCAACGGTAAATATAGGTAAGATAAATAAATCGGCTTCCTGATTTAGAGAAGAAAAACATGGCTATTGCGACTGTTTAGTTTCACGATTTTATTAGGTCACCATTTTTATTGACGTAATATCATTCACCGGAATATTGGTCAAAGGGTGTGATCGACTCGCTAACTATAACCCGCTGTTTGAGACATTGGGGTGCACTATTTTCAATCTGGATTGCAAACGGTAAATTTTATTTTGCAGGCGAGCGCTTTGATAAACAGAGTCCAGACAAAATCCGCGAGTATTTAAACGGGCCGAGTGTTGTACTCTTTTATTTCTGTTGAAGTCGTATATTCTGTTACTCGCGAAAACAGGCCTATACACATACATATAACACGGCATTGAATATAGCCGATTCCAAAGCTTCTGATAATTACCGAGTACCGGATGTGCAGACTCGTTACTCGCCATGCTTCACGTGAACAATGCGTGTAAAAAGCCATTTCTGCGAACTTCCGACGTGTAGCCAGTTAAAAAACGAATTACAAAAACTAAAACACTATAATTTTTAGGTGTCGTTACTTAAACTGGATTTACTCCTTACGGAAATTTCTTAAAACAAGCCAGTAAAATAAAAAATAACGACTTCAACGCTGCTCGTTGTTAATAAATTAGCACGTGATCAAAACGGCTCGAGCAAATACTACGTTTTAGTAAATTTTCGTTGATAAATTCAGCATAGTAATGTATTTTCCCACAGTCTAGTTCATGAACAACCAATCAGATACGTCTTTGCGAGATCGCTGTTGTGTTTGAATGGCTTGCAGTTTGTATGTTATTTTGTTATTCTAGCGTGTTTGTTCGGTGACAAAATGCTTGGAGTAATAAATTACAAATAATAGAAACGGGAATAGGGAATATATTATAGTATAATTGCTACCGGCGGACGGACTGAGAATGAGTTTAGATGTTTTAAATAAAGCAATTTTACCGTGAGACTTTCAAGACGTACGTTTGACATACAATTCTGCCTGTCATTATTTTGTAATTGACGTCTTGATGTTTGTTTTTACAACGACTCTTTCACCTCAACTCGGCTAATAGTTAGGGATGCCTGTATTTTTGGCACTATTAGCACCTATTTACCCTTGGTCAAGTCAGATTTTATGAATATATTTCTCAAATATTGCTCAAACATTATGGACGGTATTCACGGTATTTGGAAATGTCAACGGTCACGGTATCAGTTCACGGTATACCGCGGTCCTCACGGTACTACCGTCAGACCGCCCAGCTCTACTAGCTAGTGGTGTTTTTACCCTCACCCTGTAACATGTATAAAAGGGAAAATAATATTGCGTTTGTGAGCGCGTGCGTTAGAGCTGGACGATTTCCTGATAATAGCGAGATTACTGTAATATAATCGTTATCGTCATTGTCTGATTTCCGAATATCAGCAAAAAAGTCAGTTGTCTAAATTGTATTTATGAATAAAATCAATATAAAACAGATCTGATCAGTCTATATATTTGAATACTGTGCTATGGTAATAACCAGTTTATAATCATTTACTTAATCTTATTTTGTAATGGGCCATGTACATGTACCGTATCAATGCATATATTTTTTGTGATATCTTTATTATTTCCCATTTTTATTCGATGTTTTATGGTAATAAATGCTGGAGTAGCCACAGATTATTTCTATTTCTGCGGAATTTGAAATGTCGACCATTTTCTTAGATAGCCTACATTTATCCTCGCTTTCATCTTTCAAATCGGAAAGTCCCGTAGCTAATTTATCTAACAACCCACCACCATAAGAAGGGAATACAGCACTCGGGCGTTGAGTATATTTTCTCATATCGTTCGTTCCTCTTTACTTGGGTATGCACTGTTGGTATAAAACTGCACAATTTCAGGAAATCTCTAACTAACCAGGCTGTAGTAATCAATGAGATAAATGTTATAAAGCAAAATATTCATTTGAAATTTTGATTTTCTAGTGAACAATGGGCCGAAATTATAAAGTATTAGCGCAAGAAAAGATATTTGATATATTTTTAATCATCCCCTGTCCTACATGTATGAGGCTAATTAAAATAAGTTTTCTGTTTTTTGTAAGAAGTACATTCTTATAAATTACCAATTTTTGTAACAGTAATCATTAAATTTTTAATTTATAAATTTCTGTGGCCTCCCAACAACAATTCGAGAGGTCCGGAAAAATACATTGGAATACGCCATTCATATTCCAATCTGATGACATCATTACAAGGTTGACAATAGGCTTGCACGATTATCTGATATTATCGAAAATTGCGAATTTTTCACTGTCACGTCGTATTCTGCCTATTCGTCATGTGTTTGTAGCGTAGCCTTCTATTACGGCAAGGTGTTCAATTTATTTCCAAACCAACATCTTTGCGAGAAGGGTGGGCTTATATTAGGAATAGGTTAAGAAAAAGTTGAAGTTCATTCTTTAAAGTTGTTTTAAAAGATGGACAATAATACGAATATTGAACACATTTTACCGGTACAATTTCTTGCCGCCGTACTGTATACCTCAAAACCATAATCGCGGGAGTGAAATTATTACCTGGGACGATATAAATATTGTATATTTTTTAATAAGCATGATTTATAAAATCTAAATTAGTCCTAAATTTGACTAACTAAATGAGACGGTGTACATGCTTTAGCCTGCAAGGTGAACTATCCGAAATGTTTCTGAAGGCTAACTATTATTAGTAAACGGGTACTCGGTAAAGGCGGAGCAGATCTAAACATTAGATATCTATAGACCTAAAGCACATTCCTAATATCACGTGATTTGTACATTTTCACAAAGACAACATGAAATGTCAAATTTTTGGTGTAATAAATGATGATTATAACAGAGTACGCAATATTTAGGTTGTCCAATGTCATAATTTCACTCCCGCAATGATGGACAGGGTATACATCAAGCCAAGGTGTAAGGCGTCAAAAATTTAGACAAGGAAATTGTGCCCTATTTTCGTGTTATTAATGACCGTTTAAGCATCTTGGCGACTGGATTTAATTTTTGTTGAAATTAGAAGTCATATTTGGTTAAAACTGATATGAAAACTCATAGTGGAACCGATATGTCTACATAAGCCAAACTGTGCAGTCCAACTCCACCCAAGACCAATTCACCCCGTGAATTCATATACCATAAAATAGGCTATACAATATATCGAAATATCGCGATTTTCTCACCACAATATATCGCGATACATTCTAGGACAATATCGTGCAAGCCTAGTTGACAACAAGCATGATAATAATAAACTCGCTTCACGATTTGATGATAAATTCATTCATGTTCAATCCAAGTTGAGAATGAATACAATGCAGATATATCGGAATTTAGGAAGCCACAAATGTGACCATTCAATCAGATCTGTTAAACACTAATCAAAACATGTGTGTCCCTATAATGAATTACACAGCGCCTTGGAGGATTAGTTGTCCAAGAATCGACAACTACAAGCACTATTAAGCTGAATGTTTAATGTAACCAAAATAAGAAATGAAATAAGACCAGCTGATTATTTTGACAATAATTAGATTGAAAAATTCTTGTGCCTTTAAGGACAACTCCATTTTTTTAACAAAATAATCATTTTAAAATGGACTGTTTAAGAAACATCTGGTCTACAGTACATATTTACGTTTTTAGGGTGAAATGTGTTATATTCATGCCTCCATGGTAGACCTCAATGATCACACTGATGTCAAACATGGACAAGTTTAACTGCCCTTGGGTGGTGGTGGTGGAGATGGAATTAAAGATAAATTCCTTACATAAGCTGAAATTTCAATACAATTACAAGTCCATTCCTTAACTGGCCATATCCTGTGGTTAGTACATAGCTGTCAAAGTGAATCTTAACTAATCAGGTGACCAGATTTACTAGAAATGCGTGCTCAACTGGTGAACTATCGATAACTGTACATATGTGATTATTTGCCAACCCAAAATAGTGCATTCGACTGTAAAATACTTGTCTATAGTTACCTATATTTTACTAGTTAAACGTGTCTTTAGACCCATTTCCGTCTTAGCCAATCAGAATTGAGCTTTAGGATTTCCTATTTGCAAATGGCGAATGCCCATTTTATGACAGCAATTTGTTTACTGGTTGACTAAAACTGTTAGAATGGCATAAACTCAATATAGCGTGATATCGTGGTATTTTGCCAATATCGCTCAGCCCTAGTGTGTGTGTGTGTGTGTGTGTGTGTGTGTGTGTGTGTGTGTGTGTGTGTGTGTGTGTGTGTGTGTGTGTGTGTGCACACTCGTGTGTGTGCGTGTGTGCACACTCGCGTGTGCTCGCAGGTGCATACGTACGTACATGCAGACAGGATGGCTGGAAAAGTGGAAAGGTAAAGTGTTTGTAATTTCTGATTGCTCTTGTTTGCTTATGATTTACAGGCTGATTCTACCAATGATGCAGTCTTATTCTAATGCTGGTGATTTTAGTGTAGCGGGCAAACTTAAGTCAGCTGTGATTGAGAATGCTATCTACTATGGCACATATCTTCTCATCTTTGGCATCTGTTTGATATATGTCGCTGCAAGGCCAGACCTCAACATTGATGGGTGAGTTCCAAAATTGAAAATTGTCCGTTTTCAACATTAAATAGAGACTATAATAATTTATGAATCAAATTTTGTTTACCATACATTTACTTCTTGTATGAATAAGTCTCCCCTATATATAGTTAGTCCTGAAACTGGTGTGTTGTTTAGCCCTGAAAATGGTGTGCCGTTTAGCCCTGAAAATGGTGTGCCGTTTAGCCCTGAGGCTGGTGTGCCATTTAGCCCTGAGGCTGGTGTGCTGTTTAAGCCGGAGGCTGGTGTGTAATTTAGCGTTTTATTTGTTAAGATGGTACAAAAAAAAATCAGGATTTTAATTTTACTGTATGCCCATTTGCATGCTGGGGACGTTCCTTTGGAAATTTAACACTGGAATGACTTGCTCAGTTATCGAGACAGTCTTTGCAGTTTAAAATTTTCAAAAATGGTCTTCGCTTTCTCAAGATCTTTGCTGAGGTGGTTTGGGCCAGCTTGACCATTAAACGATTAATATTTATTTTGCAGAGGATTATGCTACTTTAAAATGTCGCTGTTGGGGAATATTTTACCTAGAAGTTGTTTTATTTAACCAATAATAATAATAATAATAATAATAATAATAATATGCTAAATGCCAAACATATTAGGCCATATACATGTATTCATATCTATTGTTTTTACAACCTTATTTTCCCAGAGAGAAGCTAAAGGTGATTGGGATAACAGCCAGTAATACGTGGGGTCTGTTCCTGCTGGTACTGTTGCTCGGGTTTGGTCTGGTTGATGTTCCTCGTACTCTCTGGCGGAACGCAAAACGTGGGTATCAGCTGACCAAGACACAGTTCAAGATCGCTAAGCTAAGCACAGATAAGACAGAGGCGGAGGAAACACTTGAAGATGTTCTTGAGGTACAAGATAATAAGGCTGTTGTAAATAGTGTGTAATATCTCTTTAATTAGGCATGAAATTTACACTAAATGAGAAAATTGGCTCATTCAATCCCAGATAGGCTTGCAAGATTATTGATTTGAGTGATCACGATCAATTATTTACGAATAATCGTGGTTATTCGATTAATCAGGCTATAACAGCATATCAATGACCAACAGTGCAATGGTGTCTAGAAATGTCCATTTGCAGGCAAGAAAAATATTTTTGAAAATCTATCGCTGGAATACCTGGCTCGATTCTTGAGCCAGTCATTCCAGTGATACATTTTCAAAAACAGTTCTCTTCATCTCCAAATGGACATACATTCACAGAGCAAAATGTCAATTTCCTTGACCTAACGCATTAAAGAGTAATTAAAAGGTAGATTTTGAGCTATTTGCACAGTATAAACTGTTCGCGATTATTCGATTGTTTAATTTTTAATCATATAAATTCAGAATTTAAAAAATAATCTTGGTTTTCGATTTAATCACATAATTGCGCTAGCCTAATCTCAGACATTCAGCACTGAAATAGCTCTGAGTTTTTTCCCATCATATTTTGACAAATAATATGAAAATAGTGTACTGTTACACATTACACCTAGTTTTAGCAAAAATAACTTCTTCTCCAGAACCGCTGAAGGGATCAGGCCGAAATTTGGTAGATATGATTAGTGACTAAGGGCGAGTTAAATTTGTTCAAGAGAAGCTGATTCGTCAAAAAACATGGCCGCCGTGGGCCAATCAAAATATGGCATATTTGGCGGCCATATTGGATTTTTTTATTTGATGGATTTTGAGGCCAAAATTGGTTCTATATGTGTTTTTTGGTATTCTGAGCTCAAATTTGCAATTTTCGAAACTGTCGGATAAATGGTTTTGCGGCCATCATGGATAATTTTCTCATCAAAAGCTCCCATGCTAAAGCAACGGGAAATTTAAAATGTCTTCTCGAGAACTACCAGGCCGATTTCAATTATATTTGGCATGAAGCATCCTTAAGGGATAGAGATTCAAGTTTGTTCAAACGAACCCGATCGGCTAATTTGGCCGGCGACCATCTTGGATTGTGCCAGATTTGTAGAAATCTCTTTAAAAATCTTCTCCTCCCAAACCATTGGAGGGATCGATTCAAAACGAAATATGATCTAGGCTAAGCGCTGAATCAACTTTGTTCAAGGAAACTTGATTGACCAAATGGTTCAGCGGCCATCTTGGATGACCTAGTTTTCACAAAAACGACTTCTTCCCCAGATCCGCTGAAGCGATCAGGCCGAAATGTTTGTTCAGGAGAAGTTGATTCGCAAAAAACATGGCCGGGTGACCAATCAAAATATAGTGTATTTGGCAGCCATATTGGATTTTTTTATTTGATGGATTTTGAGGCCGAAATTCGTTTTATATATTTTTTTGGGTATTCTGATCTCAAATTTGCAATTTTCGAAACTGTCGGATAAACGGTTTGGCAGCCATCTTGGATCATTTTCCCGCCAAAATCTCCCATACTAAAGCAATGGGAAATTTAAAATGTCTTCTCGAGAACTGCTGGGCCGATTTGAATTATATGTGGCAGGAAGCATCCTTATGGCATAGCGATTTCATTTTGTTCAAACGAAGGCGATCGGCCAATTTGGCCAGTGGCCATCTTGGATTTTGGCTGATTTTTAGAAATATCTTTAAAAATCTTCTCCAAAACCACTTGGTGAATCTTCATCTAGGCCAAGAAGTAAGCCAAGTTTGTTCTTGGATGACCTGGTTTTCATGAAAATGACTCCTCCAGAACCGCTGAAGGGATCAGGCCGAAATTTGGGCCATTAAAATTTGTTCACGGGAAGTTGATCCATCAAAAAAACATGGGCGCCGTGAGGCAATCAAAATGTAGTGTGTTTGGCGGCCATATTGCACTTGCAAAAATGTCCACAAACTCATTTAAAAGACTGCTAAACCACCCACCAACAATTTTGACAAAAATTGATGGTGCTCCTGAGGTGAGTGACACAGGCCCCTTGGGCCTCTTGTTCTTAGAGCATTATAAATTTCATCCCTGACTAGATGGCATATGAAGTCTGTAAAATTGTATGCTACTTCAGATGGTATTCTTTGCATTCCACAGCTATATCAAAAAGAATAAACACCTGTCTCTAACATGGAAATTAATACGTCACAAAATATATATTCAGTTTTCGTAATTTCCACTTTTGACTTCATATTAAATTCTTCACTACTTAGCTTGCCAAGTTTTACACAATTTTTATATCCCGCCCAAAAATTTGGCGGGGTATTATGTAATGGCGCCGGGCGGGCGGGCGGTCGGGCGGTCTGGCGTGCGAGCGGCAGAGTGGTTTTCAGATGATAACTCCGTTACCGTTTGTCAGATCGCATTGAAACTTCATAGGGTGGTTGGACTAGGTCTTGAGAAGAAACTGATCAAAATCGACGATGATCTGAAATCCAAGATGGCTGCCAACCACAGGCGGCCGTCTTGAAAATTGGTTTCCGGATGATAACTCTGTTACTGTTTATCGGATCGCTTTGAAACTTCATGGAGTGGTTGGACTAGGACTGGGGAAGAAACCTATCGAAATTGACAATGATTCGAAATGCAAGATGGCCGCCAGCCACCGGTGGCCATCATGAAAATTGGTTTCCAAATGATAACTCCGTTACTGTTTATCGGATCGCTTTGAAACTTCATAGAGTGGTTGGACTAGGTCTGCTAGAGAAACCTATCTAAATCAATGATGATCCGAAATCCAAGATGGCCGCCAGCCACAGGCAGCCATCTTGAAAATTGGTTTCCGGATGATAACTCCGTTACCGTTTATCGGATCGCTTTGAACCTTCATAGAGTGGTTGGACTAGGTCTGAGGAAGAAACCTATCGAAATCGACAATGATCCGAAATCCAAGATGGCCGTCAGCCACCGTTGGTCATCTTGAAAATTGGTTTCTGGACGATACCTCCTTGACCGTTTAACTGATCGCGTTGAGATTTCATAAGGATGACTGGTCTGATGGGGCTGAGGAAGTAATAAATATTTTCTGATAGCTCTCTTTCATTGGTTTGTCATCATGGCGGGGTATTAAGCGCCGTTTGCGGAGCTCTTGTTAATATTGATTCCTAAACTCTGGTCTTGTGTGGAAGTCAACAATAATTGTTATAAATCCCACTGAGTTTTGGAGTTTTGAGTCAGAAAATGTAGTGTCCAATCCATCAATGATAACAATAACATGTTACATTTTATGAAAATATCAACCACAATTCATCTTTCCAGAGTATCCATCCATCATCAGACCTCGTATGACATCATAATCAGATCAGCGCGCATATGATGACGTGATAATCATTACATCACAAAGGGTTCTCATATAGACCGTCATCAAATCTCAAATAGTCTGGCATGTTGTATGAATTGTATGTCTTTGTAATTCTTTGCTATTTAATAAACATGCTGGTGAATATTTTGAAACTAATTTGACTGGGTGCTGTTGCTGCCTTAGGCAGCAACAGCACCCAGTCAAATTAGTTTCAAAATATTCAACAGCTTACCTGTATAGATTTTTGGGTAAAATCATAGGGTGGTCAGAGATCGATCGATCCCAACACAGTCGAGGTGTGGGTGGAGCTTAGCTGGAGATGGGCGGGGCATAGCTAAAACCAGAAAGGTCCAATACCTGTCATTTATAAATTATACCTCTAGCTTGACTGCATATAAAATATGTAGAGTTTTTAACACTTTCAGATAGTATACATGTACTCAGAATTTAAATCCAAAGCCATGTTCCACTACTGTATCAGAAAGTAGAGTGATGTGTCTTGAATACCCAAACTAAAACAAGTTCCAAGATTTTGATATAAAAGTCTCGCTAATTCAGTCATCAACAACAGATATGACAAAATCTTTGATTTTGTTTAGTACTCCATAATGTAAGCCATTTTAACACCTGGTGACTTATCTCAATTTCCACAATAAAAACTAAGACATTTAACAAATCCTGCTGTGATTTTTCGGTAATTTATGTCGGACAGTGTAATTTGCCATCAATCTTTGTCACTGCCATGACTGCATGACTAAGAATGATGACTTAACACTTTCACCGACATATCCCTGAAAAAATATATTCTTTACGATATAAAACTAGTTCTGTTGAATATTTTGAAGTTAATTTGACTGGAAGACGTTGCTGCCTTAAGCAGCGCAATGGCTTCCAGTCAAATTAATTTCAAAGATTCAACAGTTTTCGTGCATGGTCGCATTGAAAATGAAATATGAAGAATTCATCAGTGAAAGGGTTAAGTGGTACATGTGCCACGTTAATAGGCCGAAGGTTTTCTATTGGCTGTTGCTCATTTCCTCGGCATGGTTCCCGAGTGAGGCAACAACAGTGTGTTATACTCGGCTACATTACATTGCAATATAGTGAATCCAAAAGCTACCAAATGTCACAAAAAGAAAATCATTAAATCACTATGGGCGTTTTGTTTCCGCGAAAAACCAATGAGATATCGGTACATGTTACAGCTTTAGGGGCGCATAGTATTTCATAACTAGCCCTGAACTAGTCTTTTTTTGTGTAGAGCACCAATGGGGATATTGCGGTAGCGGACACGAATCTGTTAATTTGTGTGTCATATTATCAATAAAAACCACACCATCTGCATGTTTTAATAAAAAGCGTTTACATTAGTTGAGCACTTGTACACATAGGCTATATTTTGACATCTTTAATCCATAATTTTGCGTTTATTCGCTGTCTGTTCATCGCGAACACAGGTGATGGGTAGAAGTGATAATGAAGTTGTTTATAGACAATTTTCACTACGATTAACCTATGTCACATCTCGGCAGTCGGCATGTTTCGCTGCGCTGGATGTTTATAAAAGATAAATGTGAAACGAACCGATTCTGGCACTAGATGCAAAACTTTCAGGGGCGCAAAACGTTACATTAATTCTCAACCGGAAATCATGATTTTGTGTTTCGTAATATTTATAATTTTGATTTTTAATATTATGTCCCACTGTCTTTTTTTAGGAAAACTTTCTCATATTTACCTTTGCCCCTTCTTGGAAATGTAATGTACCGCTAAGTTTGATTGGACCCCGGGTAGTTGGAGCTGTGGAGTTGGTATGTACGCCGAGTATTATGCAATGCACATATGAATCTTCTAAATGCATTTAAAATTTGGCGTCTCCCGTTTTGCTTTTAACAACGCGTTTGGCACTATCTCTGGGGGACATCAAACAAGTTCAAACTTGCTTATTTACGCATTTAATGCTCGTTCTCAACGCATATATTTATTATTTTAAATGCATCAAAAAAATTAACTAGATGCGTTGTGAATGCATTGTATTTTTAAAACCGATGCTTTGGAAACGGGCCTTCAACGCATCATGCATGCATTTCAGACCCGTTCGTATGTTATTATGTTTCTACTATGCATCACAATTCCTTTTGCATTATACATGTGTATAAATTATTGAATCGTGTGCTATGTTGATGTTGAGCGAATCAAATGTATCAAAAGAAATGAAGGGCTTCAATAGCACAAGAGGGGACTCAAGCAATCATAATGGCCAACAAAAGAATGTTTGTTAGCTCACCTTACTAGAATAGCCAAGTAAGCTTATACCATGGCAACCATCCACTGCCTATCTGTCTATTGTCTGTCTGTCCATTTGTCCATAAACCATCTGTTTAAAAGACTAGTCCTCATGAAGCACTTTATTTGATTTAAAACCAACCTAGCTGAATTTGGTTGAACCTCTAATAAGAAATTTGATTGATCAATTTTTGGCTGCCCATCTTAGATTTTTCAAATATATCCAGCAAATTACTAAGAAGACCGAGTTACTGTTCATTAACCAAACTTGGCTGTAGAGACCCTTGCATTATAGGGTTCAGAACTTCTATACAGAAATTTGATTGGTCCATTTGTCTGACATGGCTTTATTGGAATTTTCTGAAAGTGTCTAGGAAATCACTTAAAAGACTACACATATTCCGCTTAGATGACGTAATAACCGTTTGGCCAATTTCAACAGAATTTAACTCATGGGACCCTATGGTTTTTTTTATACAAATCTCTATTGCTGTATCGGCTGGTGTTTTATCTACTGTCTGGCACTTGCTGTGTTATTATCAGCATGTATCTGCATTGGTTAATATCTGTAATTGAATCAAAGTCATTAATTTCTCACTAATATTTCAGCAAACCATGCAGTGGTTCTCATGGTATCTAAATTTTGGAGGTCATCAAAGGAACCCCACACTCTGAAAAGTGGGGGTCCCAAGCTGAAATCCAGGGGTCCTAAGCTGAAATCTGGCGTTCCAATGCAGATATTTTCATCCATGCTAGAAACAGGTTACCATGGACTCACAGTTAGATTTTATGAGTATTTTTGTGTAAAAAAACTACCGTAAAAATTCGACTAAAGGACGCAGTTTTTTTGTCAAAATACATCTACTAGAAAGGGGGTTGCGTCCTATAATCGAGAACATTCCTTCCGCACATTTTTGGGTCGAAATTTTTCTTAAAAATTCACAGATTATACCACGGAAATTGAACTAAATGTTACCCTAGACAATTCGCGCCGCCTGATGACTATGTTTAATGTATACTAAAAAAACAACAAGCGGAAGTGAAATTATTAAATTGGGGCGCCTAAATATTGCTTATTCTTTAATACATATCACTTATTACATCAAAATTAATCCAGAATTTGACATAAAATGGCGTCGAGAAAAGATACGTGTATAAATCATGTGATTCGCCTCCAATCGCAAAAGATCTTTATTCTAATTAGAGCGAGTACTCGGATCTAAATATTCTGGACTCGGAAATTGCTATATATCATCATTGCGCAATAGGAACTGAATGTTCCCGTACCCGTTTGATAACCAACTCCCGTTAGCGCATAAGATCACACAGCGCCTCCAAACGCAAAAGAGTCATTACAACTAGTGACCATCTGAATATTCCCATACCCGTTTTAGAACCAACTCCCGTTAACGCTTAAGATTACACAGCGCCTCCAATCACAAAAGAGACAGATAACCAACTCCTGTTAGCGCATAAGATCACACAGCGCCTCCAAACGCAAAAGAGCCATTACAATCTGTTTCTATCACGCGATTTGTATGTATTCAAGGAAACATTTTATGCCAAAATTAGATTGATTTTGATGTAATAAACAATCTTTATTGAAGATACACGATATTTAGGCGGTCCTATTTAATAATTTCTCTTCCACCATGATAATTTTAATCATGCATTAAACAAAGCGCTGAGTGATGGTTATTTTTGATACCAATTTTCGATTTTTTAAAGGTACGTTTTTTCTAAATTTAACAGCGTCTTATACTTGATTATAAGAGTTTTTTGGGTGGATTTTGGTCAAATTTGGGACAGCGTCCTATATTCGAGGGCGAAATCCAAGATGGCCGTCAGCCACCGTTGGTCATCTTGAAAATTGGTTTCTAGATGATAACTCTGTTATTGTTTATCGGATCACTATGAAATTTCAAAGGGTGGTGTGACTACCTCTGGGGAAGAAACCTATCGAAATTGACAATGATCCGAACTCCAAGATGGCCGCCAGCCATGGGCTGCCATCTTGAAAGTTGGTTTCTGGATTTAATTTATTGGATCACTTCCTAGGGTCGTTTGACTCTGTCTGGTGAAGAAACTTATCGAAATTTACGATACATGTAAGCCAAAATCTAATTTTAGTCGAGAAATTACGGTACAACCAATTAATATTTAATAATCATGCAAGATTTTCAGTGGTTCCATAAGACCCAGTGCCACTACTTTTGGGGTCCCAAGTTGCATTTTTAGCCCAACTAGCCTGAAAGGCCAAGTGAGCTTATGCCGTGGCGACCGTCCGTCGTCTGTCCGTCCATCCGTCCGTCGTCCATCAACTTTTGCTTTAATATGCTACTCCTCCTTAACCAATAGCCGAATCATAGCTAAATTTTGGTCAAAGGATGCTATTGTGCTCGGATCTGGAACTTCCATTTGGAATTTTGATTCATAAATTTTTTGGGTCAAAATCGTAGATTTTATTAAAGATTTACCGGAAATTGTCAAATTGCTTCTTCATTCTTAGAATTTTGATCGATTTCAGCCAAATTGGACTGAACGAGTCCTATGGTCATAAGCTCTAGAACTTCCATTCAGAATTTTGTTGCGTAAATATTTTGAGTGAAAATCCTGGATTTTATTGAAAATTTACTGGAAATTGTCAAATCGCTTCTCCTTACATGTTTGACCGATTTCAATCAAATTTGGCTGAAAGAATCCTATGGTCATAGGTTATAGAACTTCCATTCAGAATTTTGATTCGTAAATATTTTGGGTGAAAAACTTAGATTTTATTAAAAATTTACCCGAAATTGTCAAATTGCTTCTTCTTAGAATTTTGATTTCAACCAAATTGGCCTGAATGAATCCTATGGTCATAGGCTCTAGAATTTCCATTCAGAATTTTGTTGCGTAAATATTTTGAGTGAAAGTCCTGGATTTACCGGAAATTGTCAAATTGGTTCTCCTTACCTGTTTGACCGATTTCAATCAAATTTGGCTGAAAGAATTCTATGGTCATAGGTTATAGAACTTCCATTCAGAATTTTGTTGCGTAAATATTTTGAGTGAAAAGCCAAGATCTTATTAAAAATTTACCGGAAATTGTCAAATTGCTTCTTCTCCTTACCCGTTTGACCGATTTCAATCAAATTTGGCGGAAAGAATCCTATGGTCATAGGTTATAGAATTTTCATTCAGAATTTTGATTTGGTAAATATTTTGGGTGAAAAACTGAGATTTTATGAAAGATTTACCAGAAATTGTCAAATAGCTTCTCCTTACTATTCTGAGCGATGTCAACCAAATTTGGCTGAAAGAACCCAATGGCCATAGGCGCCAGAACTTCCATTCAGACTTTTGGTTCATCAATTTTTGGGGTGAAAGTCTTAGATTTTATGAAAAATGTACCGGAAATTGTCAAAATGCTTCTTCTTACCATTCCGAGCGATTTCAACCAAATTTGTGTGAAAGGGCCCTATGGTCGTAGGCTCCAGAACTTCCATTCAGAATTTTGATTCATGAGTTTTTTGCATGAAAATCTGAGATTTTATGAAAAATGTACCGGAAATTGTCAAATTGCTACCCCTCTAGCTGCTTGACATATTAAAAAAAAAAATGTCTAAAGGATTCTATGGACTGGTAGGCTCTAGAAATTCTATTCAGAATTTTGATTGATCAATTTTTGGGTGAAAATCTAAGATTTTATGAAAAATTTACCAGAAATTGTCAAAACACGGCTTCTCCTTAGTTGCTTGACATATTTCAAACAAATTTGGCTAGAGTAACCCTATCAAGGTAGACTAGAATTTTCATTCAGCACTGATTGGTAAAATTTTTGGGTGGCCATCTTGGATTTTCCGAAAATTATCCATCATCGATTTAAACGCAAATGGTTCATAATGGTCCAGGTGAGCGCCACAGGCCCTTGGGCCTCTTGTTGGGGTTATATAACCCAAAAGGACCCGTATGAGAATCTCTGAGATCATGCATATATCACCACTTGTTGTAAAATGACAATCTGCGCATTCGTTGGTGTTGCCTTTCTCTCAGTTTGCACACAAGATTGTGATTCAATAATAAAATTGGCAATTCTACATGTACAGTATTCTGTTATAGACCATGTACAGAGCACTTGAACACTCATATTAATTGATGTGTAAAATATCATTACTACATTGTAGTGGCAGCTAGGTTAATAATGATAATAATACTCAACAGTAACACACAGTAGCATATTAAGTTAGCCTTTTACTCTCTATGCGCCGAAGCCAGTCTCCGCAGTGGTCTTGTGAAATGTCCATTTACAAACCACACGAAGACTATTTCTGAAGCTTTCCCAGTGGAATGACTGGCGCAATAACCAAGTGACTTATTCCAATTAGAAAAATAAAAAAATGACCCAATGTATCTGTGTCAAACCTGCCTCTGCAGTAATCTGGAGGAATGTGTGGCCATTTACAGGCCAAGAGAAGACTATTAAAAATATCACTAGAATGACTGAGACAGTCATTCCAGTGGTAAATTGTTAGAAATAGCCATCTCTCATGTAAATGGGCATTCATTAAGCAAATGTCTTGACCATTGATTGGTTAATAGCATATATATATATACTGGAGAATAAACTGAGTTAGTGAGTTTACATTAATAGTGTATTTAAGCTACAGTACAGCTCATAATGTAAGCTAACATGTTTACAAAACAAAAACGAATGTGCGAAATGTTCTGTTGAATATTTGCAACATAATTGGATTGGAAGAGCAATATCTTCCTGTCCAATTATGTTCATCTTATTCAACGGTATATTTTAACTTGTTTTCGAAAAATTTTCATTTTTTTCTGAGATGTACTCTATATTTTCCAGGATACTCGGAAAGCTGCAGAGAGCATCAAGTATAATAATCCACAAAGAAAGCATGTCGACACGATTCTTGAGAAGGTACAATATATAGCGCTTTAACCCTTGAAATTCAATGCTTCAATGTTTCAATTTTAAGACGCCTATTAATGATAAAACTGTTGAATATTTTAAAACTAATTTTCTTGGCAGGTGCACTGCCAATGCGCAGCCACAGCTCCCAGCCAAAGTAGTTTCAAAATATGAAACAGAATATTCGCTACATCATAAAGAATTTGTCTTCTTGTGTGTATGGACTAATTATGAAGAACTAGTACCGTTAAATCTCGACTAAAGTACGCAGTTTTTTGTCATATTACATGTTCTAGGAAGGCGGTTGCGTCCTATAATCAAGTACATTTTTATAGCATATTTTTTTGGTCTAAAGTTTCGTGAAAAAAATTGAAAAATGATACCTCGAAAATTGAACTCATTTTCGCACAGTACAAATTCTCGCAGCCTTATGACTATGTTTAATGTATACCTCAAAACATCATCGCGGAAGTGAAATTATTAAATTGGGGTGCCTAAATATTGTGTATCCATTAATAAAGATCATTTATAGCATCAAGATTAATTCTGCATTTGACATAAAATGGCGTCGAGAAAAGATATAAATCATGTGATTCGCCTCTAATCGCAAAAGATTGTTTTTAATTAGAGCAAGTACTCGGATATAAATATACTGGACTCGGAACTCAGAATTGCTATATATTATCATTGCGCGATAGGAACTAAGTATTGTACTTTGGTCTGATCCGTACCCTTTTGATAACAAACTCCCGTTAGCGTATGAGATCTCGCAAGAACACGGTGCCTTCAATCGGAAAAGAGCCAGCAGCTCGCCAACATAAGAAGCACTATTGCATCTTAATTCTCGGACTCTCAAGCAATTTTTGTCGTACATCTTGATTCCATTTTGGATCATTTAATGTTGGTCAGCATTACAAAATTAATGCGCAATTCGAGAGAAAACACTTACATTATTAATTTTTTCTGAAGAGAAATCTTATTTCTCTGTTCTAATTGGATTAATTCTCCCGTACAAGCCAATGAAAATAGAGAATCACAGATATTAGAAAAATCTAGTAGACACAACCGGTGATCTTACCGCATTCCTAATGTCACGTGATTTCTATGTTTTTTCTAGGCAACATTTTATGTCAAAAGTAGCATGGATTTTCATGTAATAAACAATCTTTATTGAAGATACGCGATATTTACGTGGTCTCATTAATAATTTCACTTCCACGATGATATTTTTGAAGCATATACGTTTAACATAGTGGTACGGCGGTAAGCATGTGTACGGAAATTGCGTTCAATTTTTGTGGTAGGTTCTATATGAGTTTTAACCATTTTAGAGAATGGATTTCAATTTCTCTATGCGTCCTTTTTATGAGTATATGGATTTTTGGGGATGGTTTGGGCCAAAATTTAGCCTGCGTCCAATACAAGCTAGCGTCCTTTCCTCGAATAAAAACGTTATATCTGTTTCTTAGTACCAGTATTTCTGGACTAAAGGCCGCACTTGAATATAGGACGCTGGCCCAAATTTGACCAAAATCCTCCCAAAAAACTTTTATTCAAGAATAAGATGCTGTGAAATTTAGAAAAACATACCTTTTAAAAAAATCGAAAATGGATATAAAAAATTATGATCACTCAGCCAGCAGTCAAACTAAATTCTTGCATATTTTTGCTTACCATATTCCGCTTAATAGTAGCCTATGCTCTAATAGAAGCACACCCCCTCCTAACTTTTACATATGAGCTCCAATGATTTCTTAGCAGTTTCAAAATGGCAAAACTGTGTATTAGAAGCCCACCCCCTAACTCAGCAGACTGTATAGGAAAATTTTTCTTAAGAGCAAATTTGTAAGAATAGCGTGTATAATGATAACAATCGTGTCACAGGGTGTGTCTACTTCAGACTGATCTCTGTCCTGATACATTCCCGGCCCCTCTAGAAGTCAATACAGGCCTCGGATTTGTAAATCTCGACCACCTATTAGATTAATACTAGAAGTAGGCCACGTATGTTCAAGATATAATAAAGTTTATTCCACACTTGTTGTCAAAATGCGCGTAAAACAGTCTTGGTGTGATTAAATACCTTCCTTATAAATATATTTTAAGACCAAATTTATGTACCAAACAACAAGCCCGGGAGAAAATGCGCATCAATTTTGTAATGCCGATCAACATTAAATGATCCAAATTGAATTATTACGAATGACAATATGGCCGGCTTCTTAAGTTGGCGAGCCAGCGGTTCTTGAGATGGGAGGCATCATGTTCTCGCGAGATATACGCTAATGGGAGTTTATTAAACGGGTACCTGTTTTTTTAAGATCAGGATAATACTCAGTTCCTATATCGCGCAATGATAATATATAGACATTCCCGAGTTCCGAGTCCCCGATTCCAGAATATTTATATCTGGGTACTCGCTCTAAAATAAACTCTTCAATTGGAGGCGAATCACGTGATTTGTATTTTTTCGCGACGCCATTTTATATCAAATTGTGGATTAATTTTGATGTAATAAATGAGCTTTATTAAAGGATACGCAATATTTAGGCGCTCAAATCAAAAAATTTCACTTCCCCGGTGATGTTTTGAGGTATACATTAAATGTAGGCAGTGGGAATTCTTACCGGAGAAAATACGTTGAATTTCCGTGGTATCAATTTTAGAACTTTTTGGGAAAACTCTGTAATATAAGCCCACCCCCTTTCTCAGAGCTGTTTGGTTGGAAATTGAACACCTCTTGTCCTAATAGAAGCCTAGGCTATTATTAAGCGAAATACGGTATGTCCACATACATGTATTTTCAAGATAAAGCAGTCTATTCCATACTTTTGCGGGGTAAAAATATACGTTGAATCCCGTAAAACTATGAAAAGTTTGCTTTGTTTAGCCCGTGTTTAGGTGGCTTCTTCTATTCTCTGCTGTACAAAGAGAATTATCTAATCAAAATCTAGAGCAAGACCAAAAAAAAATTATATAATCCAATTATAATTCAGAAGGATATATTCTCTTCCTAAAGCAATTAATTACGGAACAATCACCATTTGTCTACTAGATTTCTTCTAATATTTGCTGTTCTCCATTTTCATTGAATTTATCCAATTAGAACAGAGACATCTCTTCAGAAAAAATTAATAATGAAAGTGTTTTCTCTCATATTGTGCATTAATTTTGTAATGCTGACCAACATCAAATGATCCAAAATGGAATCAAGACGTACGACAAAGATTGCTTGAACGTCTGAGAATTAAAATGAAATAGACTGCTTCTTAGGTTGGCGAGCCTGGGAAAACAAACTAGAGAGCATAGCTATTCGCACCACAGTACCTCATCTCACAACCAAAGATGAACACAGTGATGTGAGCAAGAAGGCCCTGACCCTAGCCATGCTGGAAGAAATGTACCCTCAGGAGACATGGATAAGGATCTACACAGATGGATCAGTCAAAGATGCAATTAGGAGCAGAGGTGCCGGACTGCACATACAGTATCCAAATGGACAACATGAGTCAGCTGCAATACCGACAGGCAAACACTGCACAAACTACAGAGCTGAAGTCGAAGCACTGGTTCATGCAGCTAATACCATCAGCAGAACAGCAGACCCTATTGCACAGATTGTCTTTTTATCTGATGCCCGCTCAGTCCTTGAGGCTATCACCAAAGGTAAGCTGCCACAACTTGAAGAAGCACTACAAACCATCAAATGCTTTCGGATAGCATTGCAGTGGATCCCCTCACACTGTGGAGTCCAAGGAAATGAGGAAGCAGACAAGATGGCAAAGGTGGGTGCAGAAGAGAATCAGACAGAAAACATGGTTACCCATACAGAGATGAAGACTATCATCAAGTCACTCTATAGAACACCTCAATCAGAAGATGCCTACCATCATCTCTCGAGGCCAGAGCAAGTGACCATTTTTCGTCTCAGAACTGGGCATAACAGACTAAACCAACACATGTACAGGCGGTTCCACCTTACAACATCGCCCGCTTGTCCTTGTGGAGAAGCAGAACAGACCACAGAGCACATACTTCAATGTTACAGTACGTATCAGCTGCTGAGAGAAGAGATCTGGCCTTTGTCAACCTCTTTTCTTGAAAAGCTGTATGGACCTGTGGAAGAACTGCAGAAAACCACAGATTTCATCTTGGGAACGGCTCTCCAAGTGTGATACCAGCGATCGAAAAGAAGAAGAAGAAGGTTGGCGAGCTGCTGACTCTTTTGTGACTAGAGACGTGGTATTCTCGCAAGATCTCCTACGCTAATGGTTGTTATTGAACGGGTACCCATTAGTCAGACCAGACATAAAGTACAATACTTAGTTCCTATCGCGCAATGATAATACTCGCTCTAAATAAAGTTTTATATCTTTTATGTCAAATTCAGGATTAATTTTGATGTAATAAATTATCTTTATTAAAGGTTACGCAATACTTAGATGCTCCAATTTAATAATTTCACTTTCGCGATGATGCTTTTGAGGTATACATTAAACATAGTCGTAAGGCGGTGAGAATTTGTATCGCGAAATGGAGTTAAATTTTCGTGATATCATTTTAAACTTTTGTAAAAAACTTGACCAAAAAAATGTGCTCAATTATAGGATCCGCTTTTTAGTATTAGGTAATGACGCCGGGTGGGCGGTCGGGCGTGCGGGTGGCAGAGTGGTTTCCGGATAATAACTCCGTTACCATTTGCCAGATCGCATTGAAACTTCATAGAGTGGTTAGACTAGGTCTTGGGAAGAAACCTATCGAAATCGACGATGATCCAAAATCCAAAATGGCCGCCAAAATGGCTGGTGGCTATCTTGGAAATTGGTTTCTGGATGATAACACTGTTGCCCTTATCAGATCGCTTTGAAACTTCATATGGTCTGGGGAAGAAACCTCGAAATCGACAATGATCCGAAATCCAAGATGGGGCCCCCCAGCCATCTTGAAAATTGGTTTCCAGATGATAACTCTGTTATCATTTATCGGATCGCTATGAAACTTTGTAGGGTGGTTTGACTACATGTACCTGTGGTGAACGAACCTATCGAAATTGACAATGATCCGAAATCCAAGATGGCCACCATTCACCGGTGGACATCTTGAAAATTTGGTTCCATATGATAACTATGTTACCGTTTATCAGATCGCTTTGAAACTTCATAAGGTGGTTGGACTAGGTGTGGAGAAGAAACCTATCGAAATTGACAATTATCCGAAATTCAAGATGGCCAGCAGCCACCATCTTGAAAATTGGTTTCCGGATGATAACTCTGTTCCCATTTATTGGATTGTTTTGAAACTTCATAAGGTGGTTGGACTAGGTCTTGAGAAGAAACCTGTCGAAATAGACGATGACCCGAACTCCAAGATGGCCACCAGCCACGGGCTGCCATCTTGAAAATTGGTTTCCAGATGATAACTCCGTTACCGTTTATCAGATCGCTTTGAAACTTCATAGGGTGGGTGGACTAGGTGTGGAGAAGAAACGTATCGAAATTGACGATATGACCCGATCTCCAAGATGGCCACCAGCCACCATCTTGAAAATTGGTTTCCGGATGATAACTCTGTTCCCGTTTATCGGATCGTTTTGAAACTTCATAAGGTGGTTGGACTAGGTCTTGAGAAGAAATCTGTCGAAATTGACGATGTGACCCGATCACCAAGATGGCCACCAGCCACGGGCTGCCATCTTGAAAATTGGTTTCTGGATGATATCTCAGTTACCATTTATCGGATCACTTCATAGGGTGGTTGGAATATGTCTGGTGAAGAAACTTATCGAAATTTACGAGAATCCGAAATCCAATATGGCCGCCATTCAGCGGCGGCCAGCTTGAAAATTGGTTTCTGGACGATACCTCCTTGACTGTTTAGCGGATCGCTTTGACACTTCATAAGGCTGACTGGTCTGTGTCTGAGGAAGAAATAAATATTTTGTGATAGCTCTCATTCATTGGTTTGTCATCATGGCAGGGTATTATGCGCCGTTTGCGGAGCTCTTGTTGGAACATGTAATTTGACAAAAAACTGCACCTCTTCGTCGAGATTTAATGGTAATATCTTTACACCCAGTCATCATCGTTTAACAGGCGTTGGTGTCTTGGTTTATATCTGTTGAATGTTCTGTAAGCCATGTGTTCCTTTACATATATTTATATGATATAATATAATATAATATAATATAATATAATATAATATAATATAATATAAGAAATGTCCTGTTGAATATTTTGGACTTATTTGATTGGAAGCGATTGCTGCCTTAGGCAACATGTTGCAGTACGTTTGATTTTGTATGGGAAACATGTCATGTTATCCCTGGGCCATACTGTATTATGTATTGGACAAATGCATTAGTATTAGAATGTTTAACTTAGGTCAAATGAGCATTATGGTCCTTCGACCTATTATAATTATTAGCAAGTATAGTCTTTGAAATAAATGTTAAAATGGATTAAATTATAAAACATTTCAGTGTCCAGAAGCATTCCGCAAAACAATCCGCAACATGGATGACTATGAGGACTATAACCCGTCCACAGAGACCCCGACTGAGAAATCTCTGGTCAGGCTGCATAAGCGAGTGATCCGTGCGCTTCAGACACATAATCGAACACAGTGCCAGTGGAACATGCTAATCAAGAATGCGTTTGCATTGGAAGATGTAGTGAACAATGAACAGAATACAGAAAAAACATTTCATCACAGTTTTCCTGTTACTGACAGAAACAGTATGTGGGCAGCTATTTACACACCGACTGTAGGTGAGACTAGAATAGAGGCATCTTATCTCTGACAGAGATAAGTCATTTTGATTGTGATGTCAGATAACATGTGTGACGTATTTGATTGTGACATCAAATACTTTAGTAACCAATCAGATCTGTCTATTTGATGTATTTTCTGCTTAATTGGTATTGGATAAATAACAGCCTGTGATCGCAGCTAATCTATCAAAAGATACAAGAACACAACTATACTGCACTTTGGGCTCTGCTTTGCCAATGCGCGTAGTGACCTTGCCACCTAGAGGTGTTTGACCTCAAACTTAAAGGAAATCATATACAATCTGAATATGAAGGGGTGTGTAACATAGACACACCTGTCCGGCACGCACGCACGCACGCACACACACGGCCGGCTTGCACGCACGTACACACACACACACACCCGGCATGCATGCACACACGCATGTACACAGACACACCCGCCCGGCATGCATGCATGCATGCATGCACACACACGCACGCACACACACGCACACACACATGCACGCACACGCCTGACTTGCACGCACATGCATGCACGCACGCACACACACCCACACCTTCCCTGCATGCACGCACACATCCGCCCACCCGGATTGCACGCATGCATGTACACAGACACACCCACCCACCCACCCGGCATGCATGCACACACACACCCGCCCGGCATGCATGCAATGTATGTACACAGACAAGCCCGCCCATCATGCATGCATACACACGCACATGCCCAACATGCACGTGCACACGCACGTACACAGACACACATGCACATACACAGACACATCCACCCGGCATGCACGCACACACATGTACACCGACGCAACACTTAATATAGCTCATTTACGATGGTAAATAGCGTTTATGAACAAATGATGGTAGTTCCTTAATTCGATAATTCCTAAATAATCAACTCATTTAGCCATGAGAAAGGCATGATGGTAATTAAATTTCACGCTATCTGTATCTAGGATTACCGCTTTTAAATAAAAAATACAAGCCCGGTGAAGGTGAATGTCCATTTCCATGCCAAAAGAAGACTATTTTTTAAAGTTAACTGGCTCATTTATGAAGTTTAGAGACAGTCATTTGAGTGGTAAATTAAAAAAAATCATCATCTCTTGTCTTGGAAATGGACACTGTTCACGAACACTGCAGAGGCCAATTTTGCTTGGCTTCACCATTAAAATGTTTAATTGAGGAATCCACTTTATCCATCAATCATATGACATAATTACCTACATGATGTGTAAGCTGATGTCATAATCAATTACATCATGAATGATGCAACTAGTTTCGTCACGATCACTTAAGTGATGATGGACTAAGCGTTGTTGTACGAATTGTATGTCTATACTATTTAATAATCGTCCTGTTGAATATTTTGAAACTAATTTGTTGACTGGGTGCTGTTGCTGCCATTTAACAGCTTACCTGTATAGTTTTCTGTAAAATTGTTATTCAGAGAGTGCAGGGATAACGATCCCGACACGGGCAAGACGTGCTTGGAGCATAGCGAGAGATTAGTGGGGCATAGCTAAAACTAGATTCCTCCATTATTAGCTCGCCTGGCCAGAATGGCCAAGTGAGCTTATTCCGTGGTGACCGTTTGTTTGTTGTCCGGCATCTGTCTGTCAGCTTTTTCTTTAAATAACTTCAAGAATCACTGGGCAGATTTCAATTATATATGGCAGGACGCATCCTTAGGGCATAGGGATCCAAGTTTGTTAAAATAAAGCCGATTGGCCACATCTTGGATTTCAGCCGATTTTGGGAAATGTCTTTAAAAATCTTCTCTGAAACCGCTTGTGGAATCGATTCAAAACTCATGAAACATAATCTAGGGAAAGAGGTAAGCCAAGTTTGTTCAAGAGTAATTAATTGACCAAATGGTTTGAGGCCATCTTGGATGACCTAGTTTTCCCGAAAATGACTTCTCCAGAACCGCTGAAGAGATCAGGCCAAAATTTGGGAGATGATTAGGGACTAAGGGCCATTAAAATTTGTTCACGGCAAGTTGATCTGTAAAAAAAAATGGCCGCCATGAGCCAATCAAAATGTAGCGTGTTTGGTGGCCATGTTGGGTTTTTTATTTGATGGATTTTGAGGCTGAAATTGGTTTTATATACGTTTTTGGGTATTCTGATCTCAAATTTAATTTGCCATTTTCAAAACTGTCGGATAAAGGGTTTGGTGGCCATCTTGGATTATTTTCCCGCCAAAGGCTCCCTTACTAAAGCGGCCATCTTGGATTTTGGTCACTTTTTAAAAATATCTTTGAAAATTCATCTCCGAAACTTATGAAATATGATCTAGAGGAAGAAGCTGAACCAAGATTGTTTAATGGAACTTGGATGACCTAGTTTTTGTGAAAACGACTTCTTCCGCGGAATGGCTGAACAGGTTGGGGTGAAATTTGGCAGTTATGATTAGGGCTGAAATGCCATTAAATTTGTCCATGGAAAGTTGATATGTCAAAAAATGTGTCTGCCATGAATCAATCAACATTTGGCGTTTTTGACTGACATCTTGTATTTTCTGCAAATTTCTGAGAAAATCACAAAAAGAGCACTTATTAACCACTAGGCTAATTTTAATAAAATTCAGCTAAACCTTCACAGAAATTTGATTGGTAAATTTTTCCAGTGTTTATCTCATTTTCTTCGGTTGTGCCGGTGGTCAATAATTGCAGGTGAGCGATACAGGCCCCTTGGGCTGCTTGTATTAACTGTGTGATATATCTCTGTTTTTGTTTTCCAGAATGGTACTGGAAGGTTAAGCTTCGGCCTTGGGCACTGACTATCTTCTCTCTGTGTCTGGCTGTCATGACATTCATGGTTGTGTGGTCAGAATGCCTGTTCTTCATAAAGGACCCTGTTCTTTCCTTCTTTGCAATATTCATAAATCTTGCCAAGGAGAATTATGATTATTTATTTATTGAGGTAAGACATTCTATTAGCTCACCTGGCCAGAATGCTGTGGCGACCTTTCGTCATGTGTCCATTAGTCATCCGTCTGTCGTCCGTCCATCCATCGGTCAACTTTTCTCAAGAAGTACTGGACCGATTTCAATTATATTTAGTAGGAAGCATCCTTAGGGTATGGAGATACAGCTTTCTTCAAATGAAGCCAATCAACCAATTTGGTGAGTGGCCACCTTTGATTATGACAGATTATTTTAGAAATGTCTAAAAATCACCGAAACTGCTTTTAGGGATCGATTCAAAACTCAAGAAATGTCATCTAGGGCAACACATGAGGCAAGCTTTGTTTATAGGAACTCGATTTTTCATATGCTTCGGCGACATTCTTAGATGACCTTGTTTTCACGAAAATGAGTTCTCCAGAACTGCTGAATGGATCGGGCCAGAATATGAGAGATATGATTAGGGACTAATAGCCATTAGCTCAAACGTTCAACGGAAATTGATATTGAGTGTTTGAATTTTTTTATTTGGTGGATTTTGAAGTCTAAATTGGTTTTATATAGGTTTTTGGGTATGCTGATTTCAAAACTGTCGGATAAATGATTTGGCGGCCATCTTGGATTTTTTCCGCTCTAAAAATGCAATAGGAAATTTAAAAACTATTTTCGAGAACCTTTCATGTGCCAGTGGACCGATTTCCTAGGCCATAGGGATCCAAGTTTGTTCAAATAAAGACGATTGGCCAATTGGGCCAGTGGGATTTGGAATTTGGCCTATTTTTAGAAACGTCTCAAAAACCGGATTCCTTTGAAACTAATGAAACATCATGTAGAGCAACAGTTTAAGCAAGTTTGTTCGAGGGAATTTGATTGGCCACATGCTTCCTTCCGTAGCAATCTTGGATTACTTAGTCTTTGCAAAAACAAACTCCAGAACCGCCGAACGGATCAGACCGGAATTTGGGAGATATGATTAGGGACTATGAGCTATTAATGTTTGTTCAAGGGAAATTGATATATCAAAAATCATGGCCCCTATGGATCAATCAAAATGTAGTGTGCTTGGCGGCCATATATGGATTTCTGATGGATTTTGTAGCCGAAACTGGTTTTATCTAGTTTTTTGGTTATGCTGATTTCAAATTTGCCACATTTGAAACTTGGATAAACGGTATGGGGGCCATTTTCATTTTTCACATCAAGAGTATACTTACCTCCCTAATACTTTTGATATTGCTAAATATTGGCTTTCACTCAATAAACACTCAGATTAAAACAGTTAGGTGCCCCTACTGGGCAGGGAGTCAGAGCGTAGTCTGGCGGATGCCAGCCCCACCACCGCGCATGCGCAGACTAGCACTTCCTCTTTGCTAATTTATTGGCAGAGAGTCTACACATGCTTTTGTGCTAGTGCTTTTCGTGGCTCAATTCTAAGTGTTTTTGTGAAAGTTCAGAAGTGTTTATCCCTGATAAAGATGGCAGGAAGAGTGACTTCGCCAGAGGAGGGCCCAGGACCTTTAAATCAGGTGACTTCTAGTAAAATTAGCGAGTTTTGTCCCGTTGTAATGTGTTTCCGGGACTCGCGCTAAACGTGATAAGCGCCTTGTTTAGTTGGTTTATTTCAACTAGGTGCTATATAAGACTAATCTCTCTTTGTGTTTATGTCCACAGGTCTGTGTGAAGAAATATAATGGACATCACATCAGCAGAGGGTTTGTGTCTCTCCACCATGGTTCCATTTCCTACTAATACTGTTAGGTTATCTAACCAAAAATTCTATGTCCAGTGAGTTGGAGGCCTATTATAAAGGTCTTCTCACTTTGCCCTCTTGATCCAATTCCTTCCCCTAGAGGTGGAGAGAGTTAAGAGGCGTTCAGTTGGTGGAGTGCTCCAGTTCATCAGGTTGGATGGTTTGTCTAGACAAGGTGTCAGGTATCTAATTATTGATATGAGGTGATGTTAATTATTTAGAGGAAAGGGAGATAATTAACAGTATTTGCCATTGTTATCAGTATATATCTGATGGTTGTGTAGTCGAAATGTCCATTCTGCACATGTTCTGGTTAGAGATACAATTCGTCCTTGCACTGGGATGTTTGTTGGGGATCGATTTTTTCCTGTCATAGGATTAATGACGTCATAATCAGCCTTGCTCTTTATTAACAATTAAAGTTGTCCGAAGCTGGTTTTCTGATAAATTATGATCTTTATGATCATTTCCTTCTCTTGAGTTGGTGAGTTTCTAAGCTTAACTAGATTGCTCATACTCCTCGTCCTTTGGCCTTTTTCAGAGACCTGGTTGTGCGTCCTGTGGACGATTTTTGAGGGACAAGTTTGGTCCTCATCTCTGTTTTCAGTGTAGCCCCTGTGGTCCCTTGCTTAATTGCGAGATATGTAAGCACTGGGGGGGGCGAGCTAATGTCCGAATTCTTGTGCTTGCAGGCGAAGGACAAGGTGGTGGAGGAGGAGAAGAAGAAGCTGAAAAAAGAGGTTGTAAGTAAGAAGGGTAAGAGGAAGGCCTCGTCCGCGGTGGACATGGAGGCCTTCCGGACCGAGATGTTGGGAGAGATGAGGAGGACAATAAAGGATTTGGTTCCAGAGTTGCTTCGTGGCATGCTTCCTGGACCAAATCCTTTGTTGGCCTCATCATCTGCTTCGGAGCAGGTAATCCCCACCTCTGAATCACCGTTCCTTAGTACGCTTCCGTTGTTTGAAGATTCAGAGGTGGCCCCATTAGAGGGGGCGTTCCACGACCCTGGCAGCAGGCTTATTGCCGCGCCCAATAGGGACCGTGGACGGTTGTCGCTGGAACCCGCGGGCTGCTTATCAGTCCAGGGGTATCCGCACACCGCGGGTGCCAGTACCTCGTATGGCACCTTCCCTGGCCAGTCCGGGTTAGCTCTCTTTGCTGACCCGGAGTCTAATCTGTCTGGCCAGGAGGATGAGGATTACCTGTTGGGGTCGCCGTCTGAGGACGTGGCCATGGATTATGACGTCTGTGCACCCCTCGCGGGGAATACAGGCGCCTTATTCCACGGTTCTACTCTCCCAGGGGTAGAATCCACGGTTCAGACTGTGGCCCTGGGCGCTGAAGGCCAGCGTTACCGCATACCTCGGCTTGCCGAGAGTGTCGCTGGTGCTGGCCGGGGCCGTGGTGGGGCGGTATATGCCCCGCGCTCTACCACGGCGCCTGCTCCTGGTCAAGCCAGTGAGATTAGCATGCCGGTATTGTCAGGCCCGCATGCTCTCCCTGGCTTGCCAGGGATATCAGCGTATCCGCCGTCAAGCTCTGTTGCTTGCGCTCAGGAGGAAGACGAAGGCCCCCGTCTTGTAGAGCGCTCGCAGCTAGCCACGGAGGAGGATTGGTCTGACGCTTGCCAGTGGTTGGTGAGTGTTAGACCAGATCTGCCCGTGGAGCAGTCGGCTAGCCAGCGTGATCACAGGCCGTGGTTAGCTGGTAAGCCTACTGCTAACGCTATGCCTTCTCTGCCGCTGGCAGAGCATGTCGTTGACATGTTCGAGGCGGCGGAGACGTCCATTAAGTCGAGTGGACGTCTCGCTAAGGCCCCGCGCGAGGTGGCCAGGCGTTGCCGCATCGTGCCCCTGGACTACCAGCGGTACGGTGTGGTACCTAAGCCGAGCGTGGATGACCGCGCGGCTTTGGGTGAGGATGCGCGGCCAGGCTCCCGTTCTGACACGGGAGTCTTGTGTTCGAACGCGTTGCGTTCAGCAAATACCGCGTTGCGTGATGCGGAGGAGAGTGGGAGGGCTTCGATTGCCGCTCTGTCCCACGTCTCCCAGCTGTTACAAGGGGTAGTAACAGCATCCGCATCGCGCCAGCCAAGTCCGGTCACAGTCCAGCGAGCCATCCAGGATGGTATCAACCTGGCTCTGGACTGTATGACGCGGGCGGTGACCAGGAGTGTCCGGGCAAGGCGCACTTTTGCCTTGGATAATCTGTGCCCGTCCCAGGACCTCTACAATAGGCTACTACGTACGCCTATGACAGGTCCTGGTCTCTTTGGAGGTGAGGGATGTAGGCACCTCCAGGAGACGGTTACTCTGGTCAATAACCAGAGGGCGCTGCGCGAGCAGTTTGAGGTGCTTCGTCGTGCCAATGTTCGCGCCGCACCCCCTGCGTATCGTCCCCTGCAGGCTCGAGGTGGTAGTGGCCAGGTCAGAGGCCAACCACCATCGCAGCGTCGGCCTCGGCCGCGTGCGATTCGGCCAGCAGCGAGGGGGGCGCAGGCTCCTCAGGCGCAGTCAGCCAGGCAGCCGCCCGCGCACCGAGGTGCGCGCGGTGCTGGTCGTGGCGCGCGAGGATCTGGGCGGGGTAATCGTTCCTGATGGGACGGTTACCGCGGTGAGAACCACGCCGGTGTTTCTGGCAAAGGAGACAGTGCCGCTCTTGCACTCCTTATGTCCACCTCTATCCCTAGGTGGACCGGTGGGAGGCCGGCTAGCCGACCACATGCAAGAGTGGGAACGGTTAACTCAGGACCGTTTAGTCTTGCGATGGCTTTCAGTCGGGTATCATCCCGATTGGATGACAGGCCCGCCATCGCGACTGTCTCTAGTGCCGATCTGGACTCCAAATCCGAGAGATCCAGATCAAAGGTTGTGTATCGAGGAGGAAATAAATTCCCTCATACAAAAAGGAGCTATTCAGCCGGCACAGAGGTGTCCGGGCTTCTATTCAACCCTGTTCTTAGTAACAAAGAACACCGGAGGGTGGAGACCAATTCTCAACCTCAAGCCATTGAACAAGTTCATAGAGACGCCCAGTTTCAAGATGGAGACTGTGCGCTCGGTGTTGGCGGGGTTAGAGAGGGGAATGTGGACAGCGTCGATAGATTTGAAGGACGCTTATTTCCACATCCCCGTACACAGGAGTTTCCGTCGCTTCCTGAGATTTGCATTCCAGGGCAGACAGTGGGAATTCAGGGTGCTACCCTTCGGAATTTCCACGGCTCCTCGGGTTTTCACCCGTGTGGTTCTTGCGATCACCGCATACCTCCGCAGGAGAAGCATAGCAGTCCACACGTACATAGACGACTGGCTGTTGAAAGCACACACCCGGGAAAGTTTATCGGCCAGTCTGGAGATTGTTTTGAAAACTCTCACAGACTTAGGCTGGATGATCAATTTCCCAAAATCAGAGCTGACTCCATCCCAGAAGTTTGTTTACCTGGGGATGTTCTTCGATCTAGAGACAGGATATGTTTATCCTACTCAGGAGAGAGTTCAGAAACTCATCTCATTAATTCAGTCAGTGTGCGACAGTCGTCATGTCCTGGCACGGGTTTACTTGAGAATGCTGGGGTTGATGGTTTCATTGGAACCAGTCATTCCTCAGGCCGCCTTACGCAGGCGGCCGATCCAGTTATTTCTCATGACACAATGGACCCAGAGTACAGGTTCGCTGGACTCGAATGTGTCAGTGTTGGCGCCTCTGATTCATCACCTGCAATGGTGGTTGGACACAGAGAATCTCTTGGTGGGGGTTATGCTAACCCCTCCCCACCCTCAGGTGACTGTGTATACAGATGCATCGATGGAGGGCTGGGGAGCTTGCCTGGAAGAGTCCACGATATCAGGGCTTTGGAATCTGGAACAGTCAAAGGAACATATAAATCTACTGGAGCTAAGAGCAGTAGTCCTGGGCCTGGAACATTTCTTACAGAAAGTTCAGGGCAAGATTGTTCTTATTCGTTCAGACAACTCAACAGTTGTGACTTACATAAACCGCCAGGGCGGAACGAAGTCGCCCAGTCTCTGTATGATGACATGGAGACTGCTTTGTTGGTGCCTGGATCACCAGATTACCTTGAAAGCAGTTCATATTCCGGGAAGGTTAAATCTGCTAGCAGACTCATTGAGCCGAAGGATGAGTGTTTTACCCACGGAATGGCAACTAAATCAATGTGTGGCGGATCGTCTGTTCGACCATTGGGGGAAACCCAACATCGATTTGTTCGCAACGAAGAAGAATGCGAAGATGACGACGTACGTCTCTCCGATTCCGGATCCAAGCGCTTTCGCAACAGATGCGTTAGCTATCAGCTGGGGGAGAATGTATGCATACGCATTCCCTCCAGCAATCCTGATTCCAAAAATTCTTCAGAAAATCAGACAAGAGGAATGCCAAGTGCTTCTGATCGCCCCGGATTGGCCAAGCCGATCATGGTATACGGATCTGCTGGACCTTCTGGTCTGCAATCCGGTTCCTCTGCCTCTGATGGACGATATTATCTTCCAGGGCAAGGCCCTTCACAACAATCCGTCAATGTTCAGATTGACTGCGTGGATGTTGTCAAGGAATCTAGAATTAAGGAGGGCTTTTCTGAGCAAGCAGCCATGTTTATGGCCAAAGCCAGGAGGGGGTCAACCTCCAGAGCATATAATTATAAAATCAACAGATTTGCAGAATGGTGCTCAAAAAGATGTATTGATCCAATGGATTCATCTATTCAGGTAGTAGCTGATTTCCTCTGTCACCTCTATGATGCCTATAGCCTCAAGCCTAACTCTATTGCTGGTTATAAGTCAGCTTTAATGTCTGTTATTCCTTGCTTGGCTAAGAGGGGAAGTGATGAAGTAAATACATTAAATGTATTAATTAAAGGCATGGGCAATCTAAGACCAAGGAATCCACCTGTGATTCCGTCTTGGAGTTTATCGCTAGTGCTTCAAGTACTAGGTGATAAGCCGTTTGAACCACTTAGTTCCATTTCTATGAAACTATTAACACTGAAGACTGTGTTTTTAATTGCTGCGGCCTCGGCTAGGCGTAGGAGTGAAATTCATGCCTTATCAGCCGAGGATGACCGTTTTGTGGTTTCAGGGGAAGGCCTTAAGCTGCTACCTAGGATTAATTTCTTGGCTAAAAATCAGTCGTTGAAATATCCAGGTCAACCTATTGTTTTGCCTGCTTTAACTAGATATGATCCTAATTCTAAAGCATGGTGTCCCGTCCGGGCGCTTCGCCGGTACAAACAACGTACGGCGGAGTGGCGCACCGACCAGTCGGCGTTATGGTTGTCATATATTGAACCCCATGGCAGGGCTTCTAAGGACACCATTTCCAGGTGGATTGTAGAATGCATTCAGTTTTGCCATAAATCCGCCACCGGGAAGCAGGTTGACGTGGCCAAGGCTCACAGTGTCCGCGGCGTAGTGACATCCACTGCCCTATTTAATGGGGTCCCTGTGGATGATATTATGTCGGTGGCTCAGTGGCACTGTGAGTCAAGTTTTACAGACCATTATCTCCGTGACACCTCTAATCCTCTCGCCTTGTCGATTTTGAAAAAATAACTAGGCATATATTTTTGATGGGGTTTCCTCATTGCTTATATATTTCACAATTAATTTATGGAAACAACCACTAATTTGGGACTGCATCGTTCTTCACCTATGGGAAGAGGATGTCAGCAGCCATTTCAACAAGGTCAGTCTTGTGTATGTGTTGTCCATTGTTGATTGTCTTGTCACGTTACCCTTTATTAATATGATGATGGTTTTGTGTATTTATGTGGTTCATTGTTGAGAGTATACGAAAATGGAGTTTTTTCGTCTCTGTCCTGTAGTACATGGCACTTGTACGTAGAGAGCGTATAGGACATTGAGGTCATTCGACTCTTCCTCCCAGGAAGGAGGGGGGGGGAGCGCATATGACATTCGGTCATCTCTCATTCATCGGGGGTGTTATCCGATGGTTAGTCAAATCCTGACTGTTTTTTCATACAGTTTCAGAAGTTTAAGTGCCTTAAACGCAGAAAAGCGTATAGGGATGAGCTGGTCTTTTGACCTCGCCTCCCTCCCGCCGAATTCACTGTCGAATTCTGGCAATATCAAAAGTATTAGGGAGGTAAGTATACTCTTGATGTGAAATAAACGAAATCAAGGATTTCTTTTTTCACGAGAGAGTTGATACTTACCTCCCTAGATACGGACCCGGCCTCTCCACCCCACAGAGGCTCGGTCTTCAGGCTCTTTATAGTTGCATGTGTATCAGCCAATAAATTAGTCAGAGGAAGTGCTAGTCTGCGCATGCGCGGTGGTGGGGCTGGCATCCGCCAGACTACGCTCTGACTCCCTGCCCAGTAGGGGCACCTAACTGTTTTAATCTGAGTGTTTATTGAGTGAAAGCCAATATTTAGCAATATCAAAAGTATTAGGGAGGTAAGTATCAACTCTCTCGTGAAAAAAGAAATCCTTGATTTCGTTTATTTTCCACCAAAGACTCCTACATCACAGCAATAAGAAATTTCAAATCTCTCCTCGAGAACCAGCACTTTGACCGATTTTAACCAAATTTCCTTTGAAACATCCTTGTGTCATAGGGATCAAAGTTTGGTTAAATAAAGCCGACCTGCCAATTTGGACAGTGGCCATCTTGAATTTCGCCAGATTTGTAGAGATGTCTTCTCCGAAGCCACTTAGGGAATTGATTCAAAACTCATGAAACATTTAGGGCAACAACTGAACCAAGTTTGTTCGAGGGAACTTGATTAACCAAATGCTTAGGCAGCCATCTTGAATGACCTAATTTTCATAAAAACAACTCCCGACAGGCTTAAGGGATCAGACTGAAATTTAGGAAGTATAATTAGGGACTAAGGACCATTCTGTCTTCTGGAGAACCTATGGACTGATTGTAACAAAATTTAGTAGGACGCATCGTTGTTCTTGTTGCAATTCTGTCCAAAAGCGTAGGGGACTACTTATGGTCGATTGCCTATCTTGTTGAAATGCTTACATCTATGTTCCAGGTGAGCGATACAGGCCCCTTGGGCACTTTGTTAAAAATAGAAAATCTGCAGTAATGATGATAGTGAAAATCATGGAGTAACTTGAGTAATATGAACAAATCGATTCCTTTTGTAAAAGGAAAATTTAATTTTTTGCAAGAGAAATTCCAAATGTTTAATCTGACTGCTTAGTATAGAACTGAGTCGACTGGCCAACAGTAGTTACTCCATTAGCAATTGGAAGTCCATCATCCCCATTTCAAGACACAGGAAAGATGTTCACTATTTTGAAACTATTCTGACTAGAAACTATTGCCGTCATATGCAGTCAAATTAGTTTTAAAATTTTAGACTCTACCGGATGATTGATTGGTAATGGAAATTAATATACCAGTATTTTCTTAGTGCAATTGCAGGCCCAGAGAAGACCATTTTTGAAAATATGCCACAGAAATGGCTGGCTCGGTTATTTCCCATAACCACTGCAAAGACCCATTTTGGCTGGCTTGAATGTTAAAGGGTTAACTAATAGAAATTGACTGAAGAATGGATAATATACATTTTTTGGGTAGCCAGTCATTCTATTGTAAATTTTCAAAAATACTCTTCTCTTGGTCTGCAAATAGACATTTTCTATGAGAAAATCCAAATTTTCTTAATCAAATTAATGTTTTTATTTCTTTTTGTAGATTTCATCAATCCTGACAATTGCATTCCTGTCCTTTTGTGCGTACTACACAATATTCCATATCAGAATTCTCAACTACTATTATATCGCTCCACATCACCAGACTGACGAGAATAGCCTGATCTTTGTAGGCATGTAAGTGTAATCAAAATTTTTTATTCCCACACCTTTTGTAAAAAAATGTTGGTGATATTGCAATTGCTTCAGTGCATCCATCTGGGTGTCTGTTTATCTGTTCGTCCTGCTTTCTATTCTGAAACTATTTGGTGGAAATCAAAATAATTTATTAGGTGAGTTACCCATATGATTGTGGATTTGGAAATGACATTTCTGTTGGCTCCATCCCATGGGGTCCGAATTTGGGGGGTGTCATAAGCTCAAAAGTTGATGGATTTGCGGTGACATGCCACTGACTGGGTGCTCACATGTATTACTGTTAAAGTGATGGTATGTGTATTTGCTGATGTTCTTGCTTTTGTTCCTACAAGCCTACAGTACAACTCAGAAATAGCTTAAAATGTTTCTAAAACAAAATAACACATACTGTTGAATATTTTGAACATAATTGGATTGGAAGACACAACACATTGCCGCTTAAGGCAGCAATGCCTTCCAATCCAATTAATGTTCAAAATATTCAACAGCACATTTCTTAGTAATGTGTTTCTGTATTTGTTTTGGAAACAATTTCAATTTATTTATGAGGTGTTCTGTAGCTTCTACATGGAATATATTAACCATTTAATTGTCAAGACTTGTCAAGAAAATTTTAATTTTCGTTTAATAAATGTCTATTTGCAGACCAAGAACATGAAAAGACAACTTTTAGCCTGAATCATATAAAATGAGCGATACCATCCTCATCATTCAGCATCATTCCCAGCATCATCGTCCAATTTGTGTTAGGTTATCTTAGCAGTTCATATATGGGTTGGGTTTTGGGCTGTCCAAAACTAAATTTAAACAGACTGTCCAAAACCTGTCTAAAACATGTCTAAAAAGGTTTAAACCAGTCCAAAACTGTCCATAAATGTCCAAAACCTATTTCATTAATGATAGGATTCCTGGATGAGAGAGTTAAATACAACTACCCTTCTCTCTATAAACCCTCTTAATGACACAGACAAAGTAGACCAATTACTTAACAAGTAAGAAATATTCCATAGAATGTTTTGAAAATAATTTGACTGTAATGTATTATTGCCAAAGTCAGCAAAAGCTTAGTCAAATTATTTTCAAAACCGTTAACAGATTTTATGGTTCAGTCCATTTAATATAGAGGAATTCACAGGGGTGAAAGTGTTAGCTGCATTAGTTTTAACTATGCTAGCACCTAATTAAAGGATCATTCACCTGTGAGTGTTATAACATATAACATCTACAGAAGTGCCCACTGGTTATCTGAACTTAGATCCGTTTACACACTAAGAACCCATTGTTAGTCCAAGAGCCACGGTCTCACTGTCCCCAGTCAAGGAACAGAAGTTACAATTGAGTTACAGCCTGTAGTTAACACTTTCAATGATAATGACCAGAAATGGCAATATTCCTTACAATTTAGCTGTTATACAGCAAATTTTCTGTTAAATGTTTTGAAATTAATTTGCCTGGAAGCTGTTTCTGTCTAACGCAGCAACAGCTTCCAATCGAATTATTCTCTAAATATTCAAGTTTTCCTATTATACATACATTATTTTGCTGTATAAATAGGTGATATAGTTTTATTAAAGATTTGACTACATGTACATGTAGTTACACTCTACTTAAGATAACTGAGTTAAACTGTGTTAAACTAATCTATGTATGTTAACCCTTTCACCAATTATGAGTTACATACATCTCATTTTCAAAAGAAATAGCCTGGACTAAAATTTTAGGTTTTGGACATTTCACTTCAAGAGTATACTTACCTCCCTAATACTTTTGATATTGCTAAATATTGGCTTTCACTCAATAAACACTCAGATTTAAAACAGTTAGGTGCCCCTACTGGGCAGGGAGTCAGAGCGTAGTCCGGCGGATGCCAGCCCCACCTCCGCGCATGCGCAGACTAGCACTACCTCTTTGCTAGATTATTGGCAGAGAGATCACACATGTTTTTTTGTGCAATAGCTTTTTCGTACTCTTAAACTGTTTTAGTGGTGTTTGTTTGGAGTGTTAGTCACTTTTTTGGATGGCGGAAAGGAATACTTCGCCACAGGAGGACGGAGGACCTTTAAATCAGGTGACTTCTAGTAAAATTAGCGAGTTTTCTTCCCGGTGTATTGTGTTTCCGGGACTCGCGTTTACCGTGATAAGCGCCTTGGTTGGTTGGGTTATATCAACTCGGTGCTACCTAGGACTAATTTCTCTTTCTGTTTATGTCCACAGGTCTGTATGACGCTAGGTGGTGACGTCACAGTACCAGAGAATTAGTTTTCTCTCCACCATGGTTCCATTTCCTACTAACACTGTTAGGTTATCTAATCAAATGAAAAATTATGTCCAGTGAGTTGGAGGCCTGGTATAAAGGTCTTCTCACTTTGCCCTCTTGATCCAATTCCTTCCCCATGAGGTGGAGAGAGTTAAGAGGCGTGCAGATGGTGGAGTTTCCGGTTCGTCACGTTGGATGGTTTGTCTATACAAAGTGTCAGGTATCTAGTTATTGATAATGTGGTGATGTTAATTATTGTAAACAAACAAAGGGAGATAATTAACATTTTTGCCAGAAAAGAGTTATCTATATGTATCTGATGGTTGTGTAGTCAACTTATCCATTCAGCATACAATTCGTCCTTGCACTTGGATGTTTTGTTGGGATCGATTTTTTCCTGTCACGGGATTAATGACGTCATAATCAGCCTGGCTATGTATTTATCAGCAATTCAAGCGCTATGCTGGTTTCTGATGTATATTGATCTTTATGATCGTTTTCCTTCTCTTTGAGTTGGATTGAGTTTCTAAGCTTAACTAGTTGCTCATACTCCTTGTCCTTTGCCCTGTTTCAGGGACCGGGTTGCGCGTCCTGTGGACGTTTTATGCATGTAAAGTTCTGGCCGCATCTGTGTTATCGATGTAGCCCTTGTGGTCCCTTGATTAATTGTGACATATGTAAGCACTGGGGGGGCGAGTTAATGTCCGAATTCTTGTGCTGCTTACAGGCGACGGACAAGGTGGTAGAGGAGGAGAAGAAGAAGAAGCGGAAACGAGAGGTTGTAAGTAGGAAGGGTAAGGGGAAGGTCTCGTCCGCGGTGGATATGGAGACCTTCCGGACCGAGATGTTGGGAGAGATGAAGAGGACAATAAAAGATTTGGTTCCAGGGTTGCTTCGTGGCATGCTTCCTGGACCAGATCCTTTATTGTCCTCGTCATCGGCTTCGGAGCAGGTAATCCCCGCCTCTGGATCGATTTTCCTTAGTCCGCTTCCGTTGTCCGACGATTCAGAGGTGGCCCCATTAGAGGGGGCGTTCCACGACCCTGGCAGCAGGCTTATTGCCGCGCCGATAGGGGACCGTGGACGGTTGTCGCTGGAACCCGCTGGCTGCTTATCAGTCCAGGGGTATCCGCACGCCGCGGTGGCCAGTACCTCCTATGGCACCGTTCCTGGTCAGCCCGGGTTAGCTCTCTTTGCTGACCCGGGGTCTAATCTTTCTGACCAGGGTGATGAGGATTACCTGCTAGGGTCGCCGTCTGACGACGTGGACATGGATGAAGACGTTTGTGCACCCCTCGCGGGGAATACAGGCGCTTTTTTCCACGGTATTACTCACCCTGGAGTAAGGTCCGCGGTTCAGGTGGTGGCCCAGGGCGCTGCTGATGGCCAGCGGTACCGCATACCTCGGCTTGCCGAGCGTGTAGCTGGTGCTGGCCGGGCCCGTGGTGGGGCTATATATACCCCGCGCTCTACCGCGGTGCCTGCTCCTGGTCAAACCAGTGATATTCTCATGCCGGTGCTGTCAGGCCCGCATGTTTTCCCTGGCTTGCCAGGTGTATCAGCGTACCCGCCGTCAAGCTCTACTGCTTGCGCTCAGGAGGAAGACGAAGGACCCCGTCTTGTAGAGCGCTCGCAGTTAGCCACGGAGGAGGATTGGTATGACGCTTGCCAGTGGTTGGTGAGCGTTAGGCCTGATCTGCCCGTGGAGCAGTCGGCTGGCCACCGTGTTCACACGCTGTGGTTAGCTGGGAAACCAACTGCTAACGCTATGCCTTCTCTGCCGCTGGCGGAGCATGTCGTTGACATGTTCAAGGCGGCGGAGTCGTCCATTAACACGAGTGGACGTCTCGCGAAGGCCCCTCGCGAGGTGGCCAGGCGTTGTCGCATCGTGCCCCTGGACTACCAGCGGTACGGTGTGGTACCCAAGCCCAGCGTGGATGACCGCGCGGCTTTGGGTGAGGATACGCGGCCAGGCTCCCGTTCTGACGCGGGGGTCTTGTGCGCGAACGCGTTGCGTTCGGCGAATACCGCGTTGCGTGATGCGGAGGAGAGTGGGAGGGCTTCGATTGCCGCTCTGTCCCACGTCTCCCAGCTGTTACAGGGGGTAGTAACGGCATCCGCATCGCGCCAGCCAGGCCCGCTCGCGGTCCAGCGAACCATCCAGGATGGTATTAACCTGGCGCTGGACTGTATGACGCGGGCGGTGACCAGGAGTGTCCGGGCAAGACGCACATTTGCCCTGGACAATCTGTGCCCGTCTCAGGACCTGTATAATAGGCTACTCCGTACGCCTATGACGGGTCCTGGTCTTTTTGGAGGTGAGGGATGTCGCCACCTCCAGGAGACGGTCACCCTGGTGAATAACCAGAGGGCGCTGCGCGAACAGTTTGAGGTGCTGCGTCGTGCTAACGTTCGCGCCGCGGCCCCTGCGTATCGTCCCCTGCAGGCTCGAGGTGGTGCTGGCCAAGTCAGAGGCCAGCCGCCGTCGCAGCGCCGGCCTCGGCCGCGTGCGATTCGGCCAGCAGTGAGGGGGGCGCAGGCTCCTCAGCCGCCGTCGGCCAGGCAGCCGCCCGTGCACCGAGGTGCGCGCGGGGCGGGGCGGGTCGCGCGAGGATCTGGGCGTGGTTATCGTTCCTGACAGGGCGCTTACCGCGGTAAGGACCACGCCGGTGTGTATGGCGACGGAGACAGTGCCGCTCTTGCATGCCTTGTGTCCACCGCGGTCCCTAGGTGGACCGGTGGGAGGCCGGCTAGCCGACCACATGCAAGAGTGGGAACGGTTAACTCAGGACCGTTTAGTCTTGCGATGGCTTTCCGTGGGGTATCATCCAGAGTGGATGACAGGCCCGCCGTCGTACAAAAAGGAGCTATTCAGCCGGCACAAAGGTGTCCGGGCTTCTATTCAACCCTGTTCTTGGTAACAAAACGCACCGGTGGGTGGAGACCGATTCTCAACCTCAAGCCATTGAACAAGTTCATCGAGACGCCCAGTTTCAAGATGGAAACGGTGCGCTCGGTGTTGGCGGGGTTGGAGAGGGGGATGTGGACGGCGTCGATAGATTTGAAGGACGCTTATTTCCACATCCCCATCCACGGGAGTTTCTGTCGCTTCCTGAGATTTGCATTCCAGGGCAGACAGTGGGAATTCAGGGTGTTGCCCTTCGGAATTTCCACGGCTCCTCGGGTTTTCACCCGTGTGGTTCTTGCAATCACAGCATACCTCCGCAGGAGAAGCATAGCAGTCCACACGTACATAGACGACTGGCTGTTGAAAGCGCACACCCGGGAAAGTTTGTCCGCCAATCTGGAGATTGTTTTGAAAATTCTCACAGACTTGGGCTGGATGATCAATTTCCCAAAATCAGAGCTGACTCCATCCCAGAAGTTTGTTTACCTGGGGATGTTCTTCGATCTAGAGACAGGATATGTTTATCCTACTCAGGAGAGAGTTCAAATACTCATCTCGTTGATTCAGTCAGTGTGCGACAGTCGTCATGTCCTGGCACGGGTTTACTTGAGAATGCTGGGGTTGATGGTTTCGTTGGAACCAGTCATTCCTCAGGCCGCCTTACGCAGGCGGCCGATCCAGTTGTTTCTCATGACACAATGGACCCAGAGTACAGGTTCGCTGGACTCGAATGTGTCAGTGTTGGCGCCTCTGATTCACCACCTGCAATGGTGGTTGAATACAGAGAATCTCTTGCCGGGGGTTTTGCTAACCCCTCCCCACCCTCAGGTGACTGTGTATACAGATGCATCGATGGAGGGCTGGGGAGCTTGCCTGGAAGAATCCACGATATCAGGGCTTTGGAATCTGGAACAGTCACAGGAACATATAAATCTACTGGAGCTAAGAGCAGTAGTCCTGGGCCTGGAACATTTCTTACAGAAAGTTCAGGGCAAGATTGTTCTTATTCGTTCAGACAACTCAACAGTTGTGACTTACATAAACCGCCAGGGCGGAACGAAGTCGCCCAGTCTCTGTATGATGACATGGAAACTGCTTTGTTGGTGTCTGGATCACCAGATTACCTTGAAAGCAGTTCATATTCCGGGAAGGTTAAACCTGCTAGCAGACTCATTGAGCCGAAGGATGAGTGTTTTACCCACGGAATGGCAACTAAATCAATGTGTGGCGGATCGTCTGTTCGACCATTGGGGGAAACCCAACATCGATTTGTTCGCAACGAAGAAGAATGCGAAGATGACGACGTACGTCTCTCCGATTCCGGATCCAAGCGCTTTCGCAACAGATGCGTTAGCTATCAGCTGGGGGAGAATGTATGCATACGCATTCCCTCCAGCAATCCTGATTCCAAAAATTCTTCAGAAAATCAGACAAGAGGAATGCCAAGTGCTTCTGATCGCCCCGGATTGGCCAAGCCGATCATGGTATACGGATCTGCTGGACCTTCTGGTCTGCAATCCGGTTCCTCTGCCTCTGATGGACGATATTATCTTCCAGGGCAAGGCCCTTCACAACAATCCGTCAATGTTCAGATTGACTGCGTGGATGTTGTCAAGGAGTCTAGAATTAAGGAGGGCTTTTCTGAGCAAGCAGCCATGTTTATGGCCAAAGCCAGGAGGGGGTCAACCTCCAGAGCATATAATTATAAAATCAACAGATTTGCAGAATGGTGCTCAAAAAGATGTATTGATCCAATGGATTCATCTATTCAAGTAGTAGCTGATTTCCTCTGTCACCTCTATGATGCCTATAGCCTCAAGCCTAACTCTATTGCTGGTTATAAGTCAGCATTAATGTCTGTTATTCCTTGCTTGGCTAAGAGGGGAAGTGATGAAGTAAATACATTGAATGTATTAATTAAAGGCATGGGCAATCTAAGACCAAGGAATCCTCCTGTGATTCCGTCTTGGAGTTTATCGCTAGTGCTTCAAGTACTAGGTGATAAGCCTTTTGAACCACTTAGTTCCATTTCTATGAAACTATTAACACTGAAGACTGTGTTTTTAATTGCTGCGGCCTCGGCTAGGCGTAGGAGTGAGATTCATGCCTTATCAGCCGAGGATGACCGTTTTGTGGTTTCAGGGGAAGGCCTTAAGCTGCTACCTAGGATTAATTTCTTGGCTAAAAATCAGTCGTTGAAATATCCAGGTCAACCTATTGTTTTGCCTGCTTTAACTAGATATGATCCTAATTCTAAAGCATGGTGTCCCGTCCGGGCGCTGCGCCGGTACAAACAACGTACGGCGGCATGGCGCACCGACCAGTCAGCGTTATGGTTGTCATATATTGAACCCCATGGGAGGGCTTCTAAGGACACCATTTCCAGGTGGATTGTGGAATGCATTCAGTTTTGCCATAAATCCGCCACCGGGAAGCAGGTTGACGTGGCCAAGGCTCACAGTGTCCGCGGCGTAGTGACATCCACGGCCCTATTTAATGGGGTCCCTGTGGATGATATTATGTCGGTGGCTCAGTGGCACTGTGAGTCAAGTTTTACAGACCATTATCTCCGTGACACCTCTAATCCTCTCGCCTTGTCGGTTTTGAAAAAATAAATCGGTTTATATTTTTTGAGGTGATTTCCTCATTACTTATATATATCACAATTAATTTATGGAAACACCCACTTTTTTGGGCCTGCATCAGTCTTTACCGATGGGAAGATGATGTCAGCAGCCATTTTCAACAAGGTCAGTCTTGTTCATGTGTTGTCCGTTGTTGATTGTATTGTCACGATTACCCGTTATTAATATGGTGATGGTTTGTGTATTTGTGTGGTTCATTGTTGAGAGTTACGAAAATGGAGCTTTTTCGTCTCTGTCCTGTAGTACATGGCACTTGTACGTAGAGAGCGTATAGGACATTGAGGTCAGTCGACTCTTCCTCCCAGGAAGGAGGGGGGGGAGCGCATATGACATTCGGTCATCTCTCATACATCGGTGGTGTTATCCGATGGTTAGTCAAATCCTGACTGTTTTTTCTTACAGTTTCAGAAGTTTAAGTGCCTTAAACGCAGAAAAGCGTATAGGGATGAGCTGGTCTTTTGACCTCGCCTCCCTCCCGCCAGATTCACTTTCGAATTCTGGCAATATCAAAAGTATTAGGGAGGTAAGTATACTCTTGAAGTGAAATAAACGAAATCTAGGATTTCTTTTTTCACGAGAGAGTTGATACTTACCTCCCTAGATACGGACCCGGCCTCTCCACCCCACAGAGGCTCGGTCTTCAGGCTCTTAATAGTTGCATGTGTGTCAGCCAATAATCTAGTCAGAGGAAGTGCTAGTCTGCGCATGCGCGGAGGTGGGGCTGGCATCCGCCGGACTACGCTCTGACTCCCTGCCCAGTAGGGGCACCTAACTGTTTTAAATCTGAGTGTTTATTGAGTGAAAGCCAATATTTAGCAATATCAAAAGTATTAGGGAGGTAAGTATCAACTCTCTCGTGAAAAAAGAAATCCTAGATTTCGTTTAGTTTCGGACAGTTTTGGACATTTTAAGGTGTCCAAAACCTATTTTGGGCGGCCAGTTTAAATCTGGTTTAAACCATGGTTTAAACCACTAGTGTCCAAAACTTGCCAACCCTGGTTCATATCTCGTATTCAGTTAATCATACACCACCTAATAATTGGACCCACGCCTCCCTGTAATGACAGAACATGACACAATGACCTTGGAGTCCAAAAGCCAAAATCATAATATGCGTAGTAAAAACCGGGTTTTTCATGTTTGGTTTAATCATACTAGACAAACCACATGCTTCCTTATAATTGTGAGAGGGAGTGATTCAATGACTTTGGGGTGAAAGGTCAAGATCATTGTGACCTTGATAAAAAACCCTTTTAAACTTTTAAGTTCACAATTTGTGCTTTAAGCTCGTTTAAATCTCATGTTTGGTTAGGCATACAGGGCCCAAATATGGAGAAGTCCTTCCTGATATTGAGCTGGCATGACACAATCACCGTGCCATCAAACGTTAAAGGCGTGATAATGATAAAAGATTTTCAACAATAACATTTTGTGCTGTGAGAGTGCAAGACAATGACCTTTGAGTGAAAATGTCAAGTTTAATATTTCCTTGCTAAACACCTCTTTTTAACATTAACATTTTATTTAACTTAACTTAGCGGTTTATTTCTCATGTTAGGTTAATCATCCTGCACATATGTTTGGACACATACATCTACGATAAAAGGGCATGACACTGTGACCTTGTGTCAAAAGGTTAAAGGCCATGGTCACTGTGACTTAGTGGCTTAGATCTCATGTTTGGCTAACCATACTGGATCCAGATTCTTCCGTGTTATAATAGGGGATGACCTAATCAAAGGTTATAGTCTCGGTACCGGTATATACATTATTCTCTATTTAGCCTTCATTTATATACTAAGTAGAATTATATTTGATGTCAAGCTTTGTAGTTCATTGCAAAGTTGTAAAGTTGAACTTCATGGTTGTACATTCTGGTAGAAAATTATAACTGGAATTACTGGCACCCGTCTTTATTGTGATAAATTGTCAAAAAATGGTCTTCTCTTGGTCTGCAGATGGACACTTCACAAAACTACAGCAGTGGTCAGTTTTGACCAGCCTGTAAAGGCTTAATGAAACTCATGGTTTGTATGCATGTATCATTGTTGATTTTTTGTTTGACACCAGCCTTTACTAAGAGTATGCTGATGAAGCTGCATGACGAGGCTGGTCATAGGTTTAGAAAGGTTTGCAAGAAAACTGTTATATTTGTGGGTCAAAAGGTCAAAGGTTGATGTCACCATTACGAATGATAGCATCATAATTTTTGAAAATTAATTCAAGTTCTAGCAAATCAGCTTGAGTGGTGTTTGGTATATATATATATATATATATATATATATATATATATATATATAATATATAATATATATATATATATATATATATATATATATATATATATATATATATATATATATATATATCGATTCCTCTGACTTGGCGATAGGAAAGTTTTTTTTAACCATATTGATACCACTTGGAACATCTGCCATTTTATGGTATTAACCCGTACCTCTGATGTCAACATTCTATCTTTTGGTGTGTTGGTAGCAAAAGAATGGGTGTACGTTTTAAACAATTTTAATGAACGATGTTGCTGTCTATGACAGCAACGTCTTCCACCAAATTTGTTTCATCTTTAAACTTAATTAAAAAATTTTGACAGAGTGGTAAGGGTTATAATAAATATAAATCATCAAGTGTAATGCTATTGGCACTCTTGCTTCAGGATGCTGTGTCGTTTGACGCCACCGATGTGTCTGAATTTTCTTGGCCTGATTCATTTGGATAGCCATGTGATTAAGCAAAGCATGAAAGAGACGGCATACACAGAGGTGAGTGATATATCTGAGTCATACACAGAGGTGAGTGATATGTCTGAGTCATATACAGAGGTGTGTGATATATATGAGTCATACACAGAGGTGAGTGATATATCTGAGTCATACACAGGGGTGAGTGATATATTTGAGTCATACACAGAGGTGAGTGATATATCTGAGTGGAAATTATGTATTCACTTTCGCAATCTAGGTCCCACACATATAGATACAGTACAGCTCAGAAATAATATAGAATCATTACTAGGGGTGTAGCGATTCATTGATGTATCGTGATACACATGCGAACGATATGATTTTCGATATGCTTCTTCCCGTATTGATCTGCCAATGCTACAGTGGGCGTGACAGTTACAGTACAGCTCAGAATTAAGTTAACAAAAACGTGACAGCAGCAAAATATATGCGTGCAAAAAGCAAAATTTGGCACACAAAATGAAAAACACAAACAGGACGACTTTCCGTGTCGTACATGAATTAATTACGAACAGGATAAGCCTAAATGCACCAAAACACTTCCCGACCAGATTATATTTCTAAAACGCGGTCGTGTTTTTCTCTGGCTCGCCGATAATAGTATTCTCGATATATAATGTAGACAGGGATTGAAATGAAAATAAGTGCTAAAATTGCCGGCAGTCCTGCATGTATATTTGTCTATCGCGAAAAATAACCTATGTCAAATCCCGCAAGTCGGCATGTTCCTCTGCGCTGGATGTTTATAGAAAGTAAATGCGAAAGCAACTGGATGAGAATAAACTATGTCAAATCTCACTAGGTCGGTATGTTTCGCTGCGCTAGATGTTTTTTAAAAGGTAAATGCGAAAGCAACTGAATGAGAACACTGGAAAGATTCGCGGGACTAATATTTCCGGTAAAATGTCAAACAAAACTAAAAAATAGATCTATCACGATCAACTGTGGGCGTTTCTAGAGATTCCTTTTGTCTTCATTTTAAGGTTTTATTCACAATAATATGTACCTGTCACCAGCGACAGGTAGATATTAGAAAATACTGCTCGGAAATGCTGCCTTATAATGGGCATGAGGGTCTATAGCAATACAGGTCTGTAGATTTAATAGATGGAGCTAGCATACTTCTCCTAGTTTCATACAAATACAATGTAAAATCATCAATAACGGGAATACATTTGTGCATAAGTACATTATGTAAGCCATTGCAAAATCTCGTCGCAAACATTCATTTCAACAAATAAACTTCACAATTCTTTTTTGTTCTTGATATGAAAATAATTCGATAGAACATCGTGAAAATATTTGTTTCCTTTCTCGCCGTTTGTGAACAACGTTCTGAAACTGTTCTAGACTGTCACAGCGAGAACAGTTTAGCAGAAAACTGAATTAATCAATTAAATATTTTGCAACTAATTTGCTTGGTTAGTGGTTAAGCTTTTGTAATTTCTGTTGAGTATTTTGAAACCAGAAATCTGAATTAATCACTATTGAATATTTTGCAAGTAATTTGCCAGGAAGTCATTGCTGTCTCAGTCAGCAATGACTTTCTGTCAAATTAGTGGCAAAATATTCAGTAGATCAAGCCAGTTTTAATTGCCATTACACTTACTTGGTGTGACACTGTCACACTGCTAAAAGTACAAGTACTATAATATTGATGCCTTAGAGAAGATTGAGGGTTATTATTACTGATTAACTGATTATTGAATTATGAGTGTTGTTCTCAATTAAAGTTTATTAAACCTGATTTAGATTTTCAAAAATGTGGTATTTGTTATTTGGCTATTCATTAATCATACTACATAGCAATGAAATTATTTACCAAACCAAGCCTGTCATTCCAGCATGATTTCAGTACTACCCATTACTGGCCAGTAGTAATTTTTCAAATTCCAAATTATTTTTGCAGTGGTCATTAGTCTCATTACAGCAGGGTTCCAGTCTCAATAACATCCTTTCCAAGACAGTCATACAACTGAGCAAAAGCAGTTGAATATTTTGTTAAAATGTCTGAGATTTAAGATTCTGTATTCTGCAATAATAAAAATGGCATGTATCGATATGTATCGTATTTTGAGATCTGTATCGAGAATCATATCGTATCATCAGCTAGGCGTATCGTTACACCCCCTAATCATTACATGTTTCCAAAACAAAATAAAATGTACTGTTGAATATTTAGCTAAAACTGGATTCCCCCATTACATCTGATAACCAACTTATATTAACGTGACCACTGTATTTCCTAAATACTATTTTAAGAATTTAATTTTGAAACGTTCTGTGTATTTTGTTCACAGATTATGGGTCACATGGATGTGATTGCAATCATTTCAGATGGGTTTAATGTGTATTTCCCAATCATGATTGTGCTGCTGTGTATCTGTACATACTTTAGTCTGGGAAGCCGCATACTGCACTTTCTTGGCTTCCAGCAGTTTCTTGGCGATGATGAAATGACTCAAGAATTAACAGATGAAGGACGAGAGCTCATTAATAGAGGTCAGTCATAGCTTATAATACATTGTACCCGCGCAAGCATTACTCATAGCTTATCATACATTGTACTAGGGGTGTGCATTTGGAGTAGTACCATTACACGTGTACACATTAGTTTTAACGAACGTGTACACGTATTTGCCATTCCTCTGCAAAAATGTAGTATTAATATGATATCTATTTAGTCTATTATTAAGTGTAGAGTTTGGAATGCAGTGGGGTTGAAGAATAAACTAACAATTTATTAACACCCAACCACCACGCCTTGTGTCAACAGAGCCTCAAAGCACTCAAAGTCCTTCTCATTTTCATTAACCGAATAATAAATATTAAATTTTTGGGCTCCGTTAATATGTATTTGCAGATCACGAGAAGACTATTTTGTAAAATTATCACAGGAATTTACAAAAATAGCATTTTGATGTCATTCAAATTGATATTTCTCAAGATAATTGTAGATGTTGTTTAGGCTGGCTTTAACATTAAAATGAAAATGAAAATCCAACTTTTGCTTGATCAGGATCCATTTGCATGCCAAACGAAAATTATTTTAAAACATTACCACTGAAATGACAGGTTCAGTTACCGAGCCACTCATTGCATTTGTAAATTTACAAAACTAATCCTCTGCCTGCAAATGGAAATTCATAGAGACCATTGCAGAGGCCACTTTGGCCAGCCTGGCCATAATAGGGATAATTTAACACAAGATTGTGTAACTTGTTTGTGAACTTTTCCACAAAATTCCGATGTGGCCCCTGTCTGGGACAGATCAATTTCAAGCAACAGTGATTCACTCTTTCATGGTCAAGATTGTCTACGAAAACTCGAAATATGTCATTACTGAATGTCCATTTGTGGGCAAAGGCAAGATAACCTTTTGAAAATTTACAACTGGAATTACTGGCTCGCTCAGTGAGTCAGTCATTGCAGCGATAAATTTACAAAAAAAATAGTTTTCTCGACATGCAAATATACTTTCAATAATGACATATTCATCAAGACGACTATAGACACCATTTTGGCCCGCTTGCCCATTAATAAGTTGACCAAAGGCTGGCGATGATCAGTCCACTGTGAGCTTAGATAAGTGCCACACCATTCATAGTGATAATCTGTGTTGATAAGCTCATGCTTGAACGCTTAACAGTAATTTACACCTATGTGATATTATGACAAGGGGTGTTGGTTATTTAAAAGAATACGTGCGTGCTGACGTCGATGCTACGTGCAGATAATTAGTTAACCTCGTTGACTCTCAAACTTGTTCAAGAACATTTAAATTATAAAAATCCCCATGAGCAGACTAGGAGATGATTGTTTTTTATAATTTACCATAGCAATGACTGGCAGTGGTAATATGTAAAAACATAACCTGTCTCCTCTTGGTCTGCAAATTGATGTTTCTCAAGACCACTGTAGGAGCTGTGTTTTGACAGACTTGAGTGTTAAAGGATTAATTCAGAAATCAGGCAGCATTGACAGATATTCTGGTGGCAAATTCGGAGAATTAATTTGTCAAAAAATATCATTTTCGTACATGTTTACACGTCTACGAGTTTTGTAACCGTGTACACGTCGTCTGAATGTGTACACGTGCGCAGCCCTACATTGTACCCTCACAAGTGTCACAGAACCCGTTAATGATCAATGTTGGTCCAGAAAATAAACACTTTCTCAGAGGATATGTCCATTTACAAGCAAAGAATATTTCTGAAAATTTACCACTGAAAATACTGGCTCAATTATTGAGCCAGTCATTTTATGGGTAAGTTTTCCTAAAATACTTTTCTCATGTTCTGTAAACGAAGACAGTAACAAGATTACAAGTTAGAATTGTTTTTAACTGAATTACTGACGTGCCATGTATGCAGTTTTTGCTTTTTAGAAACACCATAAAAATCTTCTGGGAAACCACTTGAGGGATCGATTCAACAAATCTCATGAAAAATCAAGCTTTTGTTTGTTGATGGATTTTGACAGTGAAATATACGTTTGCATGATCGCAAGATGGGACTTCACACTCTTGAATCTGATTCATGGATTAAGTTGTTAAAATGTAGATTTTTCTGTTCATGTCAAATTCTTTAGCTCTCTATTTGTAGGCCTTTCTAGTTTTTTCCGAAAGTCTACGGGAAATAATATAAAAGCTTTATATACAAAAATCTCAATAGCCAATGTTCCATTTGAGCGATGCAGGTGCCATTATTCTAAACCTTTTCCCCTACCAGAGAAACGTCGTCGGGAGAGGAAAGCAGACGGAGATGCACGTCGCCGCATATGGAATGAAAAGTTTAGTGATCGTGACCGTGACCGAGAGAGACAGTCTCAGACGCAGAGCTATACTGAGCCAAGCCAAGACTACAGGCGAGGTAAGTGACTAGAATCTTTATTTTTGACAAGTTTTGTATCTTGATGCTATCAGGCCTACTCTAAATAAACACCCACTGTGACCAACATTAGTTGGCTGCCTGCTGAATTTCTGCAAACTGCACTTTCTATGGAGTTTAACCTTGGATATGCTGAATATATTGAAAAAAATTTGATTGAAAGTTTTTGGTATGTGAGCAACTGACGACTTTCAGACACATTTTTTTCAAAACATTCAATAGGTCAAGAGTTACTGTGCATTGAAATTATTGTCTGGTGAATTGCAACAGTTAAACAATTAAGGGGTTTGAGAATGCTGTTGCTAAAGTTTGGTCACTTAGCCTACAGGGGTGCAATTTGTTGATGTTTCAATATACATCCATTTGATTTGATATTACAATGTTTATAATAAACTGAGACTCCTACAAATTATGGAGATATTTTGAATATTTTGAAATAATTTTTACTGGCAACCTTTGCTGCCTTCAAATTAATTTTTAAATAGTCAACAGTTTGGAGCTGATGTTTGATTGACACCATTCCCAATGTGTCTGCATGTGTTCTGACTAGCGGCACTGCACTCACAAACACTTCTTTAGTCAGTCATTCCAGTGACAACTTTTCAATACTATATATTGAAATAATTTTTGGGTTAAGAAATATATATTTCTACATGTTTTTGATAATATCATAAAACTAGCTTCGGTTTAACAAATGCGAACAGACTACGCTATTGTTACGTCTTAAGCAGCTTTGTCAGAAATGTAAAAAGTTTGACAGACAGACAGACTGGCTTGTACTAGTTGCGAGTCACAACTAATAATCCTGGCACACATAGATTCATTGGTGCATCATTGGTTGAATAATTAGGATGTCATGAAATTCTTATTTACAGAGCAACAATTTGTGCAAGGTAATCATTTCTTGTTTTTATATCTTTTCAAAATATTACTTTTTCACCATTGAAGCACAGCTACATGTATAAAGTATGTCTTATTAATCGCCTTTGCTAATGTTCACATGCTACCTAACCGTCTGACTGCTGAGTTTTGCAGACGTCATATTAAAATTTTTTTATATCTCTGGACCTCCTAAATATTTTGAAACCAATTTGACTGAAAGTTGTTGGTGGCTATGCCACCAAAAGCTTTCAGTCAAATTAGTTTCAAAATATTCAGCAAGTCAAAAGTTTTTGTTCCTTGAAATTATTGTCTGTTGGCTTGCAGCAGCAGCTAGACAGTTAAGTACTTCATATCACTTAAAGATAGCTCATTACTGCTTGATTGATTGTATACATTATTTCTTGTCTGCCTGTTCAACCTGATTACCTCTCTCACCGTACATGAAATAGATATATCACAAATTCTGTCACGCAACATAAGGGGCTTCTTTAACACTTTACTCGCTAAAATTTATCAAGAACATCAAGATATTTGCTTATTGACATGATTGAATGTAGATTTTTCATTCCAGTGATAAATTTTCAGTGATAGTCTTCTCTTGGCCTGCAATTGGAAATTCTTTAAGGCCACTGCAGTTACCATTTTGGCAGGCTTGACCATTAAAGCGTTAAATCAGCCACTTACTTGATTGTCCTGAAGCTATTGTCCTAGAAGCTCAGTGAAGAAAAGGTTAACGCTTACGTTGTTTTGGGAAAACTAAAGCTTATTTTCATTTTGAAAGCATTAGTTATGTTGTAAGCTGTTCGCAATAATGCAAATTTGAAAAGTCCTTGGATTGTGACAACAGCACTTGAAAGTCCATGAATTTGAAATATGACTTTAGTACAATTTTAAAATGACAGTAAGGCATTGGAAGTACTTAAAATGGGTTTTCAACAGTATTGGCATAAGTTGGATACGCAGTCATATATGGGTGTTGTCTTTCACTCAGACTCCATGACATGGCTTCTCAGAACATCTAATTGAGATTTCTCCTGGGAACTACGGGAAACATCTTACCAGCGTACAGTCCAGTTTACTTTTCTTGAATATGATCAATATTAACCGTAATCCTCAAAGAAAAGGGCTTGTATTGCTTTAGTAAATAATTGTACAGGTAGTCATGGCATTACAGTATTTTGGCATTGACAGGGAATCGAACCCACAACCGGCGAATGCTTCTACCACACCAATGCCACAAGACAAAAGTCTTACTTTGCCGGTCAGGCTTTCACGATGTGAAACCATACCACACCACAGAATTCCACTATGTATTAGAAACTCACATCGTGAAAGCCTCACCGGCAAAGTAAGACTTTTGTCTTGCAGGTTTGGGGTGGTGGCCAAGACTACTTGTATAGCTAAATATAATGGCTGTGAAATGTATGGTCTTTAGGATGTGATGTGTGTACAGGCGATGTACTGTGTGACCATCTGTACACACAAATCACTAACGGGCTACCCAGTTACAGTAATTACGATCAAAATCAGCTACCATTGAATTCCACTGTGTATCAGAAACCCTCATTGTGAAAGCCTCACCGGCAAAGTAAGACTTCTCTTGCAATGTTGGTGTGGTGGAAGCGTTTATGGACTATGATGCTAGGCACTTTCGCCGGTTGTATCTTCGATTCTCTGTCAAATTTAGTAAATAAGAATGTCTTGTTACCAGAATATAGTTAGACGGGTACAAGGTTTCATACTGTATGGAAGGGAATAATAAAAGTTGGCATTATTGTAAGGGGTCATATGTTAGGTTGTTAAATCAGCAAATTTCTTATCAAATAAGAATACATTTCCATATTATGGGTAGTTTATACCACAAACTATACTTCGCCTTTATTTTTGCTCACTCTATACTTTATGCCCAAATAAGAAGTTCCACCATATGCTCTTCCACCACATCCCTCACACACTGCCCTACCTCACAGACTCGCCACCCTCACATATTGTGCAGGCACATACTTGCTTTTCACTAGCCTGAATAGTACAAGAACAATCATTTTTGTATCACAGAGTTTGTTTAACACTTTATCAATCAAGCCAGCCAAAAAATGTTCCTTGGCAGTGGTCTTGAGGAGTATCCATTTGCATCACAAGAGAAGACTATTTAAAAAAATTTACCACTGGAATGCCTGGCTCGATAACCGAGCCAGTCATTCCAGTGTAAATTTTCAAAAATAGCCTCATGGCTCGCAAATGGACATTGACTAATTAAAACTCCTGATTTTCTTTACCAGTCTTGGCCAGTAAAGGGTTAAACGCGGTTCCTCAGAGCCTATGCTTGTCACGGTCAATACATTATAGTGCATTCTGCTATGATTAGTGTAGCAGTATACTATCTTTTGGGCTTAAATTATTTATCTGAATTATTTAGTTATGCGATACCTTTTGTAGTAGTTCTTGAATATCTATTCTACGTTTAAGACAATGAGTTATCCGATGTGAGTCTGCAAAATGAGTGCTGGATATTGTGCTTAATGCAAATATCAGTAATGGACCAATCTGACTGTCGCAAAGTATTAGCCAATCGACTTGGCTAGCTAGAATTTTTGTTAGCCAACTTTTAACCATTTTAGCCAACCTTTTATCATAATGTCATAATCCTTTTTCCAATCAGATCTCACAAGCACATTGTTTAAGAAAGATCTGGTGAATACTACTTTATCATTAAAAGCTGCTGCTGCAGCACCTACTAGTCAAATCAATTTCAAATTATCTAACAATTTTGTTTACAATATTCTTCACCTGTCATAATCCATTGCTGTTAACTATTGGTTAACTGGTTTTATTATCTAAGCACCAATTGCCAAACATGACATGGAAATCAAATATGCTATGTATATATGCAATATGACTTTAGTAATTAGTTATAGATTTAGCGATTTAAGTTTTTCAGTAGACATTTAGTTCATCAAGGGTTTATATAGATTTAATTATAATTTATAGATTTGTTCCATGAGATGATTTCATCCATTCTACATTATGATATGTTTTGATTTTGTGATGTAAAATGAGATATGTTATCCTGCATGTTGTCCGGCAGAGGCGTCGTCGACATCAAATTTGTGTTTGTCTCAACTTATCAGTTCATATCTCCATGTTTGGTTAATCATATTGGATCCAAACCTGGATACATGCTTCCTTGTAATAACTGGGAATCGACCAATGACATCAGGGTCAAAAGGTCAATGGGAAAGGTCATTGTTACCGTGGTAAATACTGGGTTTTTCAACATTAACATTTTCCATTTAGTTTAAACCATTAATGGTCATACTGGCCAAAACCGCCCTCTACTATTGTTCTTGTGGAATGTTGATTTACAGGCAATGAGAATACAATTTTTGAAAATTTACCACTGGAATGACTGGCTCAATAACCGAGCCAGTCATTCCAGTGATAAATTTTCAAAAATTGTATTCTCTTGGCCTGTAAATGGACATTCAGTTAGCAAATATTAAAATTTTCTTGAGAAAATTTGATCATTGAAAGGTTAACTTAGTAGTTCATATCTCATCTAGTTAATCATACTGGACCCAAACTTGATACATGCTTCTGTATAATGAGTGTGCATGACACAATGACCTTGTGATCAAAAGGGCAAAGGTCAACATTACTGTGACAGTGGTAAACACTTTTGTTTGTTAACACCGATATTTTGTTTTTAACTCAACTTAGCATTTCATATCTCATGTTTGATTAATTTTAATGGACCTAAACTGAGACACATACTTTCTTATAAGGATAAGGCTTATTTGGCTAATTGAGTAGTGGCTAGGTTGGTCCTATGAATGACGATATTTACCCATTAACCCTCGAATATGTTCAAGAAAATTTCAATTTTCTCATAGAAAATGTCCATTTGTAGATCAAGAGAACACTATTTTTGAAAATTTACCACAGGAATGACTGGCTCGGTTATCGAGCCAGTCATTCCAGTGGTAAATTAAAAAAATTAATCTCTTGGCCTGCAAATGGACATGTGTCAAGATGACCACAGCAGGGACCGATCTACCCATTCGCCACTTAGCCAAGTGCTAGTAAAATTGAGATCTGGCTATTTCACATCATGAGAACATACTTACCTCCCTAACACTCTTGATATACTAGTATATCGGCTCTAAATTCAATAATATTCAGAATTATAAAAAATTATGTGCACCTAATGGGCAGGTGGATGTACGCAGTCATGCACATGACAGACCCCACTCACTGTGCATGCGCATACTGGTACTTCCGTTTTGTAATATATTGGCTGACCAACCGCAAGTTGAAAACATTCCTAGTCTCTTTTTTGATAATTTTTGATAATATCTATCACCTTTTGGATTTATGTGTGATGCAAAGTCTGCAGAGGAGTCTTCCTCATCATCTGTTAAGGTGATATTGTTCCATTTATTAATTATAGACTTGTAACTTTTATATATTACCGGTTTTCGTCGCGGCCGTTTTGGCGTTACCGCGTTTTCAGGCGCTGGGAATCCTTGTTAAATTTCTCCCAGCGCCTATGGCTGTTAATCCATTGTGCTTTGTGTTCACAGGTTCAACTTATGGATGTGTAAGGGGTCCTGTTCTTCTCTCAAAGGTTGTTCACGTCTCTTTTTTGACTTTTTGTGATATGTCTAAGGGTTGGAGATATATTAAATAAATAAAAGAAATATCTCCTTCCTTTTGTCCCATCCCCCTCATCAGTTCTTCTGAAGGAAGAGTCTCGACGGATGGATGGACGTGTTCTCCTGCACAAGAGGATGGTTTTGCCTGTGCTCAGGCCAAGGGAGTTTATTAGTTAGGGCACATAATTATTTTGAAAATAATCACAATTTCTACTGCCTTTTGTTATTGCACTGTATTCTCTCTTGTGTGTGAATGTGTTCTCGAATATATATAATTTGATATTATATTATTCGGGAGGTACATTTGTTTTGTATGAATGTCATTAATCTCTAAATATTTCTTGCATTCATTTCTGACGTCTCCTCTCCTTGAAGGAGCTTTTGCATTGAGGATTGATGTCATAATCAACCAGAGTTTTTTCTCTCCTTGATGTCATACTTAATTTGGGATCCTGGTTGTGATTGGTTATTATTAACTGGAGAAGTCAGCTGTCCCGTCAGGGTTGTCTGTAATAAAAGTGGATGTCTTCTCTCAAGTTTGTTCTTGTTTTGTACTAATAGTCAATTAACAAGGGTTTGCAAACTATAATACGCATTGTCTTCGTATGCCTTCTCTTTTTCAGAAGTCATGTCCATCTTGCTTCAAGCCTATGAGGGCTAGATTCTTCCCCCACCCTTGCCATCTTTGTTCAGTGTGTAGGCTGTCTAACAAATGTGTCATTTGTAAAGAGTGGAGGTGGGATCTAACCTCTGAATTCTTTGCTTTTCAGGCTAAGCTGATGGCTGAGGAGGGCAAGAAGGCAAAGAAGGAGGGTAAGAAGAAGGCCTCTGAGAAGGGTGAGCTCGAGGCCTTCAAGGTTGAGTTAGTGAGTGAGATGTGCAGGACTTTGAAAGATCTGATGCCTGACATGCTTTGCGGCTTGTTGCCTGGCACAGGTGTTTCAACTTCCTGCGCATCGACCTCAGTGCAGGTAGCCCCCGTCCCTGGATCATGGCCTACTAGCTCTGACAAAGTGTTTAGTGATCCAAGGGTGGCTGTCTTGGACCCAGGCTTGATGTTTGCATCTCCTGGTGATCCAGTGGCGCGAGCAGCATCGGGTGGTGGAGAACCCTCGTCTTCTGCTTTCGGGCATTCTCCTGGTCAGTCTGGGTTAGTTTTTCTTGCTAACCCAGAGTCTAACTTTCCTGACCAGGAAGATGATGAAGACTACCTGCTCGGTCCACAGGATGAGCATGAAGACATGGATGTAAGCGTCTACACTCCTCTCATGGGGTGCGCAGCCGCTCGCACCTATGGCACTGTTCCCTCGGGAGCAGGCTTCATGATTCAGCCTGTGGGCCGGTTTGGAGCGGATGGCCGCCCGTATAAGATACCACGATTAGACGTGGAATCTCATACGGGCGATCCGGGCCGCGCTGGTGTGCATGTTACCCCTCACACAAGCGCAGCCTTGGTGCTCGGTCAGCCTATGGAGAATGTTATGCCAGCCCTCGCAGGCCCGTATGCATTCCCTGGGCAGCTGGGTTCGTCTATAGCCTCCACCTCGGCCTTACCTGCGAATGCCATTGAGGATGACGAGGGCCCGCTGCTCGTCGGCAATTCGCAGGTAGCCACGGATGAAGACTGGTCTGAAGCGTGCGCGTGGCTCCTCGCTGTCAGACCAGAGCTCTCTATGGACGAAACGGCCGCCGGTAACCCTCGGGCATGGTTACAGGCAAAGCCGTTGGCCAACACGACTCTGTCTCTGCCGTATGCTGAACATATCTTAGATATGTTCTCTGTGGCAGAGGAGTCGATTAGACCGAAATGTCGCCTCGCGAAGCCCCCCCCCCCCCGCGAGGTTGCTAGGCGATGTCGGGTTACTGCTAGTCAGTATGCTCGATATGGCCTAGCGCCCAGACCGAAGATACGCGGCCGGGTTCCCGTGCTGACACGGCAGCGTTGTGCTCAGGCGCTATGCACTCGGCTAATGCCGCCTTGCGCGACACCGAGGAGAGCTCGCGAGCAGCGATTAGTGCGCTGTCGCATGTCTCTCAGCTGCTATCTGGGGTAGTAGCAGCCTCGGAGCAGAAACAACCTAGCCCCGTGACAGTCCAACGAGCCATCCAGGATGGGATCAACCTGGCGTTGAGCTGTCTGACTAGGTCAGTCACGAAGTCATTGAGGACGAGGCGCACTTTTGCGTTGGACAATTTGTGCCCATCTCAAGAGCTCAAGTCGCGCTTGTTGCCAGCGCCGATGGCTGGCCCTGGTCTTTTTGGAGGTGAAGGTTGTCGGCACCTCCAAGAGACAGTGACTTTGCTGAACAACCAAAGGGCGCTGCGCGCACAGTTTGAAGTGCTGCGCAGAGAACACGTGCGTGTTCAGCCCGCGGCTGCTCGACAGCAGTGCGCTCGTGGCTGTGCTGGCATAGTCAGAGGCCAGCAGGTCGGCCAGGTTCAGAGACCGCGTCGGCCATGCCAGCAGCAGCGTGCTGCTGTACGTCAGCCAACGCCTCAAGCGCAGCCAGCCAGGCAGCAACCCGTGCACCGGAGACCAATTCTCAACCTCAAACCTCTAAACAAGTTTATAGATACACCGAGTTTCAAAATGGAAACAGTAAGATCGGTGTTGTTGGGGTTAGAGAAGGGGATGTGGACAGCATCAATAGATCTCAAGGATGCTTATTTCCACATTCCAATTGCAAGGAGCTTTCGTCGGTTCCTGAGATTTGCTTTTCAGGGACGCCAATGGGAATTCAAGGTTCTTCCATTCGGCATCTCGACGGCTCCAAGGGTCTTCACTCGAGTGGTACTTGCTATCACGGCATACCTCCGCAGGAGAAATATAGCTGTTCACACTTGCATAGACGACTGGTTGCTGAAAGCACACAACCCAGAAAGTTTGACAGCAAATCTGGAGATAGTTTTGGAAACTCTCACAGATTTAGGCTGGAGTTAGTTTGCAACAGTCATTATATTCTAGCACGAGTCTATCTGAGAATGTTAGGTCTGATGGTTTCAATGGAACCAGTCATTCCTCAGGCGGCCTTACGCAGGCGACCGATTCAATTGTTTCTCATGGCTCAGTGGGCGCAGAGTTCAGGATCACTGGACTCGCGCATTCAAGTGTTGGACCCTCTCATTCATCACCTTTATTGGTGGATGGAGAGAGGAAATCTGGCGGGGGTCATGCTGACCCCTCCCCACCCTCAAGTAACGATGTTTACGGATGCATCGATGGAGGGATGGGGAGCTTGCCTGGAAGAAGCCACTAAATCAGGGCTTTGGAATCTGGAACAGTCAAAGGAACATATCAACATGCTAGAAGTGTGGGCTGTAATTCTAGGCCTGGAACACTTCTTAAAAGAAGTAGAGGGAAGATTTGAGATGATACGTTCAGACAACTCTACAGTAGTGAGTTACATAAACCGCCAGGCCAGAACGAAGTCGCCCAGTCTCTGTATGATGACATGGAAGCTGCTTTGCTGGTGCATGGATCATATGATCACCTTGAAAGCAGTTCATATTCCGGGAAGGCTGAATCTGTTAGCAGACTCATTGAGCCTAAGGATGAGCATTCTGCCTACGGAATGGCAACTAAATCAATGTGTGACGTATCACCTGTTCAATCATTGGGGAAAGCCCAACATAGATTTATTCGCAATGAAGAAGAGTGCGAAGATGACGACGTATGTTTCTCCGATTCCAGATCCAAGCGCTATCGCTATAGATGAACTAGCTATCAGTTGGAAGGGAATGTATGCATACGCATACCCTGCAACAATCTTGATTCCAAGGATTCGTCAGAAGATCAAGCAGGAGGAATGCCAAGTGCTTCTGATCGTCCCAAATTGGCCAATCCGATCATGGTTTACGGATCTGCTGGACCTTCTGGTTTGCAATCCGGTTCCTCTGCCTCTAATAGACAATATTATCTTCCCGGGAAAGACCCTTCACAATAATCCGTCAATGTTTCAATTGACTGCATGGATGTTGTCAAAAAATCCGCGATTAAGGAGGGCTTTTCTGAGCAAGCAGCCAATTTCATGGCCAGAGCCAGAAGGGGGTCAACCTCCAGAGCATATAATCATAAAATCAACAGATTTGCAGAATGGTGCTCAAAGAGATGTATCAATCCGATGGAAGAATCTATTCAGGTAGTAGCTGATTTTCTCTGTCACCTGTATGATGCCTATAGTCTTAAGCCTAATTCTATTGCTGGATACAAATCAGCATTAATGACTGTTATCCCTTGCTTGGCAAAGAGGGGAAGTGATGAAGTAAGTGTTTTAAATACTCTTATTGAAGGTATGGGCAATCTCAGACCAAGAAATCCTCCACTGACACCGTCATGGAGTCTTTCTCTGGTTCTGCAGGTTTTGAGTGATAAACCTTTTGAACCACTTAGTGCTATATCTGTAAAATTATTGACACTTAAAACTGTATTTTTAGTTGCGGCAGCATCAGCCAGACGCAAGAGTGAATTTCTTGGCTAAGAATCAATCTTTAAAATATCCGAGTCAACCTATTATTTTACCTGCCTTAACCAGATATGATCCTGGTGCTAAAGTATGGTGTCCTGTCCGTGCTTTAAATAAGTACAAGAGAAGAACTCGGGTTTTGGCGGATGGACCCATGTTCCCTATGGTTGTCATATATTGAACCCCATGGTAGGGCGTCAAGAGACACTATTTCCAGATGGTTAGTAGAATGTATTCAATTCTGTCATAAGACAGCCACTGGAATTCAAGTAGATAGAGCCAAGGCTCGTAGTGTCCGTGGTGTGGTAACTTCCACGGCATTATTTAATGGTGTTTTTATTGAAAACATTATGTCAGTAGCCCAGTGGCACTGTGAATCAAGTTTTACCGACCATTACCTTCGTGACACTTCTAACCCGCTCGCCGTCTCAGTCCTCAGAAAATAAATAATGTAGAGGTATGTATTTGTAATTAGATTTCCTCCTCTGCTATTTAAAAATATCACATTTGTTGTTAGGGTATCCCTACTATTAGCTGGTACAATTCTCTTCATCCGGTGGGGGAAGAGATGAGTGCCGCGCCCAAGACATCAGAGGTCAGTATATGTGACCATTTTGTTTAGTTTGTCTTGGTGAGGGTGTCATATTTTTTATTTTTAATGTGGTGATGGTTAATGTCTCTTAATTGTGGTTCTTTCAGAGAGTTTTTTGAAAATGAAGCAATTCTTCTTTTTCCAATGTCTAGTAATACTTTTCATCAAGTATTAGAGAATGTGCTAGTCATTTAGAGCAGCCTTTTTTCCTAGCCTTCCTCAGAAAGAGGGGGGGGAAGCGCATTTGTTTTTTTATCAATCTCTATTCATCGGTCGATTATCCGATGCAAAATTCTATTCCAGATTGTGTTTCAGATACAATTTCAGATGTTTTTAAATCTCTTGAAAATTCAAAGAGCTAGTCTCTTCGAAGGTGTGATGGTTTTCAGGACCTTGCCTCCCTCCCACCAAATTGACTTTCAAATTCTGGCTTTTATCAAGAGTGTTAGGGAGGTAAGTATGTTCTCATGATGTGAAATAAGAAAATTTACCAAATTTCTTTTTCACGAGTGAGATGACATACCTCCCTAACAGGATCCCGGCCTCTCCACCCCATGGAGGCCTGGTCCTTTGGTTATTTGAATAGTTGCTTCTACATGTATGTCAGCCAATATTTAGTAACGGAAGTACCAGTATGCGCATGCGCAGAGGGTGGTGTTTGTCATGTGCATGACTGTGTACATCCACCTGCCCATTAGGGGCACCTAACTTTTTATAATTCTGAATATTATTGAATTTAGAGCCGATATACTAGTATATCAAGAGTGTTAGGGAGGTAAGTATGTCATCTGACTCGTGAAAAAGAAATTTGGTAAATTTTCTTAATCGAAAGCAGGATTGGCTAAATATTTGGCTAATCATTAATATCATATTATGCACAATTTCCGAGTAGAGAATCATTACAATTAAATTTAAAGAACCAGATAAATGGTTATGTAACTACAGTGTATTATGTTTTTATTGTGACCAAATAAACCAAGAAATCCTAATATCTCGGATCAAAAGCACCAATCTCGGCAAGCTGTTGAATATTTTGAAACTAATCTGACTGGAGGCTGTTGCTGCCTAAGGCAGCAACAGCTTCCAGACAAATTAGTTTCAAAATATTCAACATAATCTTGTGTCTGGTATGTACCGTTCAGTTCAAAGGGTTACCTGGTGGTGACGGATGGTAGACATTGGAAAGCATTGGCTAAAATAGATCAGATTTGGCTAAGAAAAAGGGCAGTTGGCTAATCAATTGGTTAATAATTTATGAAAGCCAGGTCTGTCCCTGCTACAGAAGCCATTTTTGACTGATATGAGGGTTGAAGGGTTAAACAATAATGTAAGTATTATTTTCATATTTCTGTTGAATAGAAATAGCTGGTAGATCTACACATTTTATATATGAAATTATGTGCATAAAATGCTTCTAATTGGTCCATACTAGCATTTGATCATTGAATCATATAACAGGCACTCAATATCCAAGAAGTTGCAAATTAGGAATTCCACAAATATTAAAAACATTGGCAGAATTCAGCACCATTTCACAGATAATACCAGAGTGATCGCTTGCAATTTCCATCTGGTGTGTGTGTGTGTGTGTGTGTGTGTGTGTGTGTGTGTGTGTGGTGTGTGTGTGTGTGTGTGTGTGTGTGTGTGTGTGTGTGTGTTATAATTGATATGTTGTGGTAATGTCATTTACTGATTTCTTTGATGCAGTCCCTGTATTCTTTTGTGGCTTGCATCGTGTGCAAGGATCGCATTAGAAATCTTATCATGACATTGGTTGTAGAACTTGTGGTACCAGGCTATCTGCGCAGGGGTGTCATGTGGTAATCGCAGATCATGGTCAACTATAGACCATCTTCGTTGGGTTACCTTAACTGACAGCACCTTCACTGACATTGGGACTGTATTGCACATAATTATGTATAGCCTGTTGTTGGAGATTATACTGTCCAGCCAGCGATGGTTATAATACGAAACTTTCTGCAGTGACAGGCATCAAGCATATCTAGAACTGCCTTCTGAGTAAAAAAAATTGCGTTAAAACGTAGGTCCAAATTCTCAAAAGTATAAACCATGGTAACGTGACAGGTCATGAAAACTGGGACTTGGAATTTCTAGAAAAAGTTTTAAAAAAATAGCACAAATGTAGAACGCAATTTCATGCATCAAGTTCTTACCATCCTACATCTATGCTTAATGTATACCTCATATCCATCATTGTGTGAGTGAAATTATTAATTGGAACCACCAAAATATTGCGTATAGTTTAATAAACACATTTATTTCATCAAAATTTGACATAAAATGTCGTCAAGAAAAAATTAAATCATGTGGTGTATCAGCTTCCGTTTATAACCTCCCTATGTAGGACGAGTTTAGGCCATTACCAGAGTAGCGCGAAGACGCTAATATTAGTACCCGGGAAGATACTGCCCAACCCACATACATAGGATGGTAGCTTCGAGTGGCTACGAGAGTGATGGTGTAAACTCGTCCTATGCTGCAGTCTATAGTTGCTTTCAGAATGTACAATTTGCATTTAAGAGCAATCAACAGAATGCAGAGTTCAAAATACAACAATCTGGAATGTTGTTGCTTTATTTTCTTTAATTAGACATGACAACTGAATCAAAAAAGAAAAATTATTACACCGCCTGACCTTGTTATTAATTGAAATTGCTAACTCAAGAATTAAAAAGAATTGTTTTCACAGATTATTGCCTAACACTCTGAACCTATGTACCTGTATATACTTGGTATTTCACAAAAGACTCGGGGTCTGCAGCGAAAGAAAGAAAATTATATGGCGATTCGACAGAGTAACTAGCTGGTTTTCTCAGTGACAAAGTTGTTACGTTGCTATTGTTAGGTTGTTTATCGTAGTGCTTTGTGTTGTGATTCGTAATTATTCGACACGTGCATGACATGGCGGGATATAAACACAATGAACGCAGGCGTGAATCGATTATAATTGTACCCATGTACTACTAAAATGTAACGTAAAAGTACACTTCAGATTTTAAATAAACATGAAATTTTTTACGATTTTCCTATTTTTCCTCAATTACATTGTAAAAATCGCGATTTTAAAAATAAATCGAACTTCACGATTAAATCGAAAAATCATGCAAGCCTACTTCTGAGCTCCCCAGCTGTTCCAGTTGTACAGCATCAGTGATACACAGCTCACATCATACAAGCATAGTTTATTGCCCAGAGGGATCCGTGATCACAGTTTCTACTTCGAATAATACTTATCAGATGTACTATTATGATAATGTCTATTATCTAGTCTAGCTCAAAATAAACAATTAAAACTCTGCACTCTCCTGGTCCTGCCCATACTGTGTCCGGGAATTACCATAGCCCCAGGTACCGAGTCAATTCCCAATCACAGTCAGATTCGTCTATTTTGCTGACTTCTGAAGTCGCATGTGTTTGAGCTCTTAAAATTTCTACAATTTTACCAGTATTCAGCGTTTTTGAAGCTATTCTTTGCTGGCGTCATGGAAGAGACAGGAAAATCCTCTCAGGGGCAGGTTGTATCAATCTAGAATTTATACACTCGTGTCGTAATGAATGATTGAATTTTCCTTAAATTGGCACATTATTTTAAAATGGTAGCCATTGTTGGAGTCGCTTCGGTACCCTTAACTGTTTAAGCATTATGCGGGTACTCGGTTAATTTCTCTTGCGACTCGGTTCCTTCCAAGATGGATGCGTTCTTAGCCAAGATGGCGGCGCCCATGAGTTATGTTTGCCTTCGGCTTGGCGTGTCTGTGCACTCTAATTGTGCCGATCTTTAGTCTTCACTTCATTGATGAAGGTGTTTGTAGCGATCAGTACGTTTTTCTTGGTTATTTTAACGGTTAGTTAATTACCAAGCCGTGTTTATTAATTTTCACTCTAAAAAATTTCAAATATCTCCTGCCTTAAGTCTTGATTATCATTAATTTAAGAGAAAGTTAATGTTTCTAAGTAATTTTAATATTACAATCAAGTCATTGTACGTTTGCTCATCATCTATGTCATGTGCAGCATTTTAATGCTTGCTTTGTGTTCGCAGAGGGCTAAAGGCCCGGACACTTTGTGTACTAAATGCAATCAGTTCATGAAATGGAGATTTGCTGGTCACCACTGCGTAGCTTGCGCGAAGTTCAAGGTTGGAAGTCCTTGCGATGCTTGTGTGAAGTGGTCGTCGGAGTTAGTGGCAGAGTTCGACCGTGATCGGCGTGCGCGACTGGACAGAATCGCGAGGGACAAGGCGGCCAAGGCAGATCAGGCGTCCAACAGAGGCTTGGAGGAACACCTGAATGAGAGAATGGACTCAGCTTTGGGTGTATGGGCGGCCCAGTTTAAAGCCATGTTTGAGTCCCTGCAATCCACGATCACGTCGATGCAGTCTGGTGCAGGACTACCTTTAGGTGGTCCGGCCAGTGCTGCGGAGGGTGTTGTACCTGTACCTCCTGTTGCATTGGCTCAAGAGCCAATGGCAGAGGAGGAGGAGCTTTTGCTCATGGAGGATTCCGGCATGCCGGATCTTTCCGCAATGGCTGTACCTGGTACATCCCAAGGTTCTCCTTCGGGTTATGTACGGGTTTGCCAGCCAAGTGGTGATGTTGACGTTCTATCGGGCATCTTCCATCTGGATTTTGTGCAGCCCGTGCTGCCGTTGGAGTCGTGTTTGATGGCTTCTGACGGCGCCAGTGGCTATGGGTTCTATCGGATTTCCGTTGGTCACCGTGAGTAATGCGGCTGTGATCCCGGCTCCCGTGCTGGAGCCGATGGATTTCAGTGAGTCCGTGTCCGGCGAATCGTTGGATACTGGAGCCGCGAGTGCACGGTCTGTGGGCGTTGTTTACACTAGTAAGCAAGTTCGCAGTCCTCAGCATGGATCGTTGGTGTCTGTCTCGTCCAAGGGCGAGGGAGAAGATGAGAACGGCAGTCCCTTGTTGGATGAGTCGTCCTTTTCCACCGAGGCTGAATGGGTGCAGGTCCTTGAATGGATGTCCGGCCATCTCGGGTTGGCATCGGATCAAGGATCTCAGAGCGATCTGGCAATGGAGCGGAGGTCAGAGCGAGCGGCTAGCGCTCTGTCCAGTGGCTCTTCTGCCATTTCTGCTCTGCCTTTGGATACGTTGACCTCTGACATGTTGGAGGTGGCGGCGTATCGTATGGTCCAGCCAGACTTTACGCTTCCGAAGGCCCCAGAAGGGATTAGGAGTAGGGTCCGTTTTCCGGAGCAAGCCTATCATCAATATGCCCGAGTCCCACGGCTTTCCGTTGGGGAGAGAGAGGCACTGAATAGGCCATTGGCTGGCAAAGCTAAGGGACGTTCTCATCCGTAAGTTTCGCAGACAAATAAAGATCCTTTCAATGAGTTAACCCTCATTGAGGATGCGGCGAGAGCTGCCATGGCGGCGCTTTCGCACGGCTGTACCGTCCTGCAGGGTATGCTGACCTGTGCAGCAGAAGGTGGGGTAGTGCCAGAGGCTGCTCCCGGAATTATCCGGGACACCATGCGCATATCTCAAGATTGCCTGGCCAGGGTGATCACGAGATCATTGGCTGAGCGACGGAGAATGGTTCTCAATTTTGTAGAACCAGGACCTGAAATGAGGGCTGTGTTGTCTTCCGCGCCATTCATAGGTCCAGGCTTGTTGGGCGGCTTGGCCCGGCAAGCCTTATCCAAGGTCGCATCAATGGTTGCGGAACAAGAAGTAGTCGGCAAGTCGTGGAAGTCGACGAAAAGGACTCAGCCGCAGCAGTCCTACAGGCAGCACCGACACGAACAGCAGAGGCAGCGCCAAAGATCGCCCTTCCATCCTTCTGGCCATGATACCCATCGGGCATCCGGTTTGCAAGGTCCTGGTCGCTCTTCCTCATACAAGTCCTCTAATAAGAGGCTGTATGAGGAGGATAGGAAGGGTGGCGTTTCGGGTCGTGGCGGCTACCGTAAGGATAGCTGTGGTCGCGGTTCCGGACCGTCGTTTGCCAAGAAACCACGGGTTGGCTGTGGGGGATGGTCCTGATGGGTTTCCGGCGGTATCACCGGGAACGAGGGGAGTCGAGGATCTTCACCTAGGCGAATTAACGTCGTCTCGTGCAATATCGATCGCGAATTGTGTGCAGATTCCTTCCATCCGAGGCAGACTTCAACTCTTCTCAAACCAGTGGGAACAGGTCGTGCAAGATTGTTTAGTCTGTCAATGGTTAAGAAACGGCTACGAACCGGACTGCCTCATCCGTCAATCGTTAGTTCCTTTAACATCGACTCCAGTGTGGACTCCCGTTCCAAGGGAATCCGATCGTCTAGAGGCCATTTGCTCAGAAATCGAAAGTCTTCAGCGGAAGAATGCGATTCACTTGGTCCGCAATCAGTCATCCCCAGGCTTCTATTCGATGATGTTCCTCGTTCTGAAACGCACCAGAGGGTGGAGACCGATTCTCAATCTCAAACCGTTAAACAAGTCTATTCTGTCACCAAAGTTTCAGAGGGAGACTGTAGCGGTAGTGATGTCGGGTTTGAGGAAAGGCATGTGGGCAGTGTCGATAGATCTGAAGGAGGCATATTTTCATATTCCAATGTCAATTCCTTTTCAGAAATACCTTCACTTTGTCTTCCAAGACAATGTTTGGGAATTCAATGCGCTTCCATTCAGCTTGACCACAGCAACGAGGGTCTTCACCAAAGTGGTCCTTGCCATGACTTCTTATCTTCGCAGGAGAAACATAGCTATTCATACTTACATAGACGACTGGCTGCTGAAGGCGGGGAATCCAGTCAATCTGTACAACAATCTTCAGGTAGTCCTAGCCTTACTAAAGGATCTAGGATGGATTGTGAATTTAGAGAAATCAGAATTGTCTCCATCCCAGGAGTTTGTTTATCTGGGAATATTTTTCAATCTCAGGGACGGCGTACATGTAGCTTTTCCGGCGGAGAGCAGAGTCAAGAGCCTGATTGCAGTTCTGGAGTCAGTTTCTCTATAAGCCTATCTGACGGCGCGCCAATTTCTCAGAATACTGGGATTACTAGTGTCTCTGGAGAAAGTGGTTCCTTATGTGGCACTCAGGCGCAGGCTGATTCAGATGTATTTAATGTCATTCTGGTCTCAGAAAACGGATTCGTTATCTCTGAGAATTCCAGTAAAAGAACCATTGATATTCGATCTTCAGTGGTGGTTATCAGAACAGAATCTCCTGCGAGGTGTTCCTCTACATCCTCCTCAACCACAGATGTCCATCTTTACAGATGCATCGACGATGGGTTGGGGAGCGGTATTGGACGATCGATCAGTGTCAGGGAAATGGGATCGGACCAATGCGCAGAAACATATCAATGTTCTCGAATTATTAGCGGTAGTATTAGCACTTCGAAAATTTGAGAATTTAATCCGAGACAAGATTGTCCTAATAAGGACAGACAACTCAACAGTGGTGTCTTATTTGAACCGCCAAGGCGGGACGAGGTCACCAGAGGTGTGCATGATGCTTTGAAACCTTCTGCTGTGGTGCCAAGAGAGGAATATTATTCTTCGGGCAGCACACATTCCAGGAAGACTGAACATCCTAGCAGATGCGCTCAGTCGAAGGATGGTTTGTCGTCCTACGGAATGTAAGCTCAACCAATTGGTAGCGGAGGTTCTATTCAAACATTGGGGCAAACCAAATGTGGATCTGTTTGCGATGAAACTAAATGCAAAGATGGTCACATGTGTCACCGATCCCGGACCCGCTAGCCTTGGCAGTCGACGCACTGGTGATAAGTTGGAAAGGAATGTACGCGTATGCGTATCCTCCACCGATTCTCATCCCGAAAGTTCTGGCAAAGATAAGAGAGGGAGTATGCCAAGTACTACTGATCGCCCCTCATTGGCCAGGCCGATCATGGTTTACGGATCTGCTTTACCTTCTGGTCTGCAATTCAATCCTTCTTCCAGACCGAAGGGATCTAACCACTCAGAACAAGGGTCTGTGTCTTCACGACAGACCGGAAATGTTCAAATTGACTGCATGGATGTTGTCAAGCAGCGTGCAATTGAGGGTGGCTTTTCTGAGCAAGCAGTGAAGTTTGCCGCTTCAGCCAGAAGAGGGTCAACCACCAAAACATATAATTATAGAATCAACAAATTTGCAGAATGGTGTCAGGGAAGAGATATTAATCCCTTGTCTGCATCTGTTCAACACGTAGCAGATTTTATCTGTCATTTATACGAAGTTGAAAAACTTGTACATTCAACCCTAGCAGCATATAAGTCTGCATTAGCTTCAGTCGTTCCCAGTCTGGCCATTGAAGGAGTGGAGAATGACACTTTGAATGAAGTTATTAAAGGAATGAGCAATCTGCGACCTAGACAGCCAATTCCTATCCCAGCATGGAATCTATCTCTTGTTCTACAGGTTTTAGGGCATGCTCCCTTTGAACCGATTAGATCTATAGATATTAAACTGTTAACTGTTAAATCAGTTTTCTTGGTTGCAGCAGCATCGGCGAGAAGGAGGAGCGAGATTCATGCACTATCTGCCGAGCAAGACCGTTTTGTCGTCTCGGGTGAAGGTTTAAGACTACTTCCACGTCTTTGTTTCCTGGCAAAGAATCAGTCACTTAAATATCAAGGTCAACCGATCAATTTGCCAAGTTTAGTTAGACATGACGCAAACTCTTCTGCTTGGTGTCCTGTCAGATGTCTGAAAATTTATAAAAAACATACTGAGGAGTGGAGAGATGACCCGAAATCTCTGTGGTTATGTCTCAGAGCTCCTCATTTGCATGCCTCGAAAGATACTATCTCTCGTTGGATAGTTGATGCTATTCAGATGTCGCACAAATTTGCTACAGGAAAGCAGATTGATCGTGCAAATGCCCATCAGGTCAGATCATTAGCAGCATCATCGGCCGTTTTTAAGGGTGTCTCATTAGAGGAGGTGATGTCTGTAGCACAATGGCATGCCGAGTCGTCATTTACTGATTTCTACCTTCTCGACATCTCCAGCGCACTTAATCCAGTAGCCGTCGCCAATTTGTCGAACCTTAGTTAAGGCACATCCGACCACTATTTCAGAAACATCGCAAGTTACTTCCTCCTGCACTGAGCAAGAGCCATGCACATGACCAGTGAATGACCGTGGATTGGGCCAAGCTCCTGGGATGATCAAGAAAGAACAAGCACTCAAAATGGTGAGTGTTTACATTAATTAAGTGACTAATAATAATAATTTACTTAGTCGAAATACCAGACTGTTTAGGTAAATAGTCTGGTGTAAGAGTATACATATCTTCTCAAACAGACATTAGACTCATTCCAATTTGAAAACTTAATCTATATACTGATATTTTTTAAAAATTAGAAGTTGTAGTAACTTCTTTGCACTCTACTGGACTGCCCTAGCTCAGACTTGTGGCTGGCACGGGTCTGATGGGTGTTGCATCCCCTTTTTTCGACAGCCCTCTGGATTTTGTGCGGACAAAAGACGGGGGGGGGGGGGGGGGGGGTGGGGAGCGCGGTTTAGACCATGGAAGTTTAACACTCTATGAGTCAGATGGCAGAACCCAAGCGTATGCCAGGGTTCTAGTCTCTTCACAACGTTCTCTGTTGGATGGTTGATGAGTGCTGGTTCGAGCCTCACCTCCTCCCACCGGTATTTCTTGGCTGTTGAAATCCGGAGTTTATCATAATAGTACATCTCGTAAGTATTATTCGAAGTAGAATCAAAAAAGCATCCGCGTTTGTTTCTACGAGAACTCTTAATACTTACCAGATGTACTATGGCCCTCCCTCAGCCGCCCCGCTGAGGTGAGGCTGAGCTGCTTTCGCTGTTTGTCAAGGCAAATATAAGACGAATCTGACTGTGATTGGGAATTGACTCGGTACCTGGGGCTATGCTAATTCCCGGACACAGTATGGGCAGGACCAGGAGAGTGCTGAGTTTTAATTGTTTACTTTGAGCTAGACTAGATAATAGACATTATCATAATAGTACATCTGGTAAGTATTAAGAATTCTCAGAGACAAAAGCTGATGCTTTTTTGATTCCAAAAGGACTGGCATATAATGTTTCTCATGACACAATGTGCAGCGATGTCAGAGGAGATTCACATTGGTGAACCAAAGACTTTACTCTTCTTCCATTCCTCCACGCCAGGCTGTGGGATGCCTTTGTCACTGACTGTGTCGCTGATAGGTGTACATGGGTAAGCTCAATATGGGATTCATGCATGAAGAGACTGACTTTCCTGAGTTGTTTTGCAGCTATAAGAAGATGGTTATCATGTGGCTTCTTTTCCCGTCCATGAAGTCTACATCATCTGGATACTCCATCTCTAGTGGGAGGCCCAGTGTAGAAACTGATGCGTTTGTTCTTGTGGAGTGCTCTCGCGTATATGAGACGTCTGGAAAGGTAGCTTGTAAACAGTACTAGAGAGGCTATCTCCGCATGGAGAATGAATGGGGGTCTTGACCGCTGCAGACTCCAGTACCTGCTGGACTAGTCGCTGCTCATCATTAAAGCTACCTTGATGTAGAACGTCCAGGATCTTTGATCATTTGATGGTGTCAGTGGCCCATAACAGTTCGATGCCCATCTTATGAAAGTCTCAGTGCTTGGACATATTTATTGACATGAGCATTCAGTTTGCCCATGCAATATCTGCCCAGTCGGGTCCTCAAGAGGCTTCTTGAGTTTGTCTTATTACTAGCCCTCATCAATTTCTACTAGCCTCACACACCTAGTGACACCATTCCATTCACACACACACGCGCACGCACAGATTCAATAATAATCTTTTTGACCTGCAAATAGACAATCACTAAGCAAAGATTTCAATTCTGACAAATCTTGAAAATTAAAATACAGGACATTAATCAGTGAACTGGTTAAGAAATTGAATGTATTCAAATTTGGGAGCAGAATTGCAGAGTACAACGCTTACTCTTAACCATTTAACCTTCATATAAGCCAAAAACGGCTTCTGCTGTTGTCTTGAGAAATGTCGATTTGCAGACCAAGAGAAGACTATTTTTGAAAATTTACAACTGGAATGACTGGCTCGATAACCAAGCCAATCATTCCAGTGGTAAGTTTTAAAAAATAGTCTTATCTTGGCCTGCAAATTGACATCTTCTTCGGGAAAATTGAAATTTTCTTGAACAAATTTGAGAGTTAAATGGTTAAATGACTAATGTTAGCATTTTATCCCACAAGACTTCCATTTACCATCTGAAACATTAGTATGCAGTAACAATACATCATGTTGATTATATTAACCTCGAAAACTTTACTATCCCAAAATTTAGTCAGATCTCCCAGCTATCGTCTCTAAGATTTAATTAAAACGTTGTTAGTGATGTTTTTGTTAGTACATCCAGTGTTATGGCCATCCCGTCATGGGTGCACTCACAGAGCAATTGTGCCATCTAGGAAGATAGCGGTCAGATATCGGCTTGTTTCTGTTCATAATACCTACATGGTAACGAGTACAGCATATCAATTTTGAGGCAAACAGGTACAGGCATTCTGTTGAATATTTAGAAAATAACCTGCTTGGAATCCATTGCTGCCTTATACGGAAATGGCGTCCAGCCAGAATTATTTCAAAATATTCAGTACATCTCGTGCTTCATAAAGAACTTGATTAATCTAGTCTGCCTGGTTCTCATCATTGAAAGTGTTAAAATTGGTAGCATCATTATAAAGTTATATCAGCCTTTCTTTTTACAGGTCGTCACAAAGTCGCTCGGAGCCCGGATGAAAATGATAAAACAAATCTGCTACGAGAAATTGAACCAGTTGACTACACCATGGACACCTCAGAATTCCCAGACTCGTTCAATGACAATAGATCACATAGTGGTTACCAAGCACACTCTGCAAGTCGTTTCGGTACAACCAGGACATCACCAAAGCCACCAAGTGGAATCTTTGATGATGTCTGAAGAGGGAAATAGTAACCAGGTACTGATGCTGCTTCAATTTTTTGTGGTCTATTCATGTCAAAGAAACTACAATTTTGCACTTTAAGGGTAAAGTTAGGCCAAAATGTGCACATGCAATGGGTTTGAGGAATGTCTACTCACAGGAAAATGGAAGACCATTTTATAGTTTTACCACTATAAAAAAATAAAGCATTTTTCGTCGTGTGTAAGAAAATCGTAGCTTTGGAAACAATTGGTGAGTCAGCAATTAGATATCAATGGTGTTCTGATGTGCCATTGTCAAAATGAACTGGAATAATTTATTCTGCATTCCAATTTCTCTCAATTTTATTATTACATTATTACTAACCGTTGAATGGTTAGAATTTCTCAAGAAAATTGAAATCATAACTTTGCTTAGTAATTGCCCATTTACATGCCAAGAGGAGACTGTTTTTGAAATTTACCACTGGAATGACTGCTTCAGTTACTGTGCAATAGTTTTATCAGTTTTATTGTCACACAGTAATAGTACATTGTTAGATCATTGCTCGGTCAAGGCAGAGGAAGAATATACTATAGGTCATACAACATTGCTGTGCCGCTCTTGAAAATTGGGAATTTTTTTGCAATGAGTCTGAAAAGTCCTTGAATAAAATCTCTGAAAGTGCTGCAAAGGTGATTGAATGAAATCTTCTGACAGTTGCCATCATTTCAGTTTTAAAATTTCAAAAATATCCTTCAATTGGCTTGTTAATGGACATTCCTCAATACCGCTTTAGGGAGTGGCTTTCGCAAACATGATCATTAAAGGGTTTATGTTTGTATTGTCACACACATTTTGTAATTTAATGAGCTGCAGATAAACTGACAAGTAGTATGGGCTGCACTAAGATGTTGTCATAGAGATGAAAAACTACTTGACATCAAGCACGCTTAAATAAAAATAATTATGTACATGTATAATGACAATCTTTACAAAACAAGATACTTGAATTCATTTTAGCCCTTTAATGGTCAAGCCGACCAAAACTGGCCTCTGCAGTCGTCTTGAGAAAAGTCCATTGGCAAGGCAGAGGAAGAATATTTTTGAAATCTTACCACTTGAATGACTAGCTCGATGATCGAGCCAGTTATTCCAGTGGTAAATTACCAAAGACAGTCTTCTTTTGGCAGGAGCTGCAAATGGACATTTATTCAGGAAAATATTTATTTTCTTGCCAAATTTGAACCATTAATGGGTTAAGTTAATCTATTATACAATCATCCAATTGTTGCTGATTTCTGTCAGGCCGGGGCCTGGTCCCAATCATATTGCTTCCACCTAATTCAAAGACTTCTAGTTCATCCATGCTACTTGTCACTTTATGTTCTCTGTCATGTAAACTGTGGATACTTACAGGGCTAGAAATAAGGGAATTCTTAGTTGGGACTAGCAGCTTGTATTAGTCGCTCTGTCATGTGTCTGTCGATTGGTCGATCAGCCTGTCTGATGATCTGTCTGTCAAATTTGTTAAATTTCTAACAAGCTGCCTAAATCGCAACAATAGTGTATAGCATTCCTTTAGTAATTCATGACTTGGAAGTTGTTGTCTCTAGGAATCAGTCTATATTTATGGGAGTCAACCCTCCTAGATAGCTCAGTAACTCACTTTTTACATGTCGAATTTATTATGTCGATACACTGTTTAGTTGAAATTTTCATACCTTCAATCGTTTTCAAAGCCAAGAAATGATTAATATTAATAGTATTATTTAGGAAGTCATCTCGAAACATTCTAGTTTCATCCATTCAGTTGTTATATAATAGAGATTTAAAGCAGCGATTGGCCTAAATCTGGTGCTCTATCGCCTATGCAGTACAACTCGGAAATAATAGACCATATTGTTGAATATTTTGAAGATAATATTATTGGATATTGCAGCATAAGGCGCAGTTATGTCTTCCAATCCAATTATGTTCAGAATGTGTTCAAAATGGTACTGACCAACATCTGTTTCTGTTTTTGCTTTGCAAACATGTTAACTTATATTCAAACTTTATTTGACAGTTTGTTGTGTTTGAATAAAGATTCCTAACTAAATGAGAAATTGTACCAGGCAATATATGTCAGAATTCTGATAAAATACATTTATCACATTTTAAATAACAGACTTTGACAATTACACAATCATTATTGGACCACACATTTAGAACATTTGATAAAAGATTTAGAAAATAATTACGGTAAAAATTTGACTGAGGGACGCAGTGTTTTTGTCAAATTACATGTTCTAGGAAGGCTGGTGCGTCCTATGATTGAGCACATTCTTTGAGCACATTTTTTGGTCAAAATTATTCTAAAATGGTTAAAACTTATACCACGGAAAATTAAACTAAATTTTGTGCTAGAAAATCTTCGCCGCCTGACGACTGTTTAATGTACACTCCGAAAACATCACGCGGAAGTGAAATTATTAAATTGAGGTGCCTAAATATTGCTTATTCTTTAATAAATATCACTTATTACATCAAAATTAATCCAGAATTCGACATAAAATGGTGTCGAGAAAAGATATAAATCACGTGATTCGCCTTCAATCGCAAAATATCTTTATTTAGAGCGAGTACTCGGATATAAATATTCTGGACTCGGAACTGGGAAATTGTTATATATTATCATAGCGCGATAGGAACTGACTGTTCCCGTACCAGTTTGATAACAAACTCCCGTTAGTGCATAAGATCACACAGCACCGCCAATCGCAAAAGCGCCAGTGGCTCGCCAGATAACAAACTCCTGTTAGCGCATATGATCACATGGCGCCTCCAGTCGCAAAAGAGCTAGCGGCTTGCCAACATAAGAAGCGGTCTATCTCATTGTAATTCTCGGACTTTCAAGCAATTTTTGTCATACATGATTCTGTTTTGGATCATTTGATGTTGGTCGGCATTACAAATGGTGACCATCTTACCACATTCCTAATGTCACATGATTTCTATATTTTTGAGGCGACATCTTATATCAAAGTTAGATTGATTTTGATGTAATAAACGATCTTATTGAAGATGCGCAATATCTAGACGTTCCTATTTAATAATTTCTCTTGCACCATGATATTTTTGAGACATACATTAAACATAGTGCTGAGTGATAATAATTTTTCATACCAATTTTCGATTTTTTAAAGGTACGTTTTTCTAAATTTCGCAGCGTCTTATACTTGAACACAAGAGTTTTTGGGAGGATTTTGGTCAAATTTGGGCCTGTGACATATATTCGAGGGCGTCCTTTAGTCGAGAAATGACGGTATGGATGATCCGTAATTGTAAAATGGATGTTCATGCACCTCTTGTTTTGTATCAAAATATGCCAATACATCCTTTATTTCAAGCCCTGAATGTGTGGAAACATGTCCGTCATGTAAGTAGTAACGGTTTCAGTTATTCATTACTGATAATAAATAAGTTAAAATGCTTACAAAACAAAAACAGAAACATGTTAGTTAGGAGAATTTTAAACACGATTTAAGTAATGTTCCATTGGATATTTTGAACACAATTGGATTTGAAGCTATTGCTTTGCCAGCAATGTCTTCCAATCCAATTATGCTTAAAATATTCAACACTACATTTTATTTTGTTTTGGAAACATTTTAAGTAATTTTTTAGCTGTATTGTATGTTATATTTACATTATGTATTACATAAGTTTGCGTGCCATTACTTGTTGCAATAATGTTGTATTGGACTGTATATATGGAGCCTTGCACTAGCCGTATCACATCTTTATACTAGACAAACCATTCAATATTTATGTCAAAAGATATGGCCTTATTCTAACATGATATAGCTACAGCCATGAACCTGGGAAATTAATATATCAACCTGAAGCGGATTTACACCCTTTGACCCAACCTCGTAAAAATTTAATTTCATTAAAAATCATTGCTGAAGAACATTTTTATATTGTGCAGATAATTTGGCATCCAATTTTTCCTGTATAAAGTACTTTGAAATTCTAGTCAATCTGTAACTAATACATTGGTGGACTTAGTGAATTACTTTGTCAAATAACTGTCATCTGACATCATACACAGGTGATGAACTCTTGAGGTGTAGCATTTTGCTTGTATTGTGCCATAATTGTGTCTTTATGGACTCATCATTTGATGTTGACTAACAATATTGTTTTTACTTGTGTCACAACTGGTATATTAGTTGTTATGTCTGTCTGTCTGTTGTTCTGTCAAATTTGACAAATTTCAGACAAAGCTGGTTAAGTCACCACTCTAGCACACCGTGATGTGCTTGCTGAATTAATTTGATAAACGAGCCAGTCATTCCAGTAATACATTTTCAAAAATTGTCTTCTTTTGTCCTACAAATCTATGACAAAATAAAAATTTTCTTGACCAAATTCGAGTGTTAAAGGGTTAATTGCGACACAACTAGTATGAATTAGTCGGTCTGTCAAAATTCTTACATTTCTGACAAAGCCACAGTCACATGTATAACATTTTCACACTTGATTATTTAACAATCACTTAACACTTTAATGCTTACAGACCAAAATAGTAAATTTTTTCATTATTAGCTCACCTGGCCTGAAAGGCAAAGTGAGCTTATATCGTGGCGACCGTCCGTCGTCCATCCATCTGTCCGTCATCCATCTGTCCGTCATCCATCTGTCCGTCCGTCAACTTTTCCTTTAAACGACTTCTTCTCACGAACCACTGGGCCAATTTCAATTATATTTGGCAGGAAGCATCCTTAGGGCATAGGGATCCAAGTTTGTTCAAATGAAACTGATCAGCCAATTAGGCCGGCGACCATCTTGGATTTTGGCCGATTTTTAGAAACGTCTTTAAAAATCTTCTCTGAAACCGCTTGAGGGATTGAAGGAAACCTCATGAAATATGATGTAGGGCAAGAGCTCAACCAAATTTGTTCAAGGGAACTTAATTGATCAAATAGTTCGGCAGCCATCTTGGTTGACCTAGTTTTAGCGAAAATAACTTCTCCAGAACCGCTGAAGAGATCAGGCTGAAATTTGGCAGACATGGTTATGGACTAAGGGCCAGTAAAGTTTGTTCAAGAGAAGTTGATCCGTAAAAAAACATGGCCACCGTGGACCAATCAAAATATAGCATGTTTGGCGGCCAAAATAGATTTATTTTTATTTTTGGATTTTGAGGCCGAAATTGGTTTTATATAGGTTTTTGGGTATTCTGATCTCAAATTTACAATTTTCGAAACTGTCGGATAAACGCTTTGGCGGCCATCTTGGATCATTTTCCCCCAAAAACTCCCATAATAAAGCAATGGGAAATTAAAAATATCTTCTCGAGAACTACGGGGCTGATTTCAATTATATTTGACATGAAGCATCCTTAAGGCATAGATATTCAAGTTTGTTCAATTTGGCCAATTTGGCCGGCGACCATCTTGGATTTCGGCCGATTTTTAGAAATGTTTTTAAAAATCTCCCAAACCATTTGAGGAATCGATTCAAAACTCACTAAATATGATCTAGGGTAAGCGCTGAATCAAGTTTGTTCAAGGGAACTTGATTGACCAAATGGTGCAGCGGCCCTCATGGATGACCTAGTTTTCACAAAAACGACTTCCCCAGAACCGCTGAAGCGATCAGGCCGAAATTTGTGATATATAATTAGCAACTAAGGACGATTAACGTTTGTTCAAGAGAAGTTGATTCGTCAAAAAACATGGCCACAGTGGACCAATCAAAATAGTGTGTTTGGCAGCCATATTGGGTTTTTTATTTGATGGATTTTGAGGCCAAAATTCGTTTTATATGGGCTTTTGGGTATTCTGATCTCAAATTTGCAATTTTTGAAACTGTCAGATAAATGGTTTGGCAGCCATCTTGGATCATTTTCCCGCCAAAAGCTCCCATACTAAAGCAATGGGAAATTTAAAATGTCTTCTTGAGACCTACTGGGCCGATTTGAATTATGTTTGGCAGGAAGTATCCTTATGGCATAGAGAATTCAATTTGTTCAAACGAAGCCGATCGACCAATTTGGCCGGTGGCCATCTTGGATTTCAGCCGATTTTTAGAAATGTCTTTAAAAATCTCGTTCTCCGAAACGGCTTGGGGAATCAATTCAAAACTTATGAAACCTCATCTAAGCAAAGAGGTAAGCCAAGCTTGTTTACGACGACTTGATTGACCGAATGGTTTGGCAGCCATCTTGGATGACCTAGTTTTCCCGGAAATGACTTCTCCAGAACCGCTGAATGGATCAGGCAAAAATTTGGGAGATACATGTATGATTAGGGACTAAGGGCCATTAAAGTTTGTTCAAGGGAAGTTGCTCTGTCAAAAAACATGGCCGCCGTGGGCCAATCAATATGTAGCGTGTTTGGCGGACATATTGGATTTTTTTATTTGATGGATTTCGAGGCAAAAATTGGTTCTATATATGTTTTTGGGTATTCTGAGCTCAAATTTGCAATTTTCGAAACTGTTGGATAAACGGTTTGGTGGCCATCTTGGATAATTTTCTCGTCAAAAGCTCCCATGCTAAAAGCAATGGGAAATTAAAAATATCTTCTTGAGAACAGGCCGATTTCAATTATATTTGGCAGGAAGTATCCTTGGGGCATAAGGATCCAAGTTTGTTCAAATGAACCCGATCGGCCAATTTGCCCAGTGGCCATTTTTGATTTCGGCCAATTTCAGGAAATTTCTTTAAAAATATCCGAAACCACTTGGGGAATCTTCATCTAGGCCAAGAGGTAAGCCAAGTTTGTTCAAGAGGACTTGATTGACCAAATGGTTTGGCGACCATCCTGGATGACCTGGTTTTCACGAAAATGACTCCTCCAGAACCGCTGAAGGGATCGGGTCGAAATTTAGGCCATTAAAATTTGTTCAAGGGAAGTTAATCCATCAAAAAAACATGGCGCCATGGGGCAATCAAAATGTGGTGTGTTTGGCGGCCATATTGCACTTGCAAAAATGTCCACAAACTCATTTAAAAGACTGCTAAACCACCCACCAACAATTTTGACAAAAATTGATGGTGCTCCAGGTGAGCGACACAGGCCTCTTGGGCCTCTTGTTTTGAAACTAATTTGACTGGAAGCTATGGCAACAACTTGTTCCAGTCAAATGAGCTTCAAAAATTCAACAAGTTTTATGCCTATGTATCTTGAAGCTGAGACACTGAAATTTCAATGGTTAATGTGTTAACAAACAGACGATGTAGCCAGGAGTTTGTGATCACTTATAGCAAGCCTAGGTTTGTAGAATTATGGGCAAAAACATGGATAGAGCAAGATTAAGATTAATAGATCATCATACAAGGATCCATTTCTAGCTATGCCACACCCATTTCTAACTCAGCTCCACCCACCCTTCACCCGTGTTGGGATTGACTGAACTCTGAATTCCCCAGAATCCCAATATCAAGGGAACTATACAAGTAAGCTGTCAAATATTTTGAAACTAATTCGAATAAGGGGTGCTGTTGCTGCCTATGGCATAGAGAATTCAATTTGTTCAAACGAAGCCAATCGAAGCAATTTGGCCGGTGGCCATCTTGGCAGATGGCAGCAACACTGCCAAGTCAAATTAGTTTCAAAATTTTCAACATACAATTCATACACTTGACGGACTAATACAGCTTCATGAGTGTTTCTGACACATACTTGTGATGTCAGCCTACGTGTGACCTAATGAATTAATCCAATCTGTCAGTCAAGTCTATGATGTCATAATCAATTGCATCACATAGAGTCTGATGTCACAATCATAATGAATGCCGTAACTAGGTCAGAATATTCAACTGGTTAGATGTATATTTACCCGGAAAATAGGATTCTGGGAATTCAGGATTCAAAGTATGTAAATCGATCCCAACATATGCAAAGCATGGGCACAGCTTAGCTAGAGATGAGTGTGCCGTAGCTAAAAGTGGATTCATGCATAGATTTATGATGTCATGTACTTGATAGACACAATGGTTTCAGTCATTATTTATTAGAATATAATTAGCTTAAATCTCAGAGATATAACATATGATTGTGTTGTTCTCACTGTAATCTGTACATTTCTGTATGAAGTAATTGTTATCATTACTTGTCTGGTAAATGTTAATGTCTATGGTATAAAAGATAAAAATCGTATTTGTGATATATAATGGAAATTATCTACGAAATATATTATTAAATTGTTGTTATATTGTATAATTAGATGTATTAATGTTAAATTGTACATAATGCTTACATTCCATATATATAACTTGTGAAGAGTCTCACAGATTATGCAGTTGTTTCTGGCTATAGATTGACTTTTATAATTTAACCCTTTAATGCTAAAATTTGGTGCTAAGGATTTTCTTATTGAGTCTCCATTTGCAGGCCAAGAGAAGAGTATTTTTGAAAATTTACCAATGGAATGACTGGCTCGGTTATCGAGCCAGTCATGTCGGTGGTAAAATTTAAAAAATACTTCTCTTGGCCTGCAAATGGGCATTCCTCAAGACCATTGCAGAGGCTGGTTTTTGGCCGGCTTGACCATTAAAGGGTTAACTCACACACATTTAGACACGGGCGACATGAGTTTGAATCATTTATACGCAGTGCTTGTTTACTTTTGAACTATTTAATTGTCACGATTGGTCAAAACCAATGTTCTGATTAGTTGATGCACTGCATCACTGAAACTCTAGTTGATGACATCATATACTTGATTGTCGGATCCATCCATTTCTTGAGGGGTGTGACAAGTCTGAAATTCGGACAATAAAATGTTGATTTTGTAGCAGGCTATTTTTTCACATTTAACCAGGGCTATATTTCATTGCATAACATTCATTATCTATCTGCCTGATGAAATTCGCCAGACTACATTTTCCATGGCATTTAACTCTGAATATGCTGAATATTTTGAAAACAATTTGACTGAAAGTTGTTGGTGGCTAAACCACCAACAACTTTCATTCAAATTGTTTTAAAAATATTCAGCATATCCAGAGTTATTGGCCATTGAAATTATTGCGTTATGACTTGAAGTAGTCAGACAGCTAAACCATTAAATATCATTTTATATACAACGAGTGTTGTATGAGTAGATTCACACCCTAGAGGCATAAATCACAAGCAATGTGCTACATTGACTACACCTGTTCCCTAGCTAGTAGCTATAGTACCACTCAGAAGTAACTCAACATGTTTCCAAAACCAAATAAAACATAACATTGAATATTTTGAACATAATTGGATTGGAAGACATTGCTACTAATTCTGTTCAAAATGTTCAACAGCACATTTCTTACTAACTAACATGATTCTATTATTGTTTTAGAAACATTTTATCTTATTTAGGCAAGCGGCAAGGAGCAGGATTTAAAAAATTTAATGCACCCATCAACCACACACTCACATCATATATCATTGGAAAGGCCTGAATCTCTCCTTCCAGAATATATATGATGTGGAGTGCTACTGTGGTGCAATCTCCGAGAAAAGGAGGGAAAACAAGGGGACCCTAAAACCGATTTTTGCTCGCTTTACGCTATTGATTTTTGGGAAAATAATGCCAGACATGTTTGGAAGTGTCTCGGAGGTAACAGTCAACTCATTATTCTGGCTAAAATAATATCCAGGTCTGTTTTGAAATCCATAATAGCATGTCTGTCTCGGTCGGTCGGTCGGTCTTTATTTCTTTGTCTGCAGGAACATTGCTAAGTGCAAGAAGGTAGAATCACCAAATTTGATACAAAGCTCACCGATGCCATTGGGTAGAAATAGTTACAGTTTGAGGTAAAACTGTCAAAGATCTAAGCCACAGTATCACTCAGTGGATGGCATGTTTTGGCTTTATATCCAGAGGGCAGGAAAGTAGAATTGCTGCATTTGGCACACGGCTTCATAATATCAATGTGTAGAAATGGTCAGGATCTCTCTCGGGTACCCTTTAGTTAACTCTTTCAACCAGTCAGACCTGATATGATAAATTCTTTATGCTGTAAGAAATTTTTTGTTGAATATTTTGAAATTAATTTGCCTGGAAGCTATTTTGCCTAAATCAGTAACATCTTCCATTAAAATTCTTTTCGAAATTTTTAACCGTTTTCCTCTATACATGTAGCTGTCCTGGAGTTCATATAAAGGGGATTTCATTGGTTAGCGTTAAACTAACTTCATTTAACCAGCAGCCAATTCTATCTACACCAGACATGCACCTTTACTTCCAATGATGGTCGTTTTTAATATGGCAGTTGTTGAGATTTTAAAGTACTACAATCATTCACACCTCAAAACTATTTACCATAGCACATGGTTGGATTTATGTGACTACCTGTCTTAGTGACTATTGTGATTACCTCTGTCTATTATAAACATATTTGACTCAGTATTGTAGCAATATGCAACCCATGGCCACTAAGCCACTGTCATTCTGAATTCATGAATTCAGCATTACATTGATATAGCTATCATTACATGCTTCCCTGTAAGGCATAACCATAATATGGTTACACCTTACAAGGAAGCATGTTATGATAGCCATATAAATATTATTGGATTCCATATACCCTAATATCTATCTACATTTTACTAATCCTCATCATCCGCAATGTCACTAAAATGTGTGTGCTTATTTCTGCTATCCTCACTTCCATTGCAGGAGCACACCTCTGTGCATGCTAAGTTTTGTCAACTACACATACAGTTTATTTCACACACACTTCTTCCTCCACATGCACAGATGGGATCCTCTAGTACTTCAGAAACTGTAAGACCTTTGTAAAAAATACCGGCACGACATGCGTATCTTCATGTTGCCAACCGTGATCAAACGGAGTACCGAGGTTTTGCTTGGCAATATTGGAGTTCATCCAGATTTTAGTTTTCCACGATACTCGTTTTACATGCTCTACAAAGCTAATTTCACAAGTGAGCATCTTTATGAGACTAACATTCTTCTGGTATGCTGAATGCATATGTAGATCATTACGGTTCTTGTAAGCCACTTTTCTCTGTGGTCATACAGTACGACTATGAGTTTTCTAGCAGCGGCAATCGAATCGCCATCCTGACCCGACAGAGCTGTATGATCGCTAAAGTCACCAGCCCTATCGTAAACAAGCTTAAATACCGATTTCTTGTGGATGCTGAAGAATGCAGCTCTACTATCACAATCAGTTATCGCATGTCCAGCAGGCAATATCTGACAAAATGTTGTTGACAAGGATGCGCAAATTTAATGTACAAGAATGTAAATTCGCAGATTGATATTATTAGTCACAGTCACAGTCACAGTCTGAATCCAGAATTCCTTTGTATTATTCATCCTAGGAAAATAGTGAACTGCATGAACTAAAACGTCTGTGTCTGATTATTTGATCACCATCCTGCCTTCTACATTTTCTGATTGGAATGTTGCGTCTGGCTGTATTGCATGAAACAGCATGCATGTATCTGCTCCTTCATGATTACTGTATAGTACCTGAGCTCCTAGTCCAAGTGCATGAACTAATTTGACATGCTGGAAATCAACAAAACCGCCAGCCAAGTATATCTTGCACTCAGGATTGGATATAAGTCGTCGTGGGAAAGTCACATAGAAACCTAATCAACTTCTGTTTGTTTGATTGGACATTCAAGAACCTTTTCCACCGAGGAACTGACTGACCAGCAATTACTTCATACTCCAATGAACCTAAGCTATGGCTACCGATGTTTGCCGGACGATCTCGCTCTCCACTCTTAACTGACAACGATTTGTCATATCTATCAAACACGTCTATGAAGGTAAACACATTCTTAAATCCACACATTATGCCTTTCATAGAACTGTCGGCAAGAGTAGTAAATGAGCAATATTTATGTCCATCAAGAGCTTGAATGGTAGCGATTGCATCTCTTATATACACTGTCCGATCTTTATCAAACGTTTGAAGTTCATGTTGTTTTGGAGTTATCTCATCGAGTTTGTGACATAGTTTAGCTTTAATCGTTTTCCTAATCGTTCCATCATCATGGAAGAGAACTGTTGGTACAGGTCCAACGGGATGTGAAAGCACACTATCTACAGCTACATCCTCATGATTCCTTGCCACGGTTAATGCACAGCGAAAGGCTACTGCAGGACTGGCATGCACGGCTACGCATTTGTCACCATTAAGCCTAATTTTGGTCTTTGCTTGTCTTGTAGGCAAATGTCTTTAGATTTGATTTTGCGGTTGTGGTGTATAAACTGCTAATTTTACCAACTGACTGTCAACAAATCTTTTCATCTTACTTTGTGCTGTAGCAATAGCTGACGGTAATCTTTCTCGAACGTCAGAGGTTGCAAGGACACCTGTAGATATGTTGACCAGTTCATCTGGATGTGTGTCTACATCAAACAGATTTGTCATTCTTTCTTTCAGATGTGATGTTAAGCTTGTAACATGTTGTTTATCACTTTTCATAGAAGCTGGTAGCGTTTCCTCATGGATATATTCATCATCGTCCTTCGTTAAACCTGTATGCTCTCATGATGGAAGCATATTCATCCAAAATATGTCTTGTTACAGACCACCTAAATAATGCAGATTTCTTGTGCGTGATGCTTACGATTCCACCACAGCCTTTGGAATTTTTAGTGAAGGTCTTCTCAGTCCCCATGTCAGACCAAATACCATTGAAGCGTCCAGGCTTTTGGCGGAAAGCAAACTGTCCTCACTCGAATGCATGTTGAATGTCAGCTGGAAGGCTAAGCATGCCCAACAGGTATACTGGTGTCCACCATGAATAATTTGTACAGTTTGTTGCAAAGTAGTAAGGTAACATATGACTTGACTACTGAGATGGAGAGACCAATCACCTTCGTGTTCTGCCGGAATATCTTGTAGAAGGATTTTTACACTGGAGAAAGATGTCCCAATAGTTGAATGTTGGTGACTGAATATTCCCATTGTCGATACATTTCACAGTGTTCTACAAAGTACAAAGTAATGAATGATTCAAGCATTTCTCTTACATTTTCTTAATATTCCCTAATTACAGTGTGTGTATGTATATATATCAACATCTGCCAAAATGATAAGGGGATGCCTTTGAGAATGTCATTCTTTTTACACCATTTGAGGAAACAGCTAACCACAGCTCTGATAGAGCCTCATAGGCTTGTGTTAGTCAATGAACAGCACGGTTGAATTGTTTTCCTTGTAGCATCTGTTCCACTGTACATCCAGCATAGAGCTTTGAATCGGCTAATACGTATCTAAGTCCACCATCCGTCCACAATTTGCCAATTAAAGCGTGAAAGTCACCCAAGCATAATGTGTGTATCTGTAATTCATCATGTGCGGTTCACTTTACGTGTTGCACAATGAAAGAATGTAAGGATATGTCTAATACCCTTGATCAAATTAATTCTGTTCAAACCATGCACCTGCAACTGTATACTGTTTTAGTTGGCTTATGCAATCATCAATGTCAGTTTAACCTTCTCATGGTTCATCCATTTTAGTTAATTACCAGAAAATAGAGAAAAATTATGTTAAGCAACATCTACATCTACATTAAATTTAGTAAACTAATTTAAACAAGCATGGCATGCTATAGGTTAATCTTTTAGCATCTTGACAGTTTGGCCATTCGATCACAATACCAGGAAAGTTATTCAAGACCCAAATGGCGAACTTCACACCCAAGTTTCATGATCATCGGTTTAGTAGAACTTGAGTTATTGCGACAAGTGTGGTTTTACCTTTTGATAACCCTGAATTTGGCCTTCAACCGTTTGCCCACCCACCCACCCCCACCCCCAAAATCAAGAAACTTTCGGAACCACAATACCAATTTCACATCAAGAGTATACTTACCTCCCTAATACTTTAGAGATATTGCTAAATATCGGCTTTCACTCAATAAAACACTCAGATTAAAAACAGTTAGGTGCCCCTACTGGGCAGGGAGTCAGAGGTAGTCCGGCGGATGCTCGCCCCACCACCGCGCATGCGCCGACTACTACTTCCTCTTTGCTCATTTATTGGCAAAGGGTTACATGCGGTTTTGTGTTTTTCATACTTTTCTGCGCGTTGCCTTGTTTTTCGCTCACGTTTGACGATTATTTTTTGGTGGAAGCATGTCGGAAAGGGAGGATTCGCCTCTAGAAGGAGCGGGATCGCTTTATCAGGTGAATTCTTTGATATGCTAGCGTGTTTTGTCCCGGTTTAATGTATTTCCGGGACTCGCGCTTACCGTGATTAGCGCCTGATTATGTTGGTTTTTTACAACATGGTGCTTCATATGTCTCATTTCTCTTTGTGTTTTGTCCACAGGTATCGCATAGAAGCTTTGGTGGACTTTTCGGCACAAGAGGATATGTTTTCTCTCCACCACGGTTCCATTTCCTACTAATACTGTTAGGTTATCTAACCAAAAGATCTATGTTCAGTGAGTTGGAGGCCTGTTATAAAGGTCTTCTCACTTTGCCCTCTTGCTCCAATTCCTTCCCCTGAGGTGGAGAGAATGTAGAGGCGTACTATGGTGGAGTTCTCCGGTTCATCACGTTGGATGGTTTGTCTATACAAGGATCAGGTATCTAATTATAATGTAAACAAAAGGGGAGATAATTTCCCTTTTTGCCAATGCTAGAATTGGAAGGAGTTATCTCTGTATATCTGATTGTTGTGTACTCGAAATGCCAATTCAACGGAAATGTTCCGTTTACTTATACAATTCGTTCTTGCTCTTGGTGCTTGTTGAGGATCGATTAATTTGGTCACGAGAGTGATGACGTCATAATCGGCCTTGGCCTTTTTATTAACAATTAACGTTTTGTCCATGGCTGGTTCTTCTTGATTTCTGATCTTGATGATCCTGTCCTCTCTTTTTAGTTGGTTTTGAGTTTGCTAACCTTAACTATCTTGCTCATTGTCCCTGTCCTTTGTCCTGTTTCAGAGACCTGGTTGCCCGTCCTGCGGGAGGTTTCTTAAAAGCCGCTTCGTCCCGCACTTGTGCTTCAGCTGCAGTCCCTGTGGACCGTTGCTGAAGTGCGACGTATGTAAGCTGTGGGGGGGCGAATTAATGTCTGATTTTCTCGCATTGCAGGCAAGGGAGAAGGTAATGGAGGAAGAGAGGAAGAAGAAGGAGAAAGTGTGTAAGAAGGGTAAGAAGAAGGCCTCATCCGCGGTGGATATGGAGGCCTTCAGGTCCGAAATGTTGCAAGAGATGCAGAGGACAATAAAGGATCTGGTCCCAGAGTTGCTTCGTGGCATGCTCCCTGGGCCAGCTCCTTTGTTGTCCTCGGCATCTGCTTACGAGCAGGTGATCCCCGCCTCTGAATCCGGTCTCTTTAGGTCCGGTCCGGTTGTGGATTCAGAGGTGGCCCCTTTGTTGGGGGCAGTCCAAGGCCCTGGCAGCAGGCATGGCGCCGCGCCGAGGGGCCGTGGACAACGGTTGTTGCTGGGACCCGCGGTCTGCTCATCAGACCCCGGGTATCCGCGCGCCGAAGGTGCCAAACCCTCCTATGGCACCTTTCCTGGCCAGTCCGGGTTAGCTTTCTTTGCTGACCCGGAGTCTAATCTTTCTGGCCAGGAAGAAGAGGATCTCCTGCTGGGGTCGCCTTCTGAGGACGTGGCCATGGAATACGACGTCTGTGCACCCCTCGCGGGGAATGCAGGCGACGTGTTCCATGGTTCTACTCACGCAGGAGTAGATTTCACGGTCCAGAGGGTGTCCCCGGGCGGTGCTGTTGACCACGGATACCGCATACCTCGGCTTGCCGATGGTATGGCTGGTGCTGGTCAGACCCGTGGTAGAGCGGTGTTTACCCCGCGCTCTGCCACGGCGCCTGCTCCTGGTCAAGCCGCGGATTTTAGCATGCCTGCTCTCTCGGGCCCGCATGCTTTTCCAGGCTTGCCAGGGGTATCAGCTTACCCGCCGTCGACATCAACTGCGAGTGCTCTGGAGGAAGACGAAGGCCCTCGTCTAGTAGAGCGCTCGCAGTTAGCCACGGAGGAGGATTGGTCGGACGCTTGCCAGTGGCTGGTAAGTGTTCGGCCAGATCTACCCGTGGAGCTGCCGGCTAGCCAGCGTGACCATAGGCCGTGGTTAGCTGGTAGGCCGGCGGCTACCGCTATGCCATCTCTGCCGCTTGCTGAGCATGTCGTGGACATGTTCGAAGCGGCAGAGGCGTCCATTAAGGTGAATGGACGTCTCGCGAAGGCCCCTCGCGAGGTGGCGAAGCGGTGCCGCATCGTGCCCCTGGATTACCAGCGGTACGGTGTGGTGCCAAAGCCGAGCGTTGATGATCGCGCGGCTTTGGGCGAAGATGCGCGGCCGGGCTCCCGTTCTGACACGGGAGTCTTGTGCTCGAACGCGTTGCGTTCGGCAAATGCCGTGCTGCGGGATGCGGAGGAGAGTGGGAGAGCGTCGATTGCCGCTCTATCCCACGTTTCCCAGCTGCTACAAGGGGTGGTAGCGGCTTCCGCATCACGCCAACCTAGCCCGGTGACAGTCCAGAGAGCCATTCAGGATGGTATCAACCTGGCTTTGGACTGTTTGACGCGGGCGGTAACCAGAAGTGTCCGGGCGAGGCGCACGTTTGCGCTTGACAATCTGTGCCCGTCCCAGGACCTGTATAATAGGCTGCTGCGGACGCCTATGACAGGTCCTGGTCTCTTTGGAGGTGAGGGATGCAGGCACCTCCAGGAGACGGTCACTCTGGTTAATAACCAGAGGGCGCTGCGGGAACAATTTGAGGTGCTCCGGCGGGAGCGTGTTCGCGCGGCACCCCCTGCGTATCGTCCTCTGCAGGCTCGAGGTGGGGCTGGCCAGGTCAGGGGCCAGCCACCGTCGCAACGTAGGCCTAGGCCACGGGCGATTCGGCCAGCAGTGAGGGGGGCGCAGGCTCCCCAGCCGCACCCAGCCAGACAGCAGCCCGCGCACCGTGGTGCGCGCGGCGCTGGGCGGGGCGCGCGGGGATCTGGTCGCGGTAATCGGGCCTGATGGCCTGGTTACCGCGGTGGGAACCACTCCGGTGTTTCAGGCCGAGAGAACAGTGCCACTCTGGCCCTCCTTATGTCCACCTCTATCCCTAGGTGGACCGGTGGGCGGCCGTTTGGCCGCCCGCTTGCCAGAGTGGAAGCGGTTGACTCAGGACCGTTTAGTCTTGCGATGGCTTTCGGTCGGGTATCGTCCCGACTGGGTGACAGGCCCGCCATCGCGACTGTCTCTCGCGCCGATCTGGACTCCCATTCCACGGGATCCGGATCAGAGGTTGTGTATAGAGGAGGAAATAAATTCCCTCATACTAAAAGAAGCCATTCAGCCGGCACAGAGGTGCCCGGGCTTCTATTCAACCCTGTTCTTAGTAACAAAAAACACCGGAGGGTGGAGGCCGATTCTCAACCTCAAGCCGTTGAACAAGTTCATCGAGACACCCAGTTTCAAGATGGAGACTGTGCGCTCGGTGTTGGCGGGGTTAGAGCGAGGGATGTGGACAGCGTCGATAGATTTGAAGGATGCTTATTTCCACATTCCCATAGAGAGGAGTTTCCGTCGATTCCTGAGATTTGCATTTCAGGGCCGGCGGTGGGAATTCAGGGTGTTACCCTTCGGAATTTCCACGGCTCCTCGGGTCTTCACCCGTGTGGTTCTCGCGATCACTGCATACCTCCGCAGGAGAAGCATAGCAGTCCACACGTACATAGACGACTGGCTATTGAAAGCACACACCCGGGAATCGTTGTCAGCCAATCTGGAGATTGTTTTGAAAACTCTCTCGGACTTGGGCTGGATGATCAATTTCCCGAAATCAGAGCTAACTCCATCCCAGAAGTTTGTTTACCTGGGCATGTTCTTCGATCTGGAGACGGGGTATGTGTACCCCACTCAGGAGAGGGTTCAAGTACTCATCTCGGTAATTCAGTCGGTGTGCGACAGTCGTCATGTCCTGGCACGGGTTTACTTGAGAATGCTGGGCTTGATGGTTTCTTTGGAACCAGTCATTCCACAGGCCGCCTTGCGCAGGCGTCCGATCCAGTTGTTTCTCATGACACAGTGGACCCAGAGTTCAGGTTCGCTGGACTCGAACGTGCCGGTGTTGGCGCCTCTGATTCACCACCTGCAATGGTGGTTGAATACAGAGAATCTCTTGCTGGGGGTTTTGCTAACCCCTCCCCACCCTCAGGTGACTGTGTATACAGATGCATCGATGGAGGGGTGGGGAGCTTGTCTGGAAGAGTCCACAGTATCAGGGCTTTGGGATCTGGATCAGTCCAAGGAACATATCAATCTACTAGAGCTAAGAGCAGTAGTCCTGGGCCTGGAACATTTCTTACAGAAAGTTCAGGGCAAGATTGTTCTAATTCGTTCAGACAACTCAACAGTAGTGACTTACATAAACCGCCAGGGCGGAACGAAGTCGCCCAGTCTCTGTATGATGACATGGGGACTGCTTTGTTGGTGCCTGGATCATGGGATCACCTTGAAAGCAGTTCATATTCCGGGGAGGTTAAATCTGCTAGCAGACTCATTGAGCCGAAGGATGAGTGTTTTACCCACGGAATGGCAACTAAATCAATGTGTGGCGGATCGTCTGTTCGACCATTGGGGGAAACCCAACATAGATTTGTTCGCAATGAAGAAGAATGCGAAGATGACGACGTACGTCTCTCCGATTCCAGACCCAAGCGCTTTCGCAACAGATGCGTTAGCTATCAGCTGGGAGGGAATGTATGCATACGCATTCCCCCCAGCAATCCTGATTCCAAAGGTGCTTCAGAAAATCAGGCAGCAGGAGTGCCAAGTGCTTCTGATCGCCCCGGATTGGCCAAGCCGATCGTGGTATACGGATCTGCTGGACCTTCTGGTCTGCAATCCGGTTCCGCTGCCTCTGATGGACAACCTTATCTTCCAGGGCAAGGCCCTTCACGACAATCCGTCAATGTTCCGATTGACTGCGTGGATGTTGTCAAGGAATCTAGAATTAAGGAGGGCTTTTCTGAGCAAGCGGCCATGTTTATGGCCAAAGCCAGGAGGGGGTCAACCTCCAGAGCATATAATTATAAAATCAACAGATTTGCAGAATGGTGCTCAAAAAGATGTATTGATCCAATGGAATCATCTATTCAGGTAGTGGCTGATTTCCTCTGTCACCTATATGATGCCTATAGCCTCAAGCCTAACTCTATTGCTGGTTATAAGTCAGCTTTAATGACTGTTATTCCTTGCTTGGCTAATAGGGGGAGTGATGAAGTAAGTACATTAAATGTATTAATTAAAGGCATGGGCAATCTAAGACCAAGGAATCCTCCACTGATTCCGTCTTGGAGTTTATCACTGGTGCTCCAGGTACTAGGTGATAAGCCTTTTGAACCACTTAGTTCCATTTCTATGAAAATGTTAACTCTTAAAACTGTATTTTTAATTGCTGCGGCCTCGGCTAGGCGTAGGAGTGAAATTCACGCCTTATCAGCCGAGGTTGACCGTTTTGTGGTTACAGGGGAAGGCCTTAAGCTTCTACCTAGGATTAATTTCTTGTCTAAAAATCAGTCATTGAAATATCCAGGTCAACCTATTTTTTTGCCATCTTTAACTAGATATGATCCTAATTCTAAAGTATGGTGCCCCGTACGGGCGCTGCTCCGGTACAAACAGCGTACTTCGGAGTGGCGTACCGACCAGTCAGCGTTATGGTTGTCATATATTGAACCCCATGGTAGGGCGTCTAAGGACACCATTTCTAGGTGGATTGTGGAATGTATTCAATTTTGTCACAAATCCGCCACCGGGCGACAGGTTGACGTGGCCAAGGCTCACAGTGTCCGCGGTGTCGTGACATCCACTGCCCTTTTTAATGGGGTCCCTGTGGATGATATTATGTCAGTGGCTCAGTGGCACTGTGAGTCTAGTTTTACAGACCATTACCTCCGTGACACCTCTAACCCTCTCGCCTTGTCGATTTTGAAACAATAACCGCTTTATGTTTGTGAAGAGTGCCTCCGCATTGCTTATATACTTCGCCATTCAGCGACGGTGACAACCACTTGTCGGGACTGTATCATCCTTCTCTACTGGATTCATGATGACAGCTTCCTAGGACAACAAGGTCAGTCTTGTTCATGTGTTGTTCATTGTTTGTATTGTCACGTTACCCAGTGTTATTAATATGGTGATGGTTTATGTGGGTTGTGGTTCTTTATAGAGAGTATACGAAAATGGAGCCTTTTCGTCTCTGTCCTATAGTACTTAGCACTAGTACGAAGAGAGCGTGTAGGACATTGAGGTCATTTAATCTTCCTCCCAAGGGAGGGGGGGGGAGCGCATATGACAAATCGGTCATCTCTCAGGCATCGGTTGTGTTATCCGATGGTTTATCAAATCCTGACTGTGTTTTCACACAGTTTCAGACGTCATAAGTGCCTTAAAACGCTTGAAAGCGTATAGGGAAGAGCTGGTCTTTTGACCTCGCCTCCCTCCCGCCAGATTCACTTTCGAATTCTGGCAATATCAAAAGTATTAGGGAGGTAAGTATACTCTTGATGTGAAATAAACGAAATCTAGGATTTCTTTTTTCACGAGAGAGTTGATACTTACCTCCCTAGATACTGACCCGGCCTCTCCGCCCCACAGAGGCTCGGTCTTCAGGCTCTTGGTAGTTGCATGTGTTAGCCAATAAATGAGCCAGAGGAAGTAGTAGTCGGCGCATGCGCGGTGGTGGGGCGAGCATCCGCCGGACTACCTCTGACTCCCTGCCCAGTAGGGGCACCTAACTGTTTTTAATCTGAGTGTTTTATTGAGTGAAAGCCGATATTTAGCAATATCTCTAAAGTATCTAGGGAGGTAAGTATCAACTCTCTCGTGAAAAAAGAAATCCTAGATTTCGTTTAAATCCCACCAAACACTAGCAAAGATTCATTCAGTAGAATTCATTCTGGACTTACACAGACGTGTATACATACACACCCATACACAAGGCGATTGCGATTGAAATAGCCCCCTGGCACTTTGTGGGCAACTAAGCAAATGCCTTGGCATGCGAAAGGGATCTATATAATTCAAAGTGACAATCAGCACTGTAAATGTTAAATAACACGATAGGACAATGCATATTATCTATTAATATGCATGTAACATTTTAAAATTAAAAGTTATCTACACTTCCTCTATACGAAGATGGATAATTAATTTAGTTTCTGAAATTGAGGTTTAAAACAGCGGAATACAGGTGATGCTTTTCTCCACTGCTTTTGCTGAATACATGACTAAAATATATATTTAAATCTCCATGGGAAAATAGAAATGATGTTACACATCGGTCATTGGTGACCGTATTATCACGGCACCCTAAAATTATTATGTATGCCAGCCTACACCCCCCCCCCCTAAATACGCACGTTTTCACAGAAACTGCACCACCTGCCAGCTCCACATCATATTTTTTCTGTTTCTACATAGAATAAGCTTTAAAATGACATGATGTAGGTGTGTGGCTCTCAGGTGCATTAAACTCAAAATAATTTATGAGTGGGACTATGACATAACAATACTAAAACGTAATGTGTTGATAAATTTTAATGAAAAGCTCGTAACTTTTAATGATCAATTATAAAATCTGAAATAAGTTAAATGTGTTTTCTACAGTAACTATATTTTGTTGCGCATTCATTAGATGACTCAGTAGTGAAGCGCTATGGCGATAAAGAACGTGAGAGAAAACAGTAAGAAATGACCAGAATCAATGAGAATATTAGCAATACTAGCTTATATATTATAAAAAATCTCAAGCTCATTGCTGTTTGACATATCAATGTGCCATTGCTAAAGACTTCTTGGCCTGCTTCACCATTTATATATACACTATTGTTCACAGCTGCTGCCAAACACTTGGCTTACACCGTTAGTGGTCAGGAAAATTGCAATTTTGTTTTGTAAATGTCCATTTCCAAGCCAATAAAAAGGCCTATGCTTTTTTGCCTGTACTATAATCAGCCAGCATGATGATAGTGAGGTCACTAGGTCAAAGGTCAAGGTCTTTTTATTTGACCCCAGCTTTTTCAATGTTAAATTTTTAGTTTGCCAGAAGGACCAAGTGAGCTTATGCCATGGCGGCCGTCCGTCTCCGGCACACAATTTAACCTATATGCAGTTTTAACAATATTATTTTCAGGCATTCTGCTTTGAATATATGCACCTTTAATTAATGGCCCGATTTCAATGATTCTATTGTGGTAGACTTTAAGATTGGTCAGTTTCTTTGGTGTCCATGTTGGATTTTCTGAAAATTATCCATCATGTCTTTAGATGCAAAGGGTTGACATGCTAATTAATTATGCAGGTGAGCGTCACAGGCCCTTGGGCCTGTGGTTTCGTTTAATAAACAATTTACATTTATCTTTCAGGATTGTTTAATCCTATTTGAACTAAGCTAATTATATACATGGTTACCTATAATGTTAGGAAGCAGCATGATGACATTGAAGTCACTGCATCAAATGTCAAGGTAACTGTGCCAAAGTGGAGACACACGAGACCTAATTTTCTGGAATTCTTGTTGAAGATTTAACACAGGAATTGTTGACTCAGTAAATTTTCAAAAAGACGTCTCTTGACCTGAAGACTTTTCAAGACCATTTTCAATGCCTTGACCTTAAAGCAACATGTCATGTTATAGCCTAAATATATCAGGCTGAATTCTTACAGCCTGCTGACGTATCTAGCATTTACTCGTAATTCCCACCTCACTTGTCAATAAGCTCGTTCAAGCGCATTTTTATAAATTTTACTTAATATTCTTTTAACGTTTCAAACTACGAAGTTTCAGTGTCAATTTTAAGTTAATCATACAGTAATGCGTTGACTATTTATGACCATAATTTGTAACTGATTTCTTGCAATTTGTCTTTGGCTTCAAATGATTACCCCCTTTAATGGGCAAGATTGGTCATGAAAAGCTATAGTTTTGTTTGGGAATATTCACTTGCTGACCGACCGAAGACTGTTTTTTTTATAAATCTCTGAAATGGCGGTCACTTCAGTGGGAAAATTAAAAAATTCATTTTCTGTTGGCCTGCAAATGTGCATTTCTTAAGAACGCTGCAAATGACGGCATTGACCAGCTTGACCATTAACCCTTTAACATGCAAGCCAACCAAAACAGGTTTTGCAGTGAACTTGAGAAATGTCCGTTTGCAGACTAAGAGAAGGCTATTTTTGAGAATTTACAACTGAATGGACTGGCCAGTCATTCAAGTGGTACAATGTAAAAATTTTTCATGTCTATGTCTGCAAATAGACATTTTCTATGAGAAAATTTACATTACCTTGAACAAATTTGAGGGTTAACCCGTAGCACACTGATGTCAATATTGTATCATTTACTGTGTCAATAGCAAAGAAACTGGTGTACATTTTTCAACAATTTTGGTGGACGATGTTGCTGTCTACGACAGCAACATCTTCCATCAAATTTGTTGAAAAATGAACCACAGTTCATCTTTTAATTTAATTTGAAAATTTAAAATTTTGACATCAGAGTGGTAAGGGTTAAAGGGCTAAAGGATTAGCTTGATAACTACTCTGGCCATGTTTGGTTTCTATGGAAGACAGGATTAGTAGTAATAGATGAATCCATTTCCAGCCATGCTCAACCCACTTTCTGAGTGTTGAAACCGACGTGAAACTTTGAAATCTGAATTCATAGAATCTAGATATCACGGTAACTATGTAGGTAAACTGTTTAATATTTTGAAACTAATATGACAGCAACAGTCAAATTAGTTTCAAAATATTTAATGGAATGCTTATTAAATTAAATTGAAAATTCACCAAAGACACAATTCGTACAGTTTCATGACAGACGTTTCAAATTTCGTGACAGAACTATGCTGCTTTGATTGTAACATCAGCTAGCTAATGATGTAACTGATTATGACATCAGATGCTTGATCGACGCACGCACGCACGCACGCACGCACGCACGCACGCACGCACGCACGCACGCACGCACGCACGCACACTTCTTTTGTCCATTAACATGATTAATGGGTTAAGATTGGTCAAGAAAATCAAAATCCTTGCTTATAGGTGAATGTCCATTTGTATGCCAAATGGAGAGTATTTTTGAAGATTTGTCACTGAAATGACTGGCTCGGTGAGGAGCTAGTCGTTCCAGTGGAGAAATTTTAATAGAAAATAGCCTTCATTTGGCATACAAATGTTCTTTTTTCAAGACCCCAGTAAAGGCGGGTTTTGTCCAGCTTGGCCATTAAATGGCTATTGTATCCACTTTAGCATGTTAACATTGTAACGCATCTGATGGTAGCGTCTTCACGGCTCTTTACATACAACATGCTGCTTTCTTGTCTTATTTCGGTGCAAGTTTTGTTTACCGTACGTATCTGAGTAGGGATGTTTATTGTCAAACCTCTAAGCATATTTAATTTGTTGAATTGCAATAGTTTTATAAATTATTATTTCTAAAAATATTTATGTAATGTGCAATAATTATTGGTGTGGTAAACATTGACATATTTATATATTCGATTTATGTACTAATCATATTTCTCATAATCAGGTTAATTAAAGGTGGTATGTTAACAGATTGATGGTCAAGTCAGCCAAAACTGGTCTTAGCAATGTTCCTTAAGATTACCAGTATGTCCATTTGCATGACAAGAGAAAACATGTCACTGCAAAGCTGAATTGATGCTTGAACCGGACATTCTGGTGATAAATCTTTAAAAATTATCTTCTCTTGGCCTGGAAATGGACATTATGTGATGGCATTCAATGACTCAAAATCCATCATGGACGCCAGCCATCATCAGCTTTCCTCAAAATTGGCTTCTGAATGATAACACTATGTTGGGCCAGATCGATTTAAAATTTCATATTTCCATTGTACTAGTTAGAACTGCAAAATAATCCTATTGAAATTGATGATGAGTTAAACTCCAGAATCTAGGAAATTTGCTTGTCAAATCATGGCCAATTTGTACAACGTCAATTGTTCACAAGTGAATGTAACTATCTTTGCAACCATGAAATGAATCAAGCGACTCATTGAAGATCTGACACATTATACATATTCATACATATATGATTAGCAGTCAAATGTACGCTATACAGGCTTTATACATTCATACTAGTCGCCTTTTGCTGGAGCTAAATTACTGTTCTCTGTAACCCGTTATTAGTTCACCTGGCCAGAAAGGCAACGTGAGCTTATTCCATGGCGACCATCCGTCCGTCTGTCATCTGTACATACATACATCCATGCATTCCACCATCTGTCAACATTTGTTTTAAAACGTATCTCCACCTAAACCACTTGGCTGAGGTTAAGCAAATTTGGCTGGAAGGATTCTAGTAGTAGGCACCAGACTTCCATTCAGAATTTTGATTGGTTCATTTTTGTGTGAGAACTTTAGATTTCCCAGAAATTGTCAAAACACATCTTCTCCATAACCATTTAACAGATTTCAACCAAATTTCGCTAAAAGGTCACTATGGTGGTATGCTCCAAAACCTCTATTCAGAATTTTGATTTGTCAGATTTTTGTTTTGGTGAACTCTTAGATTTTATAAAAAATGTACCGGAAATTGTTCAAATGCATCCGTTACTTAGGCACTTGAAGGATATTATGGTGGTACACTCCAGAACTTTCTATTTTCCAGATATTCTTTAAGACACTACTCCTAAATCAATGGCCTGATCTTAACCAAACTTGGCCAGTACCCCATGGTGATAGTCTCCAGAACTGCCATTTAGAATTTTAATTGATCGATTTTTCCGGTGGTCATCTGCGGTTTTCATAACTTCCAGAAATCCAATAGGAAATGGATGGGAGCAATTTTAAATGACTTATTCTCAAGAAGCACCTGGTGGATTTCAACGAAACTTGGATAGATTTTTAGACTTGGACTAATTGGTGATTGCCTCCAGATCTTCCATTCTGAAGTTTGATTGTCCCATTTTTCCTTTGAGAAACTTGTTCTTGAAAATATTTAATTATATCTTCGGAACTGCTGTACGGTTTGTATTTTATGTATTGTTGTTGCTGAATTTAAAGACTCATGTCTTCAAAATATCAAATGGTTTAAATGCTAATGGTCCAGGTGAGTAGCAAGGCGCGTGAGTCACATGTGGTTTACACGCATCAAACGAGCATGTTCATCAAAACACACATCCTCTGCAATGATAAGACAGCACACTCACTTATGCAGAAGATGAAATTACTGTTTTTGCATGTCCATTTGCAGGCCAAGAGAAGACTGTTTTTAACCATTGGAATGACTGACTTGGCTATCGACCAAGCCATTCCAGTGTTAAATAATAAAAATAGTTCTCACTTGACCTGCAAATGAACATTTTACAAGGCCATTGTATTATCCACTTTTGGCAGAATTGACCATTAAATGGTTAACCCTTGCGGCCTTTAAGACTCAAGCTGCAAGCTGGCCAAAATGTCTTCTGCAGTGGTCTTATGCAATGTTTATTATAGACCTTATAGGCCTAGAGAAGACTATTTTTAGCTCGACTTTACTAAGTAAAACGAGCTATTGCGATACCCTGCACGTCGTCCGGCGGCGGTGACATCGTCGTCCAATTAGCGTTTAGCTCAACATTTCTGTTTATATCTCAGGTCTGGTTAATCATACTGCACCCAAACTTGGGCATATGATTCCTTGGGTCAAAAGTTCAAAGGTCAATGTCACTGTGACCGTGGTAAAAGCCTTGTTTTTCAACATTATCATTTTTTGTTTAGCTCAACTTTTCTGTTTATATCTCAGGCTTGGTTAATCATACTGGAGCCAAACTTGGACACGTGCCTCCTTATAATGAACCTGACATCACACAATTACGTTGAAGTCAAAAGGTTAAAGGTCAAGGTCACTGTGACCTTGGTAAAAACATTATTTTTTCCAACATTAACCTTTTCTGTTTAGCTCGACCTCTTTTTATAACGCGTGTTTGGTTAATCTTACGGGACCCAAACTTGGACACATGCCTCCTTATAAAGACACGGTATCGCACAATGATGTTTTTGTCAAAGGTCAAGGTCACTATTGTGCATGGCAACCATCTGTCATCCATCCATCCGTCAACCTTTGTTTAAAAATGGTACTCCTCATTAACCACTTGACGGATTTCAACCTAATTTGGCTGGATGGACCCTATGGGGATATGCTTCAGAATTTATATACAGAATTTTGATTGGTCAATTTTTTGTGCTAAAATCTTACATTTTATGAAAAATTTACCAAAAACTGTCAAAACACTACTCATCATTAACGGCTTAGCAGATTTCAACCTAATTTGGCTGGAAGGATCCTAATGCTTTCAGTTCCAGAATGTGTATGCAGAATTTTGATTGGTCAATTTATGTGTGAAAATCTGATTTTATGCAAAATTTACCGGAAATTGTCAAAACTGTACTCCCTTATTAAGCGCGTGGCAGATTTCAACTTACTTTGACTGGAAAGACTGTATGGGGCTATGTTTAAGGGATTATATACAGAATTTTAATTGGTCAATTTTTTTGGTCAAACCCTTAGATTTTGTGAAAAATTTACTGGAAATTGTCAATACGCTACTCCTCATTAACCGCTTGGCAGATTTCAACTTACTTTGGCTGGATGGACCCTATGGGGATATGCTTCAGAACTTATATACAGTATTTTGACTGGTCAAGCTTTTTGGTGAAAGCCGTAGATTTTATGAAAAATGAACCAGAAATTCTCAAAACGCTGCTCCTCATTAGCCGCTTGGCAGATTTCAACTTACTTTGGCTGGAAGGACCTTATAGGGATATGCTTAAGAGCTTATTTAGAGAATTTTGTTTGGATAAAGCTTTTTGGAAAAATTTACTGGAACTTGTCTAAACGCTACTCATCATTAACCGCTTGAAAGATTTCAACCATAGTTGGCTAGACAGACCCTATCATGGTAGGCTCCAGATCATCTATTCAGAATTTTAATGTGTCAATTTTGTTGGTGAAAATCATAAATTTTGGGACAAATTTACCAGAAATTGTCAAAATCCATCTTCTCCATAACCGCTTGATGGATTTTATCCAAATTTGGCTGGAAGAATTCTATAGTGGTAGGCTCTAGAATTTCTAGTCAGAATTGTGGTTGGTCTATTTTTTGGTGCCCATTTGGATTTTTTGAAAACTTTCCAGAACCATTTAAAACGCTACACCTTAGGCCTAATTATTTGGCCAATTTTAACGAAACTTGGGTGGAAAGATCCTATGGTGGTAGGCTTCTACATAGCAAATGGTAATTTTGATTGGTCAAATTCTTTGATGGCCATCTTGGATTTTTTCGAAAATTATCTGTCATGTTTACCGGTATTTAAATGTAAATTGGTTGAAATCTTAATTGTCTAGGTTAGAGGTACAGGCCCTTGTGCCTCTTGGTGATAAGGCATTCTATATTTATTTTCATAGTTCATTGCAAAGTCGTAAAGTCGAGCTTCATGGTTGCATTGCAACCACATTTCTGTTTGAGAATTTACCACTGGCATGCCTGGCTTGATAACCGAGCCAGTCATTCCAGTGGTAAATATTTAAAGATATTCTTGCTGTTATGGTACTGGACATTTTCTATGAGCGCTAAAGGGTTAAACACCTTTCAACGGTAGGAGTTTGTGCATATGTTACCAGTAATGGATTAACATATTTTTAAATGTTTTAAAAATAAATATCACTGAAACATGACCATTGGGTGATCGGTTTTCATACTTAGCTCTATTGAAATAGTGTTGATCGGAATTGATAAGGAAACATGTTGATTTCTAACCATGCTGTGTTAAGTACTGTGTTCTTCATGAATGAGGCCGCTTCATGACCAATCACATTTCTGTATGCAATGCTTATTGACTCCAGAAATTTGGTGATGATTAAATATGGTATAAATAGAGTATGAATAAATGTATTATACTTATGGTTGTGTTGATGTCATGTATAATAAATAAATGTGGACACACATAGTGGGACTCTGACTTGATAGCTGTCTGTTTTAGTTGTAATGGACCTTTCCATTTTTAGCTATGCCCCGCCCATTACTAGCTAAGCTCCACCCACACCTCGCCGTGTTCGATTGATCGATCCCCGAATGTCCTAGCTATCAATTTCCTGAAAACTATACAGGGAAGCTGTTGAATATTTTGTAACTAATTAGACTGGGTGCTGTTGCTGCCATAGGCAGCAACAGCGCCCAGTCAAATTAGTTTCAAAATATTCAACAGAATATTTATTAAATAGTAAAAGCAAACAATTTGTACAACATCCCATAGACCGTCATCAAATATGCGTTCGTGACGTACTTATCGACGTGATTCATGACGTCATTCATTATGATGTCATTGTACACATCACGCAGTTCATTATGACGTCATATGATGGGTGGGTACTCTGGAAAGGTGAATTGACTACAGTATAGCTAAAATAACTTAACCTGTATCCAAAACAAGATAAAATGTATTGTTTTAAACTTAATGAGATTGGAAACCATTGTTGGCTAAATCAGTTTAAGTCCCAAATTATTCAACAGAACATTTCTTACATCATTTTCAAAATTGTTCTAACTAAGATGTTTCTGTTTTTTTATGAGAAACATTTTAACTTAGTTATTACCTGTACTGTAAGGAGGATGTTGGATGTTGAATTTTCCGAAATATTTTTTGAATTCTTAATCTACATGTAGATTGTTGTTTTCTTAGTGTATCTTTCTTTTCTTCTTCTTATCGGTAACAAAGTTTGCACCGCATATTCCCCTTAGAACTTATAGTTTTGATCTTCTCAAAACCAAACATGGTAAACCATTAGAACCCATGTGCCTATTGTGCTTTTATTTTCCCAATAGGAAGTGTGTGTGTGTGTGTGTGTGTGTGTGTGTGTGTGTGTGTGTGTGTGTGTGTGTGTGTGTGTGTGTGTGTGTGTGTGTGTGTGTGTGTGTGTGTGTGTGTGTGTGTGTGTGTGTGTGTGTGTGTGTGTGTGTGTGTGTGTGTGTGTGTGTGTGTGTGTGTGTGTGTGTGTGTGTCCACTGATAGTGGTACATTTCATCATGAGATCAAACTTAGCCAAATATTGTGTGTGTGTGTGTGTGTGTGTGTGTGTGTGTGTGTGTGTGTGTGTGTGTGTGTCTCCACTGATACTGGTACATTTCATCATGAGATCAAACTTGGCCAAATATGTTCATATCAGCATCTAGTATATAGATTCCCAAAATGAAGCTTATTCGATGAAAAACAGGTATCTCCCTGAATGTTTTCTCAAGTATGGAGCTGAATGGGCAAAGATATTACTTTGGTGTCATTTTTCGCCATTTTTAACGTTATAGACTTCTAACTTGATGGGTCGGTACTTTGAACAACAAACTACCATCAACATAAGAACATTGTCAGTCTGACCTAGATCATGGATAATAGATGTCAAAGGTCAATTGTCCCATTGGAATCAATAGTAAATTATTCAGGCTGCATAGTTTGTCATCTTTCATATAATGTAACCAAACCTGGTGTATTGGTGCAGTCTAAGCTAATAGTATGTCCCTATGTTTTACGGTTCATGAACTTCATAAAAAATTCTTAACCATGATGTTGTTTCACGAGCAAAGTTTATGTTTCTAGGCCATATTTGATGCTTATGATCATGTCTCAAATGTTGGATAGCATGGTCCACCTTCCACAGTTCATTGGACATCAGAGAAAGGTCTGGTCTGGGTTGTAGTTTCAAGACTCAACCTTGGTTTATGGATGTGTCATAGGCTATAGACCTGTGTGTCATGTATCATGTGTTAAAAATAGCTCATGTTTCATTGGACGTCTTAGAATATTCTTTTCCTTGCTTGCTGTACATAGTTTTAAGAGTTTTTCATATAAAGTAACCAAACTTGCTGTATGAGTGGCACCCATTGAGTGAATCTTGAACTAAAGGTGTTTCAGGTATCAAAAGTATGAAACTGACCTACATTTCACAGTTCAATGAACGTCAAATAATTTGTTGTCCAGTCTGTTTCTCACTACGCTTCCACCAATGGTCACCAACTGTGGGATGTGGGTGCATCTTACGCTAAAAGTGCCATCTTTCATGGTTCACTCATTGTTAGCTCAACTGGCCAGAATGGCCAAGTGAGCTTATGTCATGGCGACCGTCCGTCATCCGTCAACATTTTCTTTAAATGACTTCTCAAGAACCAGTAGGCTGATTTCAATTATATATGGCAGGAAGCATCCTTATGGCATAGGGATCCAAGTTTGTTCAAACGAAGCCATTCGGCCAATTTGTCCGGTGACCATCTTGGGTTTTAGCAGATTTGAGGAAACTTCTTTAAAAATCTTCTCCAAAACTGCTTGGGGGATCAAGTCAAAACTCATGAAATGTCATCTAGGGCAAGAGCTGAACCAAGGTTGTTCAAGAAAACTTGATTGGCCAAATAGTTTGGCGGCTATCTTGGATGACCTAGTTTTCCCAAAATTGACTTCTCCAGTACCGCTGAAGGGATCGGGCCGAAATTTGGCAGATATGATTAGGGCTAAGGGCCATTAAAGCTTGTTCAAGAGAAGTTGATACGTAAAAAAACATGGCCTCCCTGGACCAATCAAAATGTAGCGTATTTGGCGGCCATTTTAGACTTTTTTATTTGATGGATTTTGAAGCTAGACTGTTTTCAATTATGTTTGGCAGGAAGCATCCTTAGAGCATACAGATCCAAGTTTGTTCAAATGAAGCCGATCAGCCAATCTTGGATTTCATCTGATTTTAGGAAACGTCTTCAAAAATCTTCTCTGAAACCACTTGGGGAATCTATTCAAAACTCATGAAACCTCATCTAGGGGAATACGTAAGCCAAGTTTGTTCAAGAGGACATGATTGACCGAATGGTTCGGCAGCCATCTTGGATGACCTAGTTTTCCCGAAAACAACTCTGGATGGATTTTTGGGCCGAAATTGGTTTTATATATGTTTTTGGGTATTCTGAGCAATTTTCGAAACTGTCGGATAAACGGTTTGGCAGCCACCGTGGATAGTTTTCCTGCCTAAAGCTCCCATACAAAAGGAAAAGGGAAATTAAAAATGTCTTGAGAACTACTGTGCCGATTTCAAGTATATTTGGCAGGAAGCATCCTTAAGGCATAGAAATTGAAATTTGTTCAAACGAAGCCGATCGGCTAATTGGGCCAGCGGTCATCTTGGATTTTGGCCAATTTTTAAAAATGTCTAAAAATCTCCGAAACAGTTTAAGGGATCGATTCATAGCTTATAAAATATCGTTTAGGGCATGAGCTGAACCAAGTTTGTTCAAGGGAACTTGATTTGCCAAATGGTTGGCCGGCCATCTTGTTGTTAATGACCATTCTAGGTGAGATGCCTATGGTCCAGGTGAGTGATACAGGCCCTTTGGGCCTCTTGTATTTGACAGGAAGCATCCTTAGGGCATAGGGATCCAAGTTTGTTCAAACGAAGCTGATCGGCCAATTTGAGTGTCTTGGATTTTTGCCAATTTTAGGAAATGTCTTGAAAAATCTCCGAAACTGATTTGGTGATCGATTCAGAACGCATGAAATATCATCTAGGCCAAGAGCTGAACCAAGTTTGTTTAAGAGAACTTGATTGGCCAAATGCTTCAGACGCCATCTTGGATGATCTAGTTGTAAACTGCTACGGTTACACATTATCCCTATTATGTCCGTCTGTCTGTCACACGATCCCCTCCCAAACCGTTTGGTGGAGTTCAACCAAATTTGCTATGTCGGCTACCCATATGATTGCGCTTTGCAAGACAATATTTAGATTTGGCTCCGCCCCCAGGGGGTTGGGGCAGGGGTTGAAAGGTCAAATCACTTGTAACGGAACGCCTCTGAAACTGTTACACAGAATTCAACCAAATTTGAGATATGAGTTACCCATTTGATTGAGGGGGAGGCCATTTACATTTAGCTCCGCCCACAGGGGTTGGGGGGGGGAATCAAAAGGTCAAATTTTAACCTGCGGAAATTGATTCTAGCACATCTCCAAAACTGTTGGACAGAATTCAGCCAAATTTGGTTTGTGAGTTACCCATATCAAGGTGGAGTGCATGAGCACATTTACATTTGATCCCGCTCCCAGGGGTGGGTGGGATGGGGTCGAAAGTTCAAACGATGAAACTGGCGATAAGATAACAGATGAGAGGATTGGTGTACGAGCAGGGCAAAGGCAGAGTAATTACCAAACCACCTTGCCTCGGCCAGTTCATGGCATGTTTGTATTCAGTAAAAACCCGGCAACAGGACAAAATGATTAGTGAGACCACGGGTGTGATGATAATGTACTTGCTTATCCTCCAAGTGGGTGACATAGAAATGCATCCAGGGCTAATTACTGGCCAAAAATACCCATGCGGCATATGTACAAAAGGCATAATATGGAATGCCAATACAGTCCAATACACAAGTTGTGCAACAATCGGAGACGAAACATAGTATCCTTAAATACACAAGCATATGTTCGATCTGTGCTAAATGGGGTCTGCCAAACTTATCGCCAGTTTCATCTTTCATGTCTTGAGTCTTGACATAGAAACACTCCACTCAACAAATCAGTTTTATCCCTAAGAGTTTCACGAACAAAAACAACTCCACCTAAGAGAGGGATAACATCATCTATGAAACGTTAACACCTATTCGACCTGGGAGGGGAGGATCATCACCCCCACAAAACCGGTGCACCTCATGATCATGCTCGCAGAGTCCATGCAAGAACACCTCATTGCACTCAAATTGTGTAGAGACTGGGTATGTGAAAGAACACACCTGTGGTGACACACGTCAAGAGTTCTAGTGAGCAATTTAATTGATACATTTTTTTTGTCGCTATCGTTGAGTTTTCGTCAATATCTGAAATCCATGGTATGCATTAGATGATTGGCCGATTTCAACCGAACTTGGCTTGATTGGCCATGTAGTGACATCTTTCCGAACATGTATGCATAAATTTGACTGATCAACATTTTCAGTGGCCATCATGGATTTTCCAAGAATTCTCAGAAAATCAGTTAAGACTACTCCCCGGTGACTGGATTTTTCGAAAAGTCCCGTTTGCTTTAAAAGATTGCTCCTCATTAACAACTGATACAATTTCAAACAAACTTGGCTCTAATCGCCCTAGAGCAGTAAACCTCCAAAACATGTGTGCAGAAAATCTTCTTTCCTGCAGCCATCTTGGATTTTCCAAAAGTTTGATTACTTATTAACCATTGACCTGATTACAACTACACTTGACTGAGAGAATCGCATTGTGGCGGACCTCTTGTTTTTATTGAAATTCGCTATATCAACATGGAACTGCCCTACTCTATATTCCATTCTTCATAACCGCCACCACACACCCACCCCACCACAGCCCAAAGATATGAAAGAACACTGCCGTTAGATTTTAATTCGTGGAGACGAAACGGATGAGGAATGCCATGCTAGCATAACTGGATATGATGTAAAGACAAATAGGCTTTTAGCAGTGCATGACCTACCCGAAGGAATGCCATGATTAGTTTTCAGAGCTTACTCCAAAGGGTAGATATAACTAGGACTGTGACGGTATTCGATTGGTTTCTGGATCCTATATAAGGAGCTGTATCAGCCTATAATCCTCAGTTGGGAATGAGGGGTTAGTCTGATACTGTTAACATCTGATCTAACTTCATCACTGCGCAGCCTGTTGGCACTCTACATGGATGGTCTCCAATACTAACCGTGTGACTGTGATCGGGCGCCTGCTCTTTCCACCCGCCAATTTAACTTTTCTGCCCCTGTCTGATGGCTAATAATAAATATAAGAAAGGCACATAGACAGCTCATAAGTGAATGAACTCCTAATACCTTTGACGTGACCGATTTTGACCTTATAACATCTACAAATCTGAAAACTGTGAGCCTTCCTTGGGCTAAGTCACTATCTAGCCAAAACTTGTCCGAGCTACGCCAAAAGGTGGTTCATTTATGCACTACTGCTTGTGCCGAAAATGTGATTCTCCAAGTGTAATAAACCTGGCCGATTCTACTGTTGTACACTTTGCTTCCGATGCAGACCTGAGCTAGCTGTGCGGATCGCTTTGTGCCAGACTATTCCTGAAATTTAGTGCCACGCTGATCTCTCTTCACGCGCGGAGCCTCTCCAGTATCGTCTCTCAGCCGTAACAATATCAAACATTTATATAGGTACCTGGAAACCCGTCTGCTCCATTTTCTGCTAGCACTATATTTCTACTATTGTATAGTTACTGTGGCTTTTGTAACTCTGCACAACCTTTTATTTTCTAATTACACGCCGATGACTAATATGCGTTCTTAAATTTATGATTTCATATACACACGCCAATGGCCAATAAGCGTTTATAGGTCAGACTAGACGTAAAGTTATCAACCTAACCTGTGATATATTTTCGTCTAGGGGCGTTTTAAATTCTATAGTATTTTTAATCTTTGTATTAGTTATTACATTGTACACTCACCGAACCTTACATCGCAGTCTTTCAATGGCACATAAACCGTAAGTATTGTTAATAACAACATTCTCTCACTAGCGACCATTCCTGTGCCGAAAATGACAGGTTTGGCATAAACACGTAGCTAATTATAAGCTCAGATGATTTAGTTAGGCTAATAGCAAATAGAGGCCGCTGCCAAAATATAGAAGTGGTACTAAGTTTATATAGGCCACGTTCATGTATTAACATTACACCAAAAGAGCATAACGTGGAAGAGTTACAGCCGGCGAGGTAGCTTGTCTCCATTGTGGTTGACTCTGGCCAAACTAGGCCACATTAGCTTTTATACTTCCTTTCTTCAGTTTGGGTGCACGGACCATTGAAATTGCATAGGATTCTCAGCAGTAACAATCTAAACGATGAGCACTCACCACCTCAGTATCTTCGATGACACCTTCAGAATAGGATCTTTATTAAAGCCAAAGTAGGAATTCACTGCGAAATAATAATAATAAAGTAACTAGCCTACAAAAGCGAATCTTGGGCTGTAATGTACACTAAACGTAATGCATGATAAATCCTAGCTCCTTAGGGATCGAGTCTAAATGGCATGATCTCAGCACACCGACTAACGACAAATGAAGGTCATAACAGACTATAATCTCTGACTATAAGGGCCTAGGGGTCCTCCACGCCTTCAGAGCAAAGGGCACAATAGTCTGCTTCTTCGGCCTTGTCTTAACTAGATACGGTGCTCAATTAACACTTTCGTGTTGTCCTTTCATATATGTGGCTGGTCTGGTGTACACAGGCTGGGAGTTGCTTTTCAGCTCAGTCCCTTGTCATCGCACCAGCATTGTACGCGCATTCGGCTTAAGTAGTATCTCTATGGTCTGCTCCGATATGGAGGTTTGAGCTTGCTACCTTAAGAAGTTGCCCTAATTATTCCAAATGATAGGCTAGGGATAGACCGCTGAGGCATAAATATTGTGTTCAGGACCTAAAAACTAATGGCTAGTTTAGAACCTTGCGATGGTCCGCTCACTACGCGGCGTCTACTAATTTATCCCTGTTTGAAGATTCGGCTAGCGTCTTTCTGCGGAAATTGACCTGCCATTTCCACGTAACCTAGCGTGCACGCTCATATAATAATTAATTAAACAAATCGATCATCACTTCTGCATACTTGGGACCTAGCATTTAACTAGCTTCTTAACTCCCCGATACGGCATGGTGAGAAATACTTTTGACACAGGCCCGTGCGATGTATTCCTCTCATTGTGGCTTCGGCCCACTTGAGACCTATATTTGTTTTATATTACACCATTGTACATCACACCAACAGCCCATTTGGGGCCGACTCTCAAGTTTCTGTCATATATATATATATAAAATTCTTGGAGAGGTTTTCTCTATCGAGATACACGTTGGCCAAATGTTGGGCCACTCATAATAAAGTAACATTACGTCAGCTTAAATCGGCCATGTACCACCATACTATATAGAGCCAGCATGACTTTGCTGTACCAAGTAGATATATAGTAACTGTCAAGTAAAGAAATAACTACACCATGTACAGGCATTCTGGCTTCACGAATAGCACAGATGACACGATAGTGTTCAGCATTAGCGGGAATGCTCCCCAGCTCCAAAGGAATGTTATCGTTCCATCGACCCCAGAGATCGGTTATTGTATGCACTGACCGCCCCTGTGGCCCCTCTCACAATGAAAAGCCCCGAGACCAGCTTACCAGCATAATCGGGCCGACTCGTACCCGGGTATGAATCAGATCCTGAAGAGATTGACTGACGGCGCGACGACCGAGCTACAACACATTATGAACAGGTATACACTAAACACTTTAGAAAAATGTGCTGCTGTCTGAGCTAAGCACAACGAGGAAGTGGTGCCGCGAAAACAATCTGGAAGGATAAGCTAGAATGAGTGAGATAAGAGTAAGGGAGGGGAAGAAAAGTGGTGTCTCTGAACAATGAGTGTCTCTCTGGTAGTGACAAGTATTGAAATCTTTTCTGTCCATGTCCAAAAGATAAATATGCCCATAAGTCGGATGGAGGCGTAGCCTCACTCATTGTAGGCGTGACCTTGTACTGCTATCAGCCCACCAGCTGGTATGCAATGACACCACATCTGCCAACGCTACGCACAAAAATGGATAAATATATATCAAGATATAATTTGCTACTGTACATTTCTCCCCCAGATGACTCGAAAGAAATGTCGCAACTAATCGCTCAAAACGTAACCAAATAAAGAAAGTTTGTTACCATTGGAACCATCGTCTCAACACTAGCCCAAATCTGTCTTTGAAATTGTTCTGTGGTACCTCGCTTCCAGGAAATTGTGAGAACTTATGCCTCAAGCCAGAGCCTGGAGCACGAGAGACTAAAGCCGTTTAACGAGGTAAACAACTTACAAGCCCTCTAAAGCTGGCCAAGAAATCAGAGTCATTACCGGAGAAAACGTCACGGTACATCTCTGAGCACGCTGGGTCAGCGAGCCGCAGAGGCCAACACAACGGTCTCCCGTCCGCCTAGAGCAGCTGATCACTTAGTGACCTGCGACCGTCGGTGCTACTACTATGCCTAGCATGCGGTGCAAAACAGGAGTGTACCTGTTTTTAGAAACCCTGTGGTTGATCACGCAGGGCAAATTAATAGCCTAAATCATCTGGTCTCACTTACGGTAGCCGATAGCCGCCAGAATTTGACGAGAGCTGCCGGACTGAGGCTGCCAAGGAAACTGTCCACTAAACCGCTACCAAGAACTACTGTGCCTGGGAACAAAAAATATATATCGGCTATCCAGCTGCCGAAATGGGAGCTGGGCAATCTATCTTTCGGATCTTGCAGGAGCACAATCGCTCCCACCTATGTGTCATCGCCGTGATAGGAACTGAACACGATCTTCCGCTTCTTCGTATTTCTTCATCTTCATCTCTTCATCATCATATTGTATTTTGACTGAACTTGAATAATGTAACGATTCTGTTTACGAACTGTGACTTCGCCTCGTGAACCGCCATGCACTTCCGGACTGTGAACTCATCCTTCATGAATCATCCTTTAGCCGATAACCGCCGATCATTGTGACTGTTAACTGCTTGTGACTCTGTTTTAAATATTAAAAGTTAAATATATTTTTCATGTTAAATATCTGTCTGTCTGGCCGTCTGCCCGCCCGCCCGCCCGCCCGCCCGCCCGCCCGCCCGCACGCCCGCCCGTCCGTCCGTCCGTCCGTCCGTCCGTCTGTCTGTCTGTCTGTCTGTCTGACTGTCGTGCTGTCTGCCTGCCTGCCTGCCTGCCTGCCTGCCTGCCTGCCTGCCTGCCTGCCTGCCTGCCTGCCTGCGTGCGTGCGAGAATGGGATATTTGGCGAAAATTTTGTACTTTGCAATATAGAGAGCGGATGTGTTGGGGCATAGGGTGTGGGTGGGGTTGGGCGTTTAGGGGTGAGGTAACGGGGTGTGGTGTGGTTTGGAGGTTGAACTATCATCCACTTGTATCATGTTCGACAAAATTCGTGAGAAATGTATCCAGTATATGATGGGTGGCTGGCTGGCTGGCTAGCTGGCTGAGTTCGGACCCAGCATATTACTGTTAAGTAAATTACAGCAATCGGTCAGTGTCAAGTAAGACGACGTCCCCACCAAGGGATTAATAAAACCAGCTTTTAGTATGCTTGAATCAATTCCTGGAAATTGAGAAGTCTGTGACTAGGAGATAAATGCGTCTGTAATGTACACTGCGTTATTGGATTCTCATAAAGTACATACTCACCTGCTCGAGAGACCACACTTCATTTATCCCCAATAGATGCTGACTCTGTAAGACAGGTGGCGGAAACACGACCTCTACCACCGTGCTCTGCTGCAAAAATCATTAATTAAGGGGTCCATTTCTAGCTATGCCACGCCCATTTCTAACTAAGGTCCGCCTACTTTTTTCCGCGTGTTAGAATCGATTTACATACTTTGAACCCTGAATTCCCAGAATACTATTTTAAGGTAGACCTAATTATACGGGTAAGCTGTTGAATATTTTGAAACTAATTTGACTGGGCTCACTAGTTTCAAAATATCCAACAGAATGGGTTTTTGGGTTTTTTTCTCAATTTTTAATTTATCCAAGACAAATAATTCGTACACTTGACGGAATTTTCCGGCTTCATGACGGAGAATTCTACGTAATTATGATTGTGACGGCAGTTAATATGTGACGTAATTGATAATGGCATCAGATACTTGAATGACAGATCGGATGCCTCTATTTCACCCGATAAATGAGATGTATCAATCGATCAGCTATCTCGATGCCAAATTTCCTTATTGCTTCTTAAGGTGGCCCTGTAAAACAGGGAGGCTGTCCTCCTACGGTAATGGGTATCCCGGCATATGCGCAATTCCAGCCCTTTAAATCAAACTCTGGCCTCTGTAATCTTGCCTCCTACAGGAACCGATGATGTGCTGCATGTGAAGTGACAGGGAGAAGGCATTAATGATTTAAATATAAATTATTTGTTCATATTAACCCGGAGCATGGTATTCGCCATTTTGTAAGGTGAATGTTCATTATTTATTGACATGATTAAAGATTACTGGTCTAGCACAAGAGACAAGCCTTCAGAGAATGGCATAATTCTTTCAGTGGTCGTCTTTTTTCCTTCTTCTTCCCATCCCACGCTCCCGCCCCTAGCTCATCTTGCTCTTCTCCATCCTCCTCTACTACCACTCCTGCTCCCCCCTCCTCGCCCCTCCTCGTCTTCCTCCTCCTCCTCCTCCTCATCCACCTCCCTCCCTCCCTCCCTCCTCCTCCTCCTCCTCCTCCCCCTGATATAATATCATTTATAGTAACTGTACACAGAGCAAAGATTTAAAACTAAACGCGTTCTACAATCTCGTCTTAATCTTCTTAGTCGTCGTCGTCGTCCTCGTCGTCGTCGTCGTCGTCGTCGTCGTCGTCGTCGTCGTCGTCGTCGTCGTCGTCGTCGTTTAAGGAGCATCATGAAAACAATAATATGCTGTGTGCAACGCGGATATGCTCATGTTAGCATGTGTTATCTCCGTGGTCAATGAAGATCAATGCAGTTCTTTTATCAACACACATTCTTCAACTGACATATCAGGAGGTACACATCTGCACGACTGTTCTCATTCACATGAGCGTCTCGTGTACGATCATGAACCTAGATCACGATGTGTTACTGTGTTATGTGAGGCTATGGTACAAATTATTGAAAACCAATTGACTCTAAAACTGTCGATGACATTGCAGAAGTGTTTGTATGGAGTGCACGTAGTCAATTCATTTACACATATAGTAGAATTAATGTTGCATTTGCTCACTGACCCGTCCCCAATCAAGGAAGGCACAAGGATAAAGCGTAGTCTACTTTGATTCATCACGGACATATGGATGCCACACATTGTTCATTGTCACATACTGTCAATCCTTCACCTTTAACGTTGTTAGCAACAAAATGTTCCTCTATCAGATCTTTGTCAGCCAATGCATTGCACCATTGCCTGATCTTAAGCAGCGGACAAAATGATGGTTTTAAGCTTCAGCTCACTTATTAATGAAATGATTTTTTTTATATAAGGTATATGAAACTGCAAAGGGTACTATAAGCAACATTATGAGTGGTTGCCCATTACTTTACGTTCTGAAGATATGATGGTATGTTCATTTCATCTTTTAGTTCCCCACAATTGTATCTTCCAGCTATTTAATAAATGGACATTCTGTCAGTTGCCATACTAACACCATGTCATGTAATAAATGAACAATGTCCCTTTTTGGAGCTTTTAGGTTGTACCTAGCATTCACTTTTGAGGATGTTAACAAGAAAATACACATGTTTAGTACTTTGTCAGTCACGCCAATCTATAGGTGCCAGATTTTAAAGGAAATCTCACCTTATACTAACCATTCATGTGATAGAATTTGCCATCCATATTCCATCCCTGACATTCTAGCTTTTCATCATGCTGACAACGATATTCAGGCATGTTGATACATTTCTATACCCTATGATGGCAGTCATGATTTACTTTTCAACCAATCAGAAAAAACCCTAGCGTGACTGCCTCTGTATATACACGCAGTCTATAGTTTGGCAATTTGGTGTAAACGCAATCATACAGGTAAACTGTTGAATATTTTGAAACTAATTTAACTGAAAGTTGTTACTGCCATAGGGATGAGTATCACATGAATAAAGAATATAATGGATTGGCACTTACATGACGTCACACACACTATCTCTTGAGAAAACAAACTGGTGGCGATTGCTGTTCAACGTTTACGAGATATGACTAAGCAGATAATTGCGACACAGAAAAGGGAATGTGACAGGATATGAATATGGAATCTATAAACCATGATCTATTAGCATCCCTTTAAGCAGCCGTCAAAATTGGCAACCTTTTGACGTCTGCTAATTTGACTATTCGATTAATCTGCATATATCATATACCAAGTGATAGAAGCTCATAGAAGGAATATATTGCGTGGTCATTATTTTCTAGCCTACTGCTATTTATCGATAGTTTTATCAATTTGTATTTGTATGGGGGTGTGGGGGTGTGGGGTGTGGGTGGATTATGGTGGGTGTGTGGGTGTGGTGGGGTGGGTGGGGAGCTGAGTGGGGGGGGGGGCCATTACAGATCACACATATCATGTCAAAGAACAACTTTCATGTATCCTACAAATGCTCTGTCATATGGTTGCTAAATTGATAAATCCACTTTTAGCTATACCCCGCTCATCTCTAGCTAAGCTCCACCCGCGCTTTGCCCGTGTTGGTATCGATCAAATCCTGAGCTCCCTGTATCTTAATTTCCACAACACTATACAGGTAAGCTGTTGGATATTTTGAAACTAATTGGAATGGGCGCTGTTGTTGCCTAGCAACAGCGCCCAGTCAAATTAGTGTCAACATATTCAACAAAATGTTTATTAAATAGTAAAGACATACAATTCGTACAGCTAACGGACTTTTAAAAGTTCCTGGCGGAATTCATTACGTAGTTGATTGCGACATCAGTCGGCATGTGACGTATTTGCGCATGACGTTATATACCTGATCGACAGTTTGGATTCACCAATTGTATTGGTGCCCAACTGTCTTTTCTTTTCTGATGTGATGGCTATAACGTTGCCACATTTTAGCACACTAAATCATCAACTCTTAATCGAATCTAAAAGATGGGAAGGCATAGAACGGAATGAAAGGCTATGTTAGGTGTGAAACCAGATTGAAGACGAAAATCCTGTTCTTTTCCACTGTATTAAGTACAGGACCCAGAGAGACCGATACATACCACAGTATTATGTCGAACAAAACACTGCAGAAAAAAGCCACAATGGTTGTTTAGAATATGCTACACGTAGTTCACGAATCCAGTTTTTCAGTCAATCATATACCGTCATAATCAACTACGTGACGTGTAGGATGGCGTTATAATCAATCACGCCATGAACGATGTAGCTAAGTTCGTCACGAACGCGTAATTGATGATGGACTAAGCGTTATACGAATTGTATGTCTACTATTCAATAAACATGCTCTTGAATGTTTTGAAACTAATTTGACTGGATGCTGTGCAGCAACAGCACCAAGCCAAATTAGTTCCAAAATATTCAACAGCTTACCTCTATAGTTTTCTGGAAATTGATAGTCAGGGAGTTCAGAGATCGATCGATCCCAACACGGGTGAAGTGTGGGTGGAGCTTAACTAAAGATGGATGGGGGCATAGCTAAAACTGGATTCCTCCATTGTGTCAACCAAGAAAATTCTTATCACTCGAGACATCCTCATGAATATATTCTCCTCCACCAAGAAACATAGTACAAGAAAAAGGTAATCATAGTTAGTTTAGTGTATTACGTGCGGTCACGGGCATGTGATTAAGAGAATGTTTGGCACAGGTGATGTTCTTGAAATGCCGATACCTCAGTAACCCGTAAAGCCGTGTGGGTGCGTGTGGGTGCGTGTGGGTGCGTGTGGGTGCGTGTGGGTGGGATGGGTGATGGAGTAGTCCTTACACACATTAACTTGGAGAACACGGTATGCTTCCGATGGTAACATGATGTCTGGGTTTACGTTTGGGATACGATTTCGTGTTTAATTAATGATGGTGACGATGCGCTGTATTCTGCGGCTGTAATGGCTAAAATATCATGGCACTGCAGTCAGTCACTCTTCATCTTAGACCACCGTTTCTTATACTAAGCTAGAGTCTTTAGATCTCCCAGATTTTTCTTCATCTTTGGTTAACTTTTACCACTCTAATGCCAAACCTTTAAATTTTCAAATTAAATTAAAAGATGAACTGGTGTTCATTTTCCCACAAATCTGGTGGAAGATGGTGCTGTCGTAGACGGCAACATCGTCCACCAACATTGTTGAAAACAGTACTCCAGATTCTTCGCTGTCGAACCAATAAAAACAGAATTTTGACATCAGAGTGGTAAGGGTTAATGAAGTCTTGCTTCTTTTAGTTTAGGACGGATTGGGCACAACGATACTCGTGCAGGCGTGTCAGCTGGCATTCGCAGATCATAGCCAGAGATAGATCATCCTTGCTGAGCCACTTTCACACACAGTTTATACTGAGATAATGCTGACGGTATGAAGGTACATGTGATAACAGGCAACAAGGTCGCCAAGAATTGCCTTTCGAGCTGCCTGGTTGTTGCAGTTGACTTGTATCAGTAATACACAGGTAGCATCATGACAATGCAATGAAAATGGAGGGCGAGGAGCTACAATGTCTGATCGCTTTTGTTAACAAAGCACATGTTCAAGTTACCGTGCAGGAAAACAGGCCTTAATGGTAGTACTTTTAAAACTAATTTTCTTAATTTAATGGGGGCATAATGAAGATGTCTTAAAAGGTACAAAAATGCCGTTCATTAAATTATTGGTATTCAGCATTTTGTTGTCTGGTTGCGAGAACTGGACTTTGAACCAGAATGAGTGGACAAAAATCACCATTTTCGAATTGTGGTCGGCGCAGGATGCTACAAATACATATGGCAGGGCCCTCAAGCAAATATAACCGTGTTGACGATAGCGCACAATCCTAGAAGCGGGCTGAGCAGCATAAACCAACGAAAGCTGACGTATTTTGGACATGTGAGAAGAAAAGATGATGACAGCCTGGACAAGCTAATCATGGAGGGTCGTGCCATTGGTAAAAGAGGTCGTGAAAGGCCAAAGACTCGTTGAATAGATCATAGATGCAATTAAAAGAATGAATCGAAGAGAGCTGACAAATATGCCATTATCGCCGTCGTTGGAAACATAAGCAATCTCCTCCACTCATTTCCTCTCTCCGCCAAGGACTATAGATGGCCTAGACATTTCTTATATTTGTCAATGCTCAACAAATTTATCTTTTCTTCCACCGATGTCGTTGGATCCACTATTAACAAGGTGACCAGCCAAGTTGCAGTTGTGAAGTTGTGAGCGCTAGAGAATGGTTATGAGAATGGGATATTTGGAGAAATTTTGTTCCAATCTCACTTGCTCAGCATTAGGACACTAAATTTGTACTTTGTAATATAGAGAGCGGGTGTGTCGGGAAATGGTGCGTGCGTGCGTGCGTGCGTGCGTGCGTGCGTGCGTGCGTGCGTGCGTGCGTGCGTTCGTGCGTGCGTGTGTGGGAGTGGGTGGTTCGGGTTGGTTACGGGTGAGGTGACGGGTTGGTGGTGGGCTTGGATGTGGGACGGGTATGTAGTGGTTTGGAGATGGAAACCAAAGTCTATCATCGCCCATCTCCAGCTATGCCTCACCCATACTTCGCCCGTGTTGGGATCGATCGAGCACTAAACTCTCTGAGGATTTATTTCCAGAAAACTATGCAGGTAAGCTGTTGAATATTTTGAAACTAATTTGACTGGGTGATGTTGCTGTCATAACGTCCAGTCAAATTAGTTTCAAAATATTCAACAGCATGTTTATTAAATAGTAAAGCCATACAATTTGCGTGACTTAGCTTAGTCCGTCATCAATTAAGCGGTGTGACGAACTTACCTACGTTATTCATAACTCAATTGATTATAACGTCAGCCTACACGTCACGTAGTTGATTATGACGTCATATGATTGATGGATAATCCGGAAAGGTCCATTAGGGACCCGGTATAATCAAATCATTCAATAACTTCTATGATATAATATAGCCGTGACAGCTTGGCTAAATAAATAAAGCAAGTCTAAAAAGTGACATACTACGTCATCATTATTAGCAGGCTAAAATGACAATCATAAGTCATGATGTGCAATTTTTCGAGATTTAGATATATCACGACTGGATTAAAAAATCTCGATTTTTTATGGTGCTGGCCAAAAATGTCGGAAAATCTTTAACAATTTAGGCCGATCTGTTTAAGATTTTAAAATTACTTTGGCTGGACGCGGTTGCTGCCTAAATCATCATCATCATCATCATCGTGATCATCATTATCATCATCATCATCATCATGCCAATGTTGGCTAATTAACAAAACAACACCCATTTAATAATTAATCAATGACTGCTCTACCGTGCCCGGCTTTGGCTTATGATCGCTGAGTACAGATACGCAGAACTCTTGTAAACGTTGTAGAGTCGGAGTCGAAGCTGGAATGAAATTGCATGCCGATATGTGCGCATACGAGGCGGACTGATCGCAAAGGACCTAGCAGCCTAAGCCGGTAGTAGTCTTCAACTGTTTGTCATCATAGATCATCTGTCACACATGTGACGGGGAAGGATGCGTATCGGACACCAGCACTCGTACATTTCCGCCAAGTTATTGTTATCTAGGCAACAGAGGGTCATGGCCGTGTAGCGTATTGCAACCAACTGAAGTGGCCGTGTTGACTGGACTTATGTGTATATTAACACACGCACGCATCATTTGAATCAGTGCATTTCAATAACTGTAGTTAATGATAATAATCAATAGATTATAGCATTAGGTCGGGTAATGTTTCATTGCTGCAAACAAAAATGCTCTCAGGGCCTATATGTTATTATAATTAACCATTTGAACTGTGTTCCCGGAATCTCAATTTTAATGTAACTATACAGGTAAGCTGTTGAGTATTTTGAAACTAATTTAACAGGAAGCTGTGCTTCCAGTCAAATTAGTTTCAAAATACTCAACAGAATATGCATTAAATCGCGAAGCGACCGAGTTTTCAAATTCTGTCTGTCGGGTTCAAAGTGTTAATGGAAAAGTAGCCTACACATCGCTATGAGAGTATCTATATAGGAAAGTGAGAATTCTATCACCTAGTTCATCCGATGCATTATATCTGGGTATTTTACAGATATCGTAAGAAAGGTCGTTTCCTTGACCGCACATACCAGCATCAGCCAAACATAAACGTGGCGTTCGTATTGCTTAAACATGTTTCTTATCTGTTTATTGGACATCTATCGACAGTTGTACTACTTGGAAACTAGGTTTAATTATTTATATTTGTTAAATTATACAGGCCATTCGGATAATCGGTTTGATTGTTCGGATCATTAATTTTACGCACTAAATAAGTACACGTGGAGACGTGAATTATCGGGATCTAGATCGGTCCTGTTATTCATTAGAACTGCATCGACTGTGCGGACATGGGTACTGGGACCTCGCGAGAGAACGAAGATGGAAGCCCGACGAAAGATGGAAGTCCAAAGAAAGATGGAAGTCCAAAGAAAGATGAAGGTCCGAAAAAACAGGGTTTAAGTTTCCGTAAAGCCGCGCGTATCGCCGGTCATATAGGGGTTAATTTGAGACATATTCAGGAACATCAACGACGAAATGGCGTCATGGTTGTCACTGATACCGCGGATGCTTGGAGACAGTTAGAAGCGGGGAGAACCCCAGATTGTAATAATCTTCCTAGGATACAAGTAGGAAGGAGTAGATCGGACAGGAGCCTTAAATCACGTGATTCAGATGAAGAAATTCACATCCCATATCGCACAGATGTTAAGGTATGAAAATACAGACATACATGATCTTGATATCATATGAGCTTTAAGGACAAATGATGGGGACACTTTAGGACTGGGTATCAAATGAATACCCTCTCTTGAAGGAGAACCATCGTGTGCTACTGTACCTTAAGATATTCCATAATTATGACAAATGACCTCTGCTGGAGGGATCCAATCTGTCAATCAACTATATGACGTCATTCTCAATTACGTCGCATGGAGCCTGACATTACAATGCATAATGACATATCTAGCTCTGTCCTGAACGTTAAATAGTCCATCAAGTGAGCTAATTGTATAATTTTACTACTTCATAAACATTCTGTTGGATATTTTGAAACTCATTTGACTGGCTGTTATTGCAGCAGGGTTAGCAACAGCATCCAGTCAAATTAGTTTAAAATACCCTACGGCTTACCCGCATAGTTAACTTAAAATTGGGACTCTGGGAATTCTGGATTAAAGAAATATAAATTGATTCCAACATGCGGGGAAAAAGTGGGCGGAACTTAGCTAGAAATGGGCGGGGAATAGCTAGAAATGGATTCCTCTATTAAGCCACCGCTCCTCTTTAGTGAACAACTTTTGGTATTATTTAAAGGGATACTAATCTTATTTCAAATGTCTCATTTTAGTGAAAGTTTATAGCATAGAGATTTCATTTGATTCACTTTCAGTTGCGGCCCTCTATTTATATTACACTAATTTTCTTTGAAGCTGTTACTGCCTAAGTTTCCAGTCAAATTAGGTTAAAATATTCAACCGCTATCTGTATGGTTGTCTTTCTATCACACTGACAACCTAGATTGTAGCAATACGATTTAGCATAACAAAGCGGATGGTCGATGTTTTCTTTTCTGATTAGTTGAAAAGTCAATTATGTCTGCCTTCAGAGACCATCTATCTATTAAAGACCGAAAAGCTTTCTTTAATGGCCCGATACAATGTAAAAAATACCATGTGCAGTTTATCTACGGTATGTTCTATTACATGAATAAGCTAAACTGAATTATCCTTTAATGTGGTCAATTAAAGTAGATGTTGGCTCTGCGCTTAGCGTACTGGCGTTCCTAACCAGCGATCCTGATTCGTGCCTCAGTGTGTGACTATCTCGTTATCGGTGGAAACATAGAAGCGGATCCTTCTCTCATCATTGCCTCTCTACCCAGGCGTATAGCGGACAATTCCAGTTTATCCATCCATCATGCGATGCCATAAACAACTACGTGACTTGTAGGATGACGTCAATCAATTCACCTTTCCAGAGTACCCACCCATCATATTACGTCATAATGAACTGCGTGATGTGTACAATGACATCATAATGAATGATTTTATGAATGATGTCGAAAAGTACGTCACGAACGCATATTTGAAGACGGTCTATGCGTTGTTGTACAAATTGTTTGCTTTTACTATTTAATAAATATTCTGTTGAATATTTTGAAAGTAATTTGACTGGGCGCTTTTGCTGCCATAGGCAGCAACAGCACCCAGTCAAATTAGTTACAAAATATTCAACAGCTTCCCTGTATAGTTTTCAGGAAATTGATAGCTAGGGCATTCGGGGATCGATCAATCCCAACACGGCGAGGTGTGGGTGGAGCTTAGTTAGTGATGGGCGGGGCATAGCTAAAAATGGAAAGGTCCATCACGTCAAGTTCGCGACGAACGCTTAATTGATGACGGACAAAGCATTGTTGCACGAATTGTATGTCTTTACTATTTAATAAACATGCTGTTGAATAATTTGAAACTAATTTGACTGGGCCAAGAGCACCGAGTCAAATTAGTTTCAACATATTCAATAGCTTACCTGTATAGTTTTCGGAAATTGATGGTCAGTGAGTCCATGGATCGATCGATCTCAACACGGGCGAAGGCTGGGTGACGCTTAGCTAGGGATGGGCGGGGCACAGCTAAACCTGGATTCCTCCATTGGGTAACGGTAAAAATGGGGAATGTTATCTGTAATAGATTGAACATAAACCCAGCGTAGATATGGGATGAATGGGACCGAGATATTAGGGAGTTAGTTTAAACAGAATTTATTTTGTTCAATGGGAGCACAGTAAGACATGTCTTATACACGTGTCTCCCATACATACAAATACAATACATTGATAAATACATGAAGATGGGGTATAATAAAACATAATTAAATAGTAACGTATGTATAACTAGTTAAATGATAATTTATATCAACCACTGATTACAATTGTCTAGGTAGTTCGCGCGCTTACGTATGTGTACGTGAATATGTGCGTGTGTGCGTACGTATTGGCGTGCGTGTGTGCTGATGCGAGAGAGAGAGAGAGAGAGAGAGAGAGAGAGAGAGAGAGAGAGAGAGAGAGAGAGGGAGAGGGGGGGGGAGAGAGAGAGAGGGGGAGGGAGAGAGCGGGGGGTGGGGGGGTGGGGGTGGGGAGGGAGGGAGGGAAGTAGAGACAAAAAGAGAGAAGAGGAGAATATGAGAAACATGGTATAAACTAAGAATTTGACAAGCGTGAGAAAGGTAAGGTGAGGATCTCTTAATGCTGCGTTCACCATGCTTGTATATGTTGGGCTGTTTGCATTTCGCTCTTATAGTTGCGAATTTAACAAATAGGAAGTTACTTAAAGCGGTTGGTATTGACTATATATTGGCATACGGCGTTACATATTGTAATATTCTTTTCCAAGTCGACATTGTTAATGCCGTATAGAAGTTGATTAGCTGTCAGTGTGGCAAGAGAGATATTCTTTAGGACGAGCTGATTTTGGAGAGAGACTCTTTGGTCGTTAAAAAGAGGGCAGTGGAGGAGATAGTGATTTGTGGATTCATCAGTGTATCCACATGGGCAGCTAGCTGAGTCTGACAGAAAATTATCAAATAGATGCCAATTTAAATTACTACAGCCATTACGAAGCCTACATATGATTACATTAGCTAACCTTTGGCCGACATGATACCAGGGAGGAGGCGGCCGTATAGGCGACTCCTATATTAGGGAGTTGATACGGCCAACCACACCAATAACATTAAATTGTGACTGACTATTCATTAATTCATGCATATAATAGGAATAGAAATGTTTTTCTCAATTTATTAACAGCACCGATATTCGTATATATTTACAAAGATATCATTGTGTCACTTGAATTTTATTGGTTAGTACAACAATAGATGTGTGGCAAAAAATAATTTGTTATTAAAAAAGGAAATTCGACATAGTGATAAACCTTGATTTCGTGGTAAAATAGAAATTGTACGCCAATCTCAAACCTAAACGTGACGATGCCGTACTGATTTCACAATGGTGTCACGTATTAGAGTATTTTTTCTGCAGTTAAATTACTTTCAAAATATTCAACATACCAGTATGACTGTTTCTAGGATAGTCTGCAAAACTAGGCCTAATGTCCCGGAAGTACCGACGCAGACGAATGCGTTGTTTAGCCATGAACCCGGGTTCGAGGAAGATTTTGGGCTTCCTTGAGTAACTTATTTTTTTCAACTTGGAGCATAGTTGTTTAGTTGTTGTACTTATCTATAATCGCTCATAATAATATCGCAAGAATACATCTATTGCGCGAGAACGTCTGAACACGTATATAAATATGTAAATATCGTAAGCGCCTCATAACGTCTAGGCCACAGCAAGCACGCGCAAACTGAAGCCGTACCCCTTTAGCACTTATAACAGGCAAAAAACGGCGTCGAGATTGGTTTTGAGAAATGCCCATTTGCAGACCAAGAGAAGACTATTTTTGAAGATAACCGAGCCAGTCATTCCAGTGGTTAATTTTCAAAAATAGTCTTCTCTTGGCCTGCAAATGGACACTTTCTATGAGAAAATCGAAATTTTCCTGAATGAATTCGAAGGTTAAAGGTTTAAACGAACGAACGCTAGCACACGCCATAGTTTATAAACCATTAGCGTACACACATAACTACGCACATACAGCCAGCAACGTTTTTATTGCGCCATGCAAGACTAAGAACAGATATGGATGGATTTGGTACGTCATTGGCACTCGTCAACTATAGCGTATCTCCTGATAATGTCCACACCCTCGCCCACCTTACACCAACGCCTTAAGGCGAGAAATCCGACAGGGACCGTCTTAGGAAAAAAACAAGGCACAGTCAGAATCAAAATGACCGGTGTAAATTCAAGACAACGTAATAAAGTTAACAATATGAAGAAGAATGCAAAGCAGGACTTCGTAGGATCAGCTGATTTAATGCTTGATGAACTATCTATTCACAACCCACGCCCTTACTGGAAATTAGCTAAACACCTTACAAACGGCGGTACTACAACACATTTTCCTCCTCTGATCTATAATGAGAATGGTCGTGGAAGATATGCTACCACTGACTTGGAAAAAGCAACATGTCTAAACAATTATTTCTCATCCATTTCAAACGTCGATGATACAGGTGCGCACTTACCAATGCTTGACAGAAAAACTAATAATATACTTTCCGACATTTCGATTCAGGAGTCCGAAATAATTGACATCATTAAAACGCTGACGCTAAACAAAGCTTCTGGCAGTGATGAGATAAGTAATAAAATGCTAAGAAAAACGATGCACTCCATAGCCTTTCCATTATACTAGCTGCTATTCAATAAATCTATCAAAAGTGGCACATTTCCCAATGCATGGAAAACAGTCACTGTTTTTTCATTATTTAAGAAAGGGAAATACCGGAAAATTATCAACTAATTCGGCTGCTAAGTACTGTCGGAAAAACTATGGAAAGGATAATTTTCAAAAATGTTTATAATCACCTTATTGGGCATACTCTTCTATATAAATACCAATCCGGCTTCCGCCCGGCTATTCAACTGTATTTCAACTTATTGAGTTGTGCCACATCCTGTCAAATGCACTAGATGAACACAAATCTTCATGCATTGTACTTTACGATAGTTCTAGCTGTCTTCTCGAAAGCAGTGCGTCTCAATTAATCAAGACAGATCTCCAATGAGACAAATAGAAGCAAGGCTCGGTACTCGGTCCACTCTTATTTTTAATTTATATAAATGATATCTCACAGAATATAGAGAACATCTCAAGATCATATGCCGACGACACTGCATTATGCTGCTTCAGTGCATCAGCCATCGAAATAGAGAGAAAACTAAACAGTGACTTAAACGTAATTTCTCCATGGTCCAAATAATGGTTTATCTCTCTTCAATGCTACAAAAACCGTGAATCTAACCATAATTCACACGCCTTCATATTCCCAGATATCTTTCTAAATAATACATTATTATCATCAGTACAATCCAGCAAGTATCTTGGCGTAACCATTTCAAACGAGTTAAAATGGACTGCTCATATAGAGCAAATATCAAAGAACGCTGCAAAGATCTTAGCTACCACGAGGCAAATGAAGTATACTTTAAGCAGGTACATTTTATCCAAAATCTACACTGCATATTTACGCCCTCTGCTCGAATATAGCGGTGGGGGTATGGGATGGTTGCTATCGCGGGGATTCTGAAAGACTTGAAGTGCTTCAAAATGAAGCCATGAGAATAATAACTGGCTTGCCAAAGTATACACCTTTAGAAATCCTTTATAAAGAGACTGGCATAATTCCCTTACCCTAGCGTCGTAAGCAAAAGAAACTTATATTATTCTATAAAATCGTACATGGAGATTGCCCCGATGATATAACAGATATCATTCCTAGAAGAGTAAGTGGTGTCACATACCATAACCTTAGATAATTCAGATTTTTTTTTATTCCACCGAACCACCATCTTGAATTATTTAAAAACTCTTTCATACCAAGTGTTATCCAATTGGGGAATAACCTAGATATAACATTAAAATCAGCTACCTCAGCTTCGGTTTTCAAAACAAATCTTACACAAACTTATCAAAAAGGTGCAAGACCAATTCACCACATACTATTCATTTGGTAAAAGACGCGAAAATGTCATAACATGCAAACTAAGAAATAATTGCAGCCAACTAAACAATGATCTGTACAGATATCACCTACTTGAATACCCCAACTGCCCTTATTGTCAAATCCCAGAAACCGCTTATCATGACATTTTTGAATGTCCAAAATGGGCAAATGAAAGATGTGATGTATTTGATTCCCTTTATGAAATTACCCCAGATATTTCCGTGGACATATTTTTTTTGCAGAGAAGTAATACATTTTCTACTGAAATTAATGAAGGTTTACTAAGAAACTTACATAACTTTATAAGAAAAACAAATAGTTTGCAGTGACGTATACCATTTACCCATTTAACCTAAAGAAACCAACGAGCAAACCAACACTAGTTTTTTGCTCCACGACCGGATAGAACGCATGTTAAGTCTTGATACTCTCTCACGGGGCCGCTGGCTCATAGCGCACACCAAATGTTAAATAATCTAACGGATGTGCGCTCGGCCGCCACGCCACAAACTACCACATGCAATCTGGATGCACGATTTCCAGCATTTAGCAATGCTAACCTCACATACAACCGCTTTGTATCTCCCGTAAAAAACGAGAACAGTCTCGTGCTAGATTTACAAAGACAAGCGCACGAGCGGAGGTAGCGGATGCAATAATTGGGTACCCCCATGTAGCAATTCCAGGCGCAAATTGAATGGCTTCTTGCGATTGAATGACAGGTGCCTGAAGTAATACCACCTGGTTTCACCAGGAAAATCATGGACGCCAACATACAAACTGCCATTAGCGCTATGCTTTTCCTTCGAGAAGTGGCAAGGCCTAGAACTTCTGCGCGGGTACTTGATCCCAAAAGTGCAGCTGATAGAAGCGCAGATATTTAAACACTGACTATGTCAGCTAACCACTACCGGTTCTCGCCCAGCGCAATACCTTGTTGATTTATCAGCGATGCAATCTATACTTCATTCATGTAATAGAAATATTTTATCACAGTGTGCCATCAATATCCAAATGGAAAATTGCCTCGGTGACCATTTCCGATTTTCATTTCCGCACACCAAGATGTGGTATTATCAACAGACTTATATCCAAACGTAGCACATTAGAAAGCCCATAGATTGGAATCTATGATGGAACACAACATACTGCTCCACACGGTTGCAGAATGATTACTCACTCTTATTGGTAATGCACATGTGAAATTGCAGGCTATGCTTGATCTGTTATGTTAACATGCAAGCCGAGAAAGACAAAGAAGATACCCAGAAAAGGATGACGATTTCTAAACTTTACTCTAATGAATCATTAAAATAATTCAGGCATGGATGCTTGGCAGTAAGAATGCAAAATGCGATAACACTCCAACTGGTCTTTGGCACTTTTGCCGAAATCCATCTGCGTAAGTTGTCTTTGATAGCCATTATCATTTGTCGCGGCAACGTTTCTCTAGCTAATATTATCAAAAGGCAGTTCGCGCTACAATGTGACCCCACCCAGTTTATGGTTCATAAGTATAAAACTCATTTGATAATGCATACCAAGCGTCCAAGTGGTTAAAAGCGAAGAAGGACTGATTGCAACTGTAGGATTACTACATCCGCAGAATACAGTAATAAAATAAAATACGCCTTTCGTCTCAATTCAAAACTCAGGATATTAAAATGCTTACTTAGCTAATGTGTACAATCAAATATTAATACTAAAATATATCAGGGTTCGATATGATATAAGTAAATACTATAGTGTATATTTGTTATCTTCTAGTTATTAATCTATTTTAATTGAATACTCATATGTTTATTACAATTATTTGTGTTGTAAAGTAAACTTGTAGAACTGTATGCTTGTATAGGTCAGTGTTTATAGTCTGCTTCCACTTACGTCCTCAGCCGACTTTCCAATTTTACCCCATCGCCATTGGGGCTTTTCCATTCCATTGTACACTCTCAACTCCCTTTGGGAGCATACGGCCCAGCTGCCATATGGCTCAATGGCTTTTTGCGGACACTGCCCTCACATGTACCTATTTTACAGTACAATGTATTGGAACAACGTGGAATGAAGTGGCTAAGGGAAATAACGCGCGAGCCCGGCCTCTATCCCGCTACATTCGAGTCACGAGCTCGACTCCCTAACCACACGGCCACCTCTATACACGATTGTACACGATTATAGTAGTACATATCATAACTCCAAGCTTGTTTTCATTTCGGCACTGACTGTATGAATTGTCAGGTTAAGACGACGAGGCATCCGATAGTGAGCGGGCTCACTCGTGTCCGAATATCTGCCATAGCATCGGCTGAGCATCAAAGCATATTTAGACAAGCTCGCCTAGTTCGATCAATGGCCCTATTGTGGGTCCCTAAAAATTGACAGAAATTTCAAAGGATCGATCAACTCCGAATAATCTCAATCGTGAAATAATAAAATACTGTGAAAAATGCGGTCGGAAAAGATTTTTTGTGTTCCAGGTGATGATATCTTTATTCCCTTTTTCACGCGATGCATATTTGATTGTATTCATTAATATTTACCCCTCTTGTGTAAGCCAGAATCTATACTGGGCACGCGTCAACGGTGAACTTGAATGGTGAATGTCTATTTGCAGGTCCAGATAACCGTATTTTTAAAACCGACCATTAGAATGATTCGTTTGATAACGAGCCAGTCATTCCAGTGGAAACTCGCCAAAGAAATTGTCTTCTCTTGGGCAGCAAACGGACACTGATTAAGCACACCTTTTAATTGTTAACCCGGGTAAACAGCCTCTTTGGCGTTCTTGGAAAATACCAATTTGCGGGACAACAGAAAGCTATTTTGTAAATTGAAATTCTATTTTACAAAATAGACATTCACTGAGCAAAAATAAGAAAATAAATCAATGTTCTTAAAATATTTTGTCCATTAAAGGGTTAATCGATTAACCGCAGTAGCTTTTGGCGCGTTTTGAGTTGCTGTTGACACAAAAGGGGGGTAATGAAAACTATGTAAGCGCGTGCGAATCTGAGATAATATTATCAGAAACGAGGGCAATACGGGAACACGGCTAAAACGACACCGCATGGATTACTCCATTCAAACAACGATAATTTTCTGACATACTGAACGGTACTTATCGTCTCTGTACTGGAAAGCAATCAATGTTTATCACCATCGCTATGTTTTTCACGGATGAACAGGCATCATAGGTTCGATAGTGAATTGGGTCAGGGAGGTTACCTCCATGTGTCACATTCTCAGCCAAATACCAATAATCCCGTTATTGGCAATTCTAAGCCTACCAGTCTGTTCAGAATGGGATGAACGCCAGCGTACACTGTAATGAAAATTCACCCTTCCAGAGTATCCGTCTATCGTCTGAAGTCATATGACGTCATAATCAGCTAAGCAGTGTGTCGGACGACGTCATAATCATTACGCCTTAGATGAGTCTATTTGACCCGTCTTTAACTCTTAATAGTCCGACACGTTGTACGAATTGTATATCTCTACTATTTAATAAACATGCTGTTAAATATTTTGAAACTAATTTAACTGGACACTGTTGCTGCCATAGGCAGCAACAGAGTCCAGTCAAATTAGTTTCAAAATATTCAATAGCTTACTTGTATAGTTTTCTGGAAATTGATAGTTAGAAAGTTCAGGGATCGATCGATCTCAATACGAGCTAGGTGTGGGTGAATCGTAGCTGGAGATGGGCGGGGCATAGCTAAAAATGGAAAGGTCCATTCTGAAATCCATTGTGATGTGGCATTGTTTACACGGCCTTGTTGTTTCCTCTTGTCAAAGAAGTCTTTTACCCATCCTAGTGTTGGGCCTTCTATCCCATATGCTTGAAGCTTCCCCAGGAGTGTTCTATATGGCACCTTATCCAAGGCCTTCTCAAAGTCCGTGTACATGGTGTCCACTGCGCCACCACTGTCTATGATCTTTGTTCAAATGACCAGACCTTGTAATAGCTGCAGTCCAGTAGATCTTCCACTAATAAAACCGTACTGACTGAGGTTAACGAGTTTGCGCCTCTCCATGTATTTATAGATTGCATCCCTCTTTCTACTACCCTTGTTAAATATGGCCTTTTCTTCAACATTTGTTCACTAACTCTAAAACTTGATATTGATATTCCTCTAGCTAATTGTTGTAGTCTTGCCAATGAGATGGCAATGAACAGTTTGTAGTCGCATGTTAACAACCTGCTCCCAGCTTTCAAGTAGATGGTATGTATCCTTTGCTACCCTTGACTGCACTGTCTGCACCACCGCTTTCTCAGGAGCTTTCTTCTCACCTTAGTTGACACTGTTGTCTCTCTCTCTCTCTCTCTCTCTCTCTCTCCCTATTTCTCTCTCTCTCACTTCCTCCCTCCCTCCCTCCCTCCCTCCCTCTCTCCCTCCCCTATTCTCTCCTCTCCCCCTCCCCCATCTACATCTCCTCTCCATCTACATCCCTCTCCCTCCCTCCCTCTCGCTCTCTCTCTCTCTCTCTCTCTCGCTCTCTCTCTCTCTCTCTCTCTCTCTCTCTCTCCCTCCCTCTCGCTCTCTCTCTCTCTCTCTCTCTCCCTCTCCCTCCCCCTCCCCCTCCCCCTCCCTCCTCTCTCTCTCTCCCCTCCCTCTCTCTCTCTCTCTCTCTCTCTCTCTCTCTCTCTCTCTCTCTCTCTCTCAACTTCTCGTGAGTGGTGTAGGCAGTATTTCCCCGCTGGTACATTTGCTATCTTGATATGTATGTAATTTGTCATCAATACAAGGTAATTATTTTACGTTTTGTAACTTAATGGTAAAATTAATAGAGTTAATTTATCAGCCACGTGGCTGTTGACATTTGGGATGTTTTAGGTATAGAATGCACGATAGAATTTGTTATTAAGCAACGGGCTGTAGTTCTTGGTAACTCGGGCTATCCTCTAAACTCAATTTCAAACTTGTCCACAAGATTCTAATTAGAATGCTAATGCTAATATATGAGCCACGTGACCGGTGACCTTTACCCTGTTCTTAAGTATAGAATGTGTGATAAAATTCGTACATAAGCAATGGATTTTGGTTCTTGGTTACATTGACTACCTCTTAACCTTAAATTCAGGCTTGCATTCCAAAGTCTAATTAAAATGCTGATTAATCTGTCATGTGACTGGTGACCTTTGATATGTTCTTAGGCACATTATGAACCATAACATTTGTTCTTAAATAATGGATTTTGGTTTTTGGCACCTTAGGCTATGTTGTAAACTTAATTTCAAATTTATACTCAAAAGGTTGTTAATTAACAGTAATTAAAACCATTCTTACTTAATACTGTATCAGCTTTGTTGGAGTATTTTGCAAAGTGCGTGACCACATTCAATTCTTTGATTAAAATAGGTTTTGGGAGTTTGTTCTAGTGGTGCCCCCTACCTTAAGCACCAATTCTCAAACTTAAGAATGGCCATTTTTATCCCAGCACTGCTCCCTAACTAAATTTACCTCAAGTAAATGCCAGTGGGCTCCCAGATTATATTTCCTAGGCTAGCAGAGAGCCAAAACATGTTTAAAACAGAAAAATTACCTGCAATCACCAACACCGGAAAATCGCAAATGCTAACTATTGTTAAAGACGTCCACCACAACGCTCTCCCAAATCCACAGCCCCATTCTTTGTAAATAATATTAACATCCACCAACATAATACTAGAAGCAGACACAAACTACACGAACAATACACACGGGCAGACATGGGAAAACACTGAATATCAATTGCTGCATAATTGGACATAATTGGATTCTAAGACATTGCTGTCTAAGGCAGCAATGTCATTCAGTCCAATTATGTTTAAATTATTCGACAGAACATTTGTTACTAACTAACTGCTATTGTAACTACTACTACTACTACTACTACTACTACTACTACTACTACTACTACTACTACTACTACTACTACTACTACTACTACTACTACTACTGCTGCTGCTGCTGCTGCTGCTGCTGCTGCTGCTGCTACTACTACTACTACTACTACTACTACTAGTACTACTACTAGCTACATGATGAGCAGGAGGAGACCATTGCCCAAGGATGCTCCCCTTTAACTAGCATTCTGTAAACACTCTATCATCATTATAAGCAAAGTCAAGCAAAAATATAAATATTTATTTGTTGTATCTATTATTATGGACATACGTGTAATAACCTATTATCGAACTTGACCGTGATTGTCTGTTATGTAAATGTTATATACTTATAAACCTTACATACTTCCCATATTACAAACTACAAAATCAGTATTTATGAAAATAATAAAACAAGTGGTTAACTCTTTGCATCCAAGCCGGCAAAAACTGGCTTCTGTAGTGGCGTTGAGATATAACAACGGTGTCTGGACTGAGAGAGGGCCGCTTCTGGGGTTTTGCCACATGTATGACTGGCTCGACAACCGAGCCAGTTCAGGGGTGGTCTTCTCTTGGTGTGCAAATATACATTTTCTTTGAGAAAATTGAAATTGTTTTTATGTGGATTTGAGGGTCAAAGAGTTAATTGTGAATTACTGAATGCGATATCTGAACTATAAATTGTGCATGTAACTGTCTAGTCTAATTTATCTCTATAGTATATGTGTCTCCCAAAACAATAGGCATTCGGCGAACAACCTGATATGATGGATGAATATTGTTTATTTTGAATTTTTTAAATAAAAAATCTTGAATCTTGAATCCTGGAAACGATTTTTTTAAAAAAGTGTTCAGTAATATGACAGGAACATTTAAGGTTCCCTTTTTATTACATCCACAGCTTTATCTTCAATTCACCTTTCCAGAGTACCCACCCATCGATCAACAGCTTTCCTGTATATTTTTCTGGAAATTGATAGCTAGGGAATTTGGGGATCGATCAATCCCAACACGGCGAGGTGTGGGTGGAGCTTAGCTAGTGATGGGCGGGGCATAGCTGAAAATGGAAAGGTCCATTATGTAAAGATGCTATTCTCATCTCTTTCTCACCTTATTGACGGATTATGTCATTTCATAGCATTCACGTTCAGATGCTACCCTATATTTATCTCACAATAATTTGTAGTTTAATATCGATATAAGTTTGTTTCGTCGAAGCCGCCATTGTGTCTACTCACACGATAGTATGGGGTGGCATGTAGGTGCAAAGACAACTAATTCTTTGTTATGTAATAATTGCCATGTTGACTATTTTGTAACTCACTTGACTCGAATCTGTTGCCATTGCAGTCAAATATGCTTCAAAATATTTAACGGTTAAGCCGCACTGCCAAACTGCAGATTTGAGTATGTGATTAAGAAGATATATACCGATGTGGACAGCCTAGGGTTTTCTGATTGGTTGAAAATTAAGTCATGGCAGCCTCCGAAGACTAGAGAAAGGTATCGCCATTTAGCTTTTAGAAACTTCATGTCTTTCATTGACGGTCAATGACGGGGTGATTAAAATACCCGAGAATAGTGATATGAAATTGGACCTTGTTACAGATCCTCTATATATCCAAATAGTGCAGTATCAACGTATTAACACGCATAGTCGTCCACTTACTTTATGACAAAATAATGCTCAACATCACACACGTTGCAACAACATGTGTTTTAGTTCTAGTCCTCAGATATGTGACGTGTCTAACTTCTAGCTCTGCCCGCAGATTTCTAGCTAAGTTACGCGTATGTTGTACTTTAAACACTGACTAACTAGAATCCCAATTTCAAGATACCCATACAGGTAAGCTATCGAATATTTTGAAACTAATTTGACTGGGTTAGCCGACTGTTAATGGCAGCAACAGCTCAGTCAAATTATTAAAAAAATTCAACAGAATATTTATTAAATTGCATATCCATTAATGTTATACAATTCGTACACTTGACGGACCTTTCCAGCTCCATGACTGAGAATTCTATGCCATCATGATTGTGACGTCAGTCTACATGTGACGTAATTGATTCTGACGTGACATACACGAGCGACAGATAAGATCCGTCCTTTGACGCGTCTGCCTTTTATCATATACCTCTAATCATCATAACTCCACCATCAATCATCATCAAGGCAGTTGCATTATGTGTATTGCTTCAGTCATTCCCATGTGACAAATACTCGTTAACCCCTCTTCTGCAAATCATATACAGTTCAAGTCGGCCCCAAAGCTGCCCATGCAGTGGTCTTGAGTAATGTCCATTTGCAGAATATTTTTTGGAAATTTACAACTTGAATGCCTGTCTCGGTAACCGGGCATCTAAAATACATTATGGAAAACTTAAGTGCAAATTAATTTTCTTGAAAAAATTTGATCATTAAAGGGTTAATTGATATGACTAGCATTTTGAGCGCGTTGAGGCGCTCGCTCTTGACACAAGGGTGCGTGCGTGCGTGCGTGCGTGCGTGCGTGCGTGCGTGCGTGCGTGCGTGCGTGCGTGCGTGCGTGGGGAGGGGGTGATGATTCATGTTTTTGGTCAATTTATAATTTAATAAACATTCTGTTGAATATTTTGGCAGCAACAGTTCTTAGTATAATTAGTTTCATAAAATTCAACAGCTTATCTGTATATTTACTTTGAAATTGAGATTCTTGGAAGTCAAAGTTCAAACTGTTAACATGCATTCAAAAGTGTGTCCCAAGTGGACGGAGATCGGCTAGAGATGGGTGGAGCTTAGCTAGAAATTGGTGGAACTTAGCTAAAAATAGGCGGAACTTAGTTAGAAATGGATATTTTCTATGCTCGGGACCATCACTGTTTCAGAACTGATTGGTTTATTGATTGCACTACGCGTGGTTCATTGAAGTGTCACTCGCGGGTTTAGAAGTGTACCGCACTGGGAATGGCTGTAGGCACAAAATGATTTTGAGCTAATTTGCCGCGAAGTTTCCGTGTCTCTGAATTCCCAAAGCGAGTTGTCGATTATCGACCATTTTTGATAAACATATTAACTACACCAATGCTGGGTCGATATTTTCAATATATTGCTTATATTACGTTGTTTAAAGCACTGATATTACAGTTTATAGCATATCTCTTACGCTTGATTAGATATATCGTTTCAAGGAGCCTAAAGCTGGACATGCCGCTATAATACTTGATGGCATTTCCATTGGCCGTAAGCCGTTTCGTTAACATAATCTATGGTTCATGGATGTTTAAAGGCATACTAATCTCATTTCAAATATTGTATTGCTTTGATAGATCATGATATATACAGCTGTTGCTGCCTTAGGCTTACCTGTATAATTTTCTGGAAATTGATAGTCAGGGGGCTCAAAGATCGATCGGTCCAAACACGAGCGAGGTGTCGGTGGAGCTTAGCTAGAGATGGGCGGGGCATAGCTAAAACCGGAAAGGTCCATTATGTTCAAATATTCAACAGAACATTTTCTTACTAACTAACATGTTTCTGTTTTTGTCTTGGAAAGATGTAAACTTATTTATCAGCTGTGCTATGGTTTGTCTGTCGTAAGATATAGCACCTGAGTGAATAGCATTGGATAATTATGTGAGTTTTCATTGCGCCACGCATTGATGTATTGATGTCTAGAATTGCTTATAGGCGCAGCCATTTTGCGCAGTGGATTGTGGTCTATCTATTGACTATCTCGATCGGGCAAACGTTAACTTAGATATCGCGAGAACGTGAACGCTGTGTCTCGCGAGATCTCCATGAATACGAGATCGAGAAAATAATTCTCAGCACGAAGACGCGCCTCTGTTTTTGCGTGGCTGCTCACGGCTACACTTATATTCGGGTTGTATCTAGAATTGCGTATAGGCGCGGCCATTTTGCGCAAGGGATTGTGGTCTCCAACGGCTAACTAGAAAAAGATAGCTAGAGCGCGCCTCTACGTTCCGATCGGAACCATAGATTTAGGATATATATATTGGCTAGATTGCTCATACGCATACGCTCACTAGGGGGGGGGGGGGGAATGGGATCGATGTCTCGACTGGTGGATCTTCACTGACTATATGTATATAGCCTCCAAAAGTCAGTAAATTCTTTTTTTGTTAATTGGAATAGAAAGTCTGCTTAAATAGCATGCAAAATACGGAAGTACAAAACTACAGTAAAAATAAATAGGGGAAATACGGTAATACGGCCAGGCTGTAAGAATTATAGAAATCTAACGCATACATCGCTTAAATTCCAAACATTTATGTACATATGATAACTATATGATAACTTCTATTCATTTTGGAAACTGCTACCGTAAACCGGTGCTGCACACATGTAGACAACTTTCAGCATTATTGTTTACATAATCTACACAAATCCTTCTTGTACTGACCGTGAAATAACAAGGCCTAGCCTTTGAAATCAGCAAGATAATGGTTAAAGCGAGTTGTTGTTTTTTATCTCGCAGTTTCCGCGAAACCTGACACCGTTTTGGCATAGAAGACCTAAAAAATAAATTAACACGTTTTCAAAACAAGGTAGAATTTCTGGTTTTCTTTGCAAATATAGTGCCTTATTTACATGTATGAGCTGTACTGTAAAACCGGCGACTCGATGGTATAGAACATCTAAAGAATAAATTAACATGTTTGCAAAACAACAGAGATTTTCTGTTTATGTTTTGTAAGTACATTGACTTATTTATGACCTGTATAACGTAGCCTAAGCAGTCGAATCACTTGTAATAAGTGAGCACAATTTTAGCAAGAGCGGTCAGATATTGTAGAGCCTTGCCTTTATAATCAATTAGTCCCCCCCCCCCCCCCCCCCCGCCCCGGTAGGGTGACGTCACAGTCAAAATACGTAATGGCTGGCGTAGCTATGTCCAACAGGAACATTGAAAAGTCCTTCAGCTGTACGAATTGAAGAGCTTTTCACTATTTAATAAGCAGCAACACCCAGTCAAACTAATTCCAAAATATACAGCTCACTTCCATAGTTACCGTGAAAAGGGGATTCTGGGAAGCCATGGTTCAAAGCATGAATATATCTTTCCGTGGCCGCTCAGCTCTACGCATTCACGTGGTTGTGTCTAGAATGGACCTTTCCACATTATCCATCCATCACATGACGTCGTAATCAACTTCATGACGTGTAATGGCATCATAACCAATGACGTCAATATGACGTCATGAGTGACTTAGACAAGTACGTCATGAACACAATGGACCTTTCCAATTTCAGTCAGGCCCAGCCCACCTCTAGCTAAGCTCCACCCACACCTAGCTCGTGTTGGGATCGATCGATCCTTGAAATACCTGACTATCAATTTCCAGAAAACTATACAGGTAAGCTGTTAAATATTTTGAAACTAATTTGATTGGTTGCTGTTACTGCTTATGGCAGCAACAGCGCCCAGTCAAATTAGTTTCAAAATATTAAAGAGCATGTTTATTAAATAGCAGACATACAATTTTTACAACGTGTTGGACGATTAAGAGTTAAAGACGGGCCAAATAGAATCATTTATGACGTAATGAATTTGATGTCAGCATGCACGTCACTTAGTTGTCTATGACGTCATATGACATCATATAATCGAAGGATAAAATTGGAAAGGTCCATTGAAGAAGGACTATGAGTTGTTGTAAGAATTGAATGTCTACTATTTAATACATATTCTGTTTAATATTTTGTAACTAATTTGACTTGGCGCTGTTGCTGCCATATGCAGCAACAGCACCCAGTCAAATTAGTTACGCAATATTCAATGGCTTACCTGTATAGATTTCAGGAAATTGATAGTCAGGGCTTTCGAGGGATCGATCCATCCCAACACTGCGAATTGTAGGTGGAGCTTAGCTAGAGGTGAGTGGGGCATAGCTAAAACTGGAAAGGTCCATTGCCTATAGGTGCTGCCATTTTGCGCAAAGAATCGTGGCCATTCACGTTCTCGCCAGATCTCCTACCGCTAACAAGAGCGAAATATTTTTTTTAACGAGAGCGAGGTAGCTCGCTCTATTTAGATTGGAATCATAGATTTAGGATATATTGTCTAGATCTCTCCTGTGCATTAAACGCATACCCTCACTATTGGGGCTAGTTGTACCTACCGCTGGTGGCCTGGGCTAATTGCTTACTGTACATTTGCATCAGAAATAAAATGGTGTTGTCATCTGACCCACGTACATCCCTTAATCTCCACTTCACAACTCTTCCCGATAAAAATGGCCAAAGTGGCTTCTGTAGTAACCTTGAGAAACTACCATTTACATCTAACAGGTAGACATTTTTGAAAACTTACAACTGGAATGACTGGCTCGATAACTGAGCCTATCATTCCAATGGTAAAGTGCTAAAAACAGCGGTCTCTTAGTCTGCAAATCGGCATAGGATATCTCTATGATAAATGGATGGATCTGATCTGTCACCCAAGCATATGACGTCAAAATTATTTAGGATGATGTCACAATCAAAATACGCAATGAATGATGTAAATAGCTTAATCAGGAATATTGAATAGTCAATCACATGTACAAATTTTATGTCTACGATTTAATCCCTGGAAGTCAATCAATCAATCAATCAATCAATCAATCAATCAATCAATCAATCAATCAATCAATCAATCAATCAACTACTGCCAGTGTCGCGATGGAGACTGGGTGAGGGCATAGCATACACCATATGGTGTGCATCCAAAAGAGTCTCATATGTATTCGCCAGTGTATCAGTATATCCAACATGTGAAAGCTGGTTCACTAAACCAAGATTCTTGTCTTGGTGCGGTGGTCCAGCGGAAAGATGTCTGGGTTGCTGATGCTATGCGAAATTGCAGGATGATGGTTCGATCTCGGATGAGATGATCATCAACAAAGTAAACTAATGGGTGCACTCCATAGGCAGTTTTAGCACAGAAATTGAAGTCATCCTGTTGCCAGTGCGTTAAAAAACTAAGCATACCTACCTACCTATACCTACGTACCAAGCACGCAAGCAAGCAAGCAAGCAAGCAATCAAGCAAGCAAATAGTCTTTATTGACAAATCCAACATGTGGACATACAGACAATATTAAACATTCTGTTGAATATTTTGATACTAATTTGACTGGGCATTGTACGAATTGTATGACCTTACTATTTAATCAACATTCTGTTGAAAATTCGAAACTAATTTTCCTGGGTATTGTATGTCTTTACCATTATCAATTGCGTCCTATAAAAGCTTTACAGGCGTCATAGTCAACATGCTTAGTGAATGACGTCTCTAGCTCCATCGTGAATATTGAATAGGCCATCAAGGGTACACATTTTATGTTTTTACCGGGTTGGAAAAACATCAAGATTTTTTCGAAAAAAATCCGATATTTTCGATTTAATCAGATATTTTCGGTTTTTATGATATTTATGATTTTTTTACTTCTATAAAAAAATCATTGATTCTTTACGTGTACTCATGTTCTGAACTCAATAGAATCTAATCTCTAGGAGCTATAAACAATGTTGACCTTATTTATACTATTATTCTATTAAAATGTAATAGACAATAAACATAGCAGAATATGTTCTTGTTGTTCTGAAGACATTTTTGAATTTGTTATCACATTTTGAAATAACTGCTGTTCGACTGCACGGGTCATGACTAAACATCAAATAAACACGCCTGCTGTACCGTAACCATGGTTTGTCTACACTTGATGGGATACATTTTAACCATCTTAATATTTTGTGGATACAATTTTCCAGGCTGTATAATTCTGGACATGGTATAAAATATCTTGAAAACAATTTAACTGAATGTAGTCAGCAATTACTGTCAGTCAAATTAGTTTCAAAATATTAAACAGGTCTAGCGTTATTATTGTCTATTGAAATTATTGTCTAGTGGCTGGTAGCAGACAAAAATAATGTCCACAGAACTGTAAAAAATATTACTGATCTGTGCTGTTTACGTATCAAATAACAACTACGGAAAGTTTCCACTAACTCTAGTACTGTACCGATAGAAATAAAGCTTGTTAGTTCTTATATTAGCATAATGTTGTATAACCATGCCTATTAACTATCTGAAACAATAGCTACAATAACCTTTAACAAACAAAAAAAATCTTTATAAATTTTATAGTGCAAATGAGTGGAGTTGAGGACCAAAACATTGAAAAAAAAAATCAAAAACAAATAAAAAGGTTGATCTTTTCAGCTTGATTTAATCGTTGATTTAATCATGATTTAATCGATTTGATTAAATCAAAACAACCCTGGTTTTAACTTTTTAATCGACATTCTGTTGAATATTTTGAAATTAATTTGACCGGGCATTGTTACAGTCATAGGCAGCAAAAGCACCCAATCAAATTAGTTTCAGGATATTCAACACCTTACCTGTATAGTTACCTTGAAAATGGGATTCTGGGAAGTCGTGAATCAAAGTATATAAATTGATTCCAACATGCCGAAAGAATGGACAGAGCTGGGCTAGAAATGGATCCAACCTTTGAAATTGTCATGAACAAATTTGAAAATGGCCAATACCACTTAGTAATGTGTGATCCTCCCAACATGGACCACTTGTAATAAGTGACCACATATTTTAGCAAGAGCATTCAGATAGTTAGCTTTGCCCTGCCGGATGCATGTAGACCCAATCGCAATGCACTGATTCTCTTATGGAAAGAGGGTATAAGTTATCCAACCTGTCACTTAAGTGTTGATGTCATAATCAATTATGTCACATGTAGGCTGACGTCACACTCAAAATACGTAATGAATGACGTAGCTATGGCTATCAGGAAAGTTGAAAAGTCTGTAAGCTGTGCGAATTGTATGTCTTTACAATTTAATAAACAGTCTGCTGAATATTTTGAAACAAATTTAACTGTGCTGCTGCTATAAGCACCGACCGCATCTAATCAAATTAGTTTAAAAATATTCAACAGCTCACCTCTATAGTTACCTTGGGAATGGGATTCTGGGAAGACACGGTTGAAAGTATATAAATCACAATGGCGACGGCTATGAATATAGGCCTATCATCATCTCTTATTTTATTTTAACTGCCTCATGGCATAGCTGGTCAAACTGGCCCCTACCGTGATCTAGAGCAATGTCAAATTGCATGCCATCAGGGGACAGTTTTTGATAATTTACCACTGGAACGACTCTCGAGACAGTCTTTTCAGATTCCAGTAGCAAATCTGCGAAAAACGTTTTCTTTTGGCCTGCAAATAGACATTCAATATTTAAATATTTTAACATTCTTCAACAAATTTAGACAGTAAAGGTTTAATATATTATGACGACAATACCAGGTACTGTGTCTGTTTCATTTTTCCCTTATGTATTATAGCATAAAACACTAGGCTGAACATTCGAGATAGTGTATAAATTTGCGTTCTTATGTCTCATAGGGTGTGATTTTCGTTAGTAATTTATTGTCCTTAATACTTCACTGGGAAATGATCCATGTATGCAGTTGTTTAGCACTATGTATAGACAACTAATGTTCCAAATTTCCGGTCAAAACTGCTGTCAATAACATTGTATCGGGTGGTTAGATGCATAAATCAACAGAAAGGGTATATATGTGCCAAGTTAGTAATGCCTGAAATGTGTTCAGCCCAAGAATTCCACCCATATGGTTAGATAGGTATCTGAATATGCTAATGAAGTATTGAGTTAAAAAATGTTTACCATGAAGTAATTTAATTCATTGTACACGATTTCATACCAAAAATTGGCTGAAATTTTAGCCAATTCACAGTCTTCACTGCCCTATTGTCTGTAGGTTATGCTCAGCCCCAGATTTTCACCCACATAAACTTGAGTTTAAAAGGTATAATTTAGCCTAAATTACTTTCAGCTGTAAACAATATGATATCATATCATTGCTAGCTATATTCATAATTAAAACAAATTCTACAATGAAATAATTCCATAGTCCGCGATTCCAAATTGGCTTGGATTTTGGCAGATCAGTGATTTTCTGTACCATGCTGTCTGCTATAAGTTCGGCCCATATTCTGTTCGAAATTCATATACATGGTCAGATTGGTATATGAATACGCTAATGAAGTATCAAGCTTAAAAATGTCTACCATGAAGTAATTTCGTAGTACACAATTCTATAGCAAAAATTTGCACAAGTTTTGGCAAATCCATGGTTTTCGGTAGCCTATTGTCTGTAATAAGTTTGGCCACAAAAATAAGATCGATATATAAATACGCTAATAAAATATCGATTAAAAAAATTCCACTGTAAAGTAATTTTATAATACGCAACTTAGTAGTTACCAAAAGTTGTCAGATGCCAATAATTTACGTACTGATATCTATGTACTCTATTTGTAACCAGTTTTCGAACATCTAGCCGTGCAGAACTCAGTACGTATTATTATGTACTAGTGCTGTACGAAATATTACACAATTCTACCATCAAATAATATCATAATTACCAAGTATGTCCATGTAGTTACTTAATCGCAATATGTCCCCATAAATGTCAATATGTCCTGGCATATCGCTTGTAATAGGTTCAGCTCCAAATTTCATCCATATGTTTACATAGATAGATATGAATGTGCTAATAAAGTATAGAGTTAAAAAAATTCTACTATGGAGTAATTTCGAAATACGCAATTTAGTCGCAACTTACAGTTTTCAAATGTTAATAATTTACTATATATTCAGTATCAGAATCTCTGTACTCAGTTTGTAACCAGGCCTTTGAACATAATGCCATCTAGAACTCATTAGATATTGCACAATTCTATCATCGAATATTTCTTGCAATATTTGAGTCTTTCTATATATCCTATAATTTAGCTCCAGATAGAATCCGAATTATCAAACAAACCCCCCAGAATTTACGCATATGGTCAACAATATGGATGGAAAGATGGACGGACTGCCCAAAATATATTCTGCTTCTTCCTATAGCCCATAGCTAATTCTATCCAAGGCCGATGCCATTACAACCATCTTAAAGATATGACACTACCAAGAAACTATCATTATTACAATCGCAACCACCATTGGCACTACATGGTACAGGTAAGAAACTGTAAATGATAGTAAGAACCTATGTAATCTTTAATGTTAATATAACAAGATAACCACATTTCTCTCTGTCCTGCAAATATGTTGTCAATTTATCACATGTCTAATGCCTATATCTTTATAGTACATTGACTTTAACTTGAAGCCCATGTCTTCCTATATTATCTAGTGCCTGTGCCAGTTCTACAGGTATAATTTATTTTTTGTTCTATGTAGGGGTCCAAGGTCTAGATATAGTCATTGTCTTTGGTGGACAACCTGTTGTGCTACTACAAATTGTATATTATATATAAAAATGAATTTGAAGCACAACTTGAATTATAATAATCTCCTGCCACGCTTTTTGCCATTGATGCCTTGCATCAATATATGTACTTGTTAGATTGCTGGATTAGGGTTGATTATGTTCATGCGCGTGATTCATAATGAGTTCTCTTAATCTGCTATGTTTTGACTGGAATAGAGTTTGCGCTGTGATAACCGCTTAATTATTTTTTTGATCATTCAATGGAACTCAAAATAACTACGCTTCTTTTGCTGGAGGACTACGTGTACAAAACACGTTCAAAACAGTTCATCCTTCCTTCTACAGATGGAAGTACTCAAATACGTGCTCGCGTGTAGTGTCTATTCTATTTCAGCTCTATCAAACTGATCACAAATGGCTTCTGCAGTGATTTTGAGAAATGTCCATTTGCATTAGTTACTCACTGGAACACTTTTTTGAAAATCTACCACGGGAATGACTGGCTAGATAACCGAGCCTATAATTCCAGTGGTAAATTAAAAACACCCAATCGTCTGACTCTCTTGGACGGCGAATAGGCATAAGGCATTTCCTATGATAATGCGTGAATCAGATCTGTCACTCAGCTATATGATGTCGCAATCATTTACGTCATTTGTAGGCTGACGTCATAATCAAAATGTGTAATGAATGACGTATCTAGCTCGGTCAAGAATATTGAATAGCTCGTCAAGTGTACAAATTGCATGTCTTTACTATTTAATCAACATTATGTTGGATATTTCGAAAATAACTTGACTGGGCGCTCGACGAATTGTAGGGCTTATGTATTTAATCAATAGCCTGTTGAATAGTTTGAACTTAATTTGATTGGGCGCTATTGATGACATAGGCAGTAACATCAACCAATCAAATTAGTTTCTAAATATTCAACAGCTTACAATGTATAGTTAATGCCTGGAGAAATGTCTATTTGCATCTAACAGGAAGTCCTTTTGAAAATTAACCACTGGAATTACCGACTCATAACCGAGCCTGTCATTCCAGTGCTATAATTTAATAAAAACTCGTCTGTCTACAAATGGACATATGACATTTTCTCTGATAATGGGTGGATTCGATCTATCACTCAAGTATATGACATCATAATCAATTACGTCATATGCAGGCTGACGTCACAATTAAAATGTGTAATGAATGACGTATCGAGCTCCGTCATAAACATTGAAGAGTCCGTCAAGTATACGACTTGTATGGCTTTACTATTTAATCAACATCGCGTTGCATATTTTGAAACTAATTTGATTTGGTGTTGTTGCGGCTACATGCACCCAGTCAAATTAGTTGCAAAATATTCAACAGCTTACCTGTATAGTTACCTTGAAATTGAGATTCGGGGAATTAATTATTCCACGTATATAAATTGATTCCAACATGCTGAAAAAGAGGGTGGAGCTTAGCTAGAAATGGGCGTGGCATATCGAGAAATGGATCACTCTATTGAAATTGTCATAAACCAATTCGAACAACTCATCGCAACTAACCACATTTTCAAGCAAAATGGCTTCTGCAGGCAGTGATCTTGAGACGTTTCCATTTGCATATAACTTGCGTCATATGGAGGCTGACGCCACTCACACTCAAAATGTGCAAAAAATTGCGTATCTAGCTCCGTCATGACGATTGGATAATCCGTCAAGTGTACGAATTGTATGCCTTTACTAATTAACCAACATTGTGTTGAATATTTGAAACTAATTTGACTTGGCGCTGTTGCAGCTCTTGGCAGCAAAGGCACCCAGTCAAATTAGTTTAAAAAATATTCTACAGCTTACGTGTATACCTACCTTCAAATTGAGATTCTGGAAATTCATGATTCAAAGTATATAAATTGATTCCATTTCACGACGAAGCCGGCAAAATGCCTATTCATGTGGTAAGTTAGGAACGTCTGCAGCAAATTCGGCCACATAATTTCACACATGTTGTTAGATAGGTATATTAGTAAAATAGTGAAGTAATGTATTGAGGTTAAACACTTTCTGCCATGACGTCATTTCGTAGTAGACAGTTTCATACTGAAAATTGGATTAAATTTGGGGTGATTCACGGTTTTCGGAGTTCTGCTGTCTGGAATATGTTCAGCCCCATAGACTCGAGACTTAATATGCTAGTTATATTCCGAATCCAAAAGAAATTCTAGATGAACTGATTTCGTAGTATGCAAAAATTGGCTTAAATGTTGGCTGATTCGGGGTTTTCGGTACCATACTGTCTGTAATAAGTTCTGCCCCAGAATTTCGCTCACATAGGCGTTTAGTGGTTTGAATACGTTGGCTATATTGTGAATTTAAAGAATCTGACCGTAAAGTAATTTTTGCAGTACATAATTTGATCGCGTAATGGCAGATCCGTGGTTTTCAATACCCTACTGTCCGCAATAGGTTCGGCCCCGTAATTCCACTCATATGGTTAGATAGGAATATGAATACGCTAATAAATCTTAAGTTTTAAAATTTTCTACCATGAAGTAATTTCGCAATACACAATTTAGTAGCCAAATACTGTTGTCAAATGCCAATAATTTACTATATTCGGTACCAGAATATTTGTACTTGCTTTGTAATCAGTTTTCGAACATAGGGCCATGTAGAACTCAGTATGTTCTCGTACTCTACGAGATATTGCATGATTCTACCATCAGATAGCTTATAATAAGGTGCAAATCGTTCAATATATCTCATATGTTTAGCTCCATGTGCTGATAGAAGCTGACCTATCAAACCAAGGTAATACCCTAAAATGTGCACATATAGTCAACAAGATTATCATCATTATGACACGTTTGAGGCCAGTTCAGGCTTTTGTCGGTCAAAAATATGTTTAAGAGATTGTCACTATTTCCAGTGAAGATAGATTTTCATAAGTGACATAGATACGATGAATATATAAAACAGATCACGATGCCGTGGCATTTTCCCACTGGATCTTAAGTCAGAATGTTTTATACAATATTCTTTTTGTTTGAAAGAACTAGGTCCACGTAGGTAATGGTTCTAGCATGGTCCCTACAGTTTGTTGGGAAGGTTATCTGTCGGCACAGATAGGTGTCCTGTATTGCATCAAGAAATATACTTGGTTTGTGCATTTCAATGGCATTACAGTGGATATTTGACCCGTTTATTTCTGGGTAATTAAAATCACCAAATAACATTTTATATCTGAATCTTTTTTTACATTTGCGACCTCCCTAAGTAGGCTTTGTCTTGGCCTCAGCCGAAATCCTTAGCTTCCTCAGGTCCATTCTTGACTTGAGTGTACCTAATCCTGCTTTCTTGAGGTCACCTCGTAGCATGCGTAGCAGATTTATGCAATGGCGTCCTCTACTGGCTCTGTATTTGCCGGCTCCGAGTAGGGCGAATTCCAAGGCTCTCTGTGCTGGTGTGTCTTCTGGCATCCTTAGCACATGGCTAAACATGGACCATCTTTACTGGGAGACTTTTACAGACAGCGGCGACGTATTACACATCTTGTATAGTGCATCGTTGGAAATTTTGCTGTCTGGCCATCGGTGCCCAGTGATGGTGCGTAGGTGTTTGCGGTGGCATGCGATGCATAAAAGCTGAATTGATTAGATGCATGATCGGTTTTGAGATAATGTACCAACTTTGTTAACATCAAAGAGGCAAATCTTGGGTGCAGACTGTGAACACCATAAAATCGACATTACGTGCATTCAAGAGACTAAAGTAGCTAAATACTCAGAGCAGCAACTTCAGACAGGCCATAAACTAGTACTCATGGAGCAAAAACAGGCCACTTACCGGGGGATTAGGCTTCGTAATCGGACCAAGGGTATTGGACCATGTCATCAGTTTTGGATATGTCAGTGATCGCATTGCATTTGTCTACCTGGCCTCAACGCTTAAGCACACCACCACTAAGTGTCGCATAGTCAACGCATATGGGCAAACTACCAGAAGAGCCAAAGAGAATCCAGCAATATTAGATTCCTTCTATGCAGAACTGAGCTCCGACATTACTATCCCAGCTAGATGGCGCCTGTTCGTGTGTGGAGCTTTCAACTCCAAGCTGAGTAAACTCGGCATTGCAGACAAAAGTTCAGGACTTGGATTATGCAAGAGATCGTATGGGATGGACATAACAGCAGAACACCCCTACTTTGGGATGCTCATTCCTATGGATGCACAGACCTCAATTCTGACCATAAGCCAGTCATTATACGCCTCCATATGAACCAGCTCTACCTTATGTATAAACGCCATACCAGGCAAGAGGGTGGGGGTAACATTCAACTTACTCAAGCTCATCAGCGACACTGACACTCAAATGCCATACAAAAAGACCCTCGGGGAGCAGATAGCTAACATCGACGTCAGCTCTGATCCAAACGAAGCCCTAAACAAAATACTGAAATCTATGGAATCATCACCTACTAGCACCATATATGTTCTAAAAAACAACAGAACTAGGTATACTGACGACGCTCTCATAGTAAAACAGAAAGCGTTATGACTGCGCATCTATTAAAGTGGCCAAAGTGAAGATCTACGTCAGGAACGCAATAACATTCTGCGCAACATTAGCGAATGCTTAAAAAATATTTCCATCCAACAAGCAGACTCCCTAGCACATGAAATCACTGCCACATATGACTGCCACAAAATGTTTCGGGCAGCTCGAGCCCTGAGAGTTACTGACTACACACCACCACTCACTGTACACAACTCTGAAGGACACTTTATCGGGACTGACCAGGGTAAAGCCAAGGCAAATCGAGAATGGTTCAATGAATAGTTCACTGATGAGCCCTTGCACCCATTCTCAGGAGACCCCAGGCCATTACTAACACCAATTAATACAGTAGCAGTTGAGAAGGCACCTAACGTCCTGAAAAATGGACGTGCATCTGGACCTGATGGCATGAGCAATGAACTATGATGATTGGCATTACTCCTATAGAAAATGACACTCTGATGCTTTTAATGACGCCTAAAGCCCATTCAGACCGCATGCGTATGGCGCCTGCATCCAGACGCATCCAACCTACCAAATAGCATTCGATGCTATCTGCTGACACGCCGGCGTTTTAAAGGAATCAATTTCTAGCTATGACCGCTCATATCTTTCTATGCATGTATGATTACTGTATTCTGCGGCTGTAGTCGTCGACACATCCTACAGCTGCAATCAATCCTCTCCTGTTCCTATATTTGCTGGCTCCAAGTACGGTGAATTCCAAGGCTATCTGTGCTTGTGTGTCTTCTGGCATCGTTAGCACATGGCCAAACATGGACTATCTTTGCTGGGAGACGGATACGTACAGCGGCGATGTGTAAAGTGCATCGTTGGAAATTATGCTGTCTGGCCATCGGTGTCCAGTGATGGTGCGTAGGTGTTTGTGGTGGCAGGCATCAAGTTTATTTAGAGCTGCCTTTGGAGCTGCCCAGCTGTTACAGTTTTACAGCATCAAGGATACGCAGGTTGCGTTATAAAAACGTAGTCTTTTTGTCAAGGGCATCTTTGATATGCGAATACATAGCTTCCAGAAGGACTGGAAAGCTATGCTCCTCATGACACTGCGTACACTTATGTCAGCAGTACTGCAGAGCAGTGAGCCCACGATTTTACTTTTCCTCCATGATTCCCGGCCACGAAGTGGATCGTCATTTTCTTTAGTTTCATGTCGATAGTTATATGTGGGTGAACTCTGTTTTCGATTTATTCATAAAGAGATTCTAAATTTTTAGCTTCATTGCAGATATAGGGAGTAGTTTGTCAAGGAGTTTCTTTTCCCCGTCATAAATTCCAGATCGTCGGCATATTCCATCTGTAGTGGCATAGCCAGTATGTACACTGGCGGTTTGTTCTTGTGGACTTTTCCCTCGAAGATTTCAATGCAGCAGCAAGGTAGCATGTGAAAAGCACAGGTGATAGTCCATCCCCCTGTGGGAAGCCGCTTGGTGTCTCAAACCATGAAGACTTCACTGGCATGACCCATACTCTGAGCTTGGTGTCTGCAAGCAGTAGTCGTACTAGTCCCAGCTCATTTTCATTGCAACTGGCTTGGCGCAGTACGTCTGGGGTCTTTGAACGTTTAATTGTATCGAAGGCTTGTGACATGTCAATGCCCATCTTGTGGAAATCCCAGTGCTTGGACCTGACAAATGACACAAGCAGAGTGACATTGAATATGATTTTCTGTATGCTGTTGAGGAGTACAATGGACCGCAGATTGGCTGCCGGTCGGGGGAGGGGGGGGGGGGGGGTGTGTGTGCTTCTTGGGCTTAGGTAGTGCGATAAGGGTACCTTGGCCTACATCACTGATGGGAAAGTGGTGTATAAATTTTGAATTGATTAGGTGCGTGATAGGTTTTGAGATAATATCACATCTATATTTGAATAGGTCATTGCTTGTGCCGTCAGGTCCGGATGCACGTCCATCTTAAAAGGCTTTCAGTGCCGTCTCGACTTCTGCGGTATTAATTGGTGCTAGTAATGGCCTGGGGTCGCCTAAAAACGGGTACAAGGGCTTATCATCGAGGTCGTTGAACTGTTCCTTGAACCATTATCCAATTGCGTTCGCCTTGCCCTTGCCAGTATCCTTCAAATTTGCGTGCAGCGAGTGGTGTAGTCCCAGGGCTCGGGCTGCCCGAAACATTTTATGACAGCCATCCGTGGCAGTGACTTCGTCTGCATGGGGGTATGCTTGTTGAATAGCAAGATCTTTTAAGAGTTTGCTGATGTGGCGCGCAATGTTATTGCGTTCCCTGGGTAGTTTGGTGCTGTCTTCACTTTGGCCACTTTGATGGATACCCGTTCATTTCTAGCTATGTCCGCCCATTTTTATTTATGCCCGGCCATTTCTATCTATTCCCGCCCATTTCTATTTTTGCCCGCCCATTTCTATCAAAGCCCGCTCATTTCTATCTTTAATGCCTGCCCATTTATAGCTAAGGTCCGCCCATTTTATACGCGCATCTGAATCGACTTTAACACTCCGAACAATGAATTCCCAGAACCTTAAATTCAAGGTAGCTATGGCCTACAAGTCAGCTGTTAAATATTTTGAAATTTGACAGTGTGCTTGCGAGCGTGCGGTGTGAGAGTGGGGGAGGGAACTCATCGCAAATCTGGGGTTGGGTGGGGTGGGGTCGGGGTGCGAGGGGTCGGTGTGGGGGTGGTACGGGAGTCATCCACCAGAACAATTTTGAAATTTAGATGGGCTGAGATGGCATCTCCTGTATTTGGGGTGGGGGTGGGGGTGGGCGGGGGGGGCAGTGAGGTGGGGCTAGTGGTGGGGTGGGTGGGTAAATAAATATGGAATTTCATGTTTAACCACCCAAACAGTGGGAGGGCAAGTTCATGTCCTTGCCGCGATCACAACCCACCACCCCCACCCCACCCCGACCCAACCCCTCTTCTTACGCCTATGGACAGGGAGCTGTATGACAGAATCACGATTACATTGTAAATTTCAAAAGGAAACAGTTCAGACACTTTCATGCCGGACCTACGTCGTTTGATTGTGCAGACTATGCCGTGACTACGCATGCGTGGCAGATCTGTTCCCGCCATTGGAGTATGGTAATAAGTTTCACTTGACCATAGAAAACCCTTTGACGCTAGCGCTTTGCAACAGTCAGGACTATAGATATGGATATATTGGCTAGATGGCTCATGCTCTTACCCTCGCTAGGGGGGCTAGTTGTTGCAACCGCCGGTCGCGTGAGTTCAGTAAATCGCAATTGCGCATGACCAGGTATGCGCTGACTATTTGACGCAGATGATCAGCTGCATATATAGCCTCCAAAAGGGACACAATTCAATTTTGGCAATTTGAAGTGAAATTGAAGAGGAAAACAAAGTTTTTTGTCAGAATTAAAATTGTATTGGCTATTATAATCTGACATTTCATTCGACTACGTAATAGAATTAATAACAAAATATGTTATTTGGAGACTATACATCCGGTGAGAAAATACTGAAATCTGAAAAGCCACTTTTGAGAGTGTTTTTAGCGATCTAGCAAGTATACTAAATCTATGGTCACAACTAATCTGAATATTCTAGCTCGTTCCGATGATGTTAAGACACACGCGTGCTAATTAAGAAATGTAAAATATTCCCCAAGGTAGTTAACGAAGCTTTCATTTGTGATCTATGCATGAGCTTATAGAAGCGGTTAATCATCTGGATGGCTTATTCTTATTCCCCTGCCGAATACATGGATCTGACCTGTCACTCAAGTATCTGGCGTGGTGTTCAATTTCGTTACTAGTTAGCTGACGTCACAATCAACATAACGTAGCTCCGTCACGAAACTTGAACATTTCGTTATGAAAGTGTACGAAGTATATGTCTTTGGTGAATTCATAATTAAATAAATATTCTGTTGAATATTTTGAAACTAATTTAACTGAGCGTTGTTGCTGCCTTGGGATACAAATTAGGCGGAGCTTGGCTAGAAATGGGAGTGGTATAGCTAATAATGGATACCTCAATTCTCTTACTTACACCTAGGTCTGTTTCACCCCTTCACCGCTAGGCTGCGGCTTTATATATTCAGTTTCCTTTTGGTCAGTTTTCCTCTGCTCATTTCGAATCAGTTTTCCAATAAGCTATGATTATCATAGGTAGCGCCCGTTTTTTTGTAACGTAGTTTCCAAAATGGCGTCTAACCTTCTTTCTACCCGCGCCTTGTAAAATTCGACCAATGTATTCAGATGTAACGAAGTTAATGAGTGGATTCCTCGAGCGCCAACCTAATAGCCTCAGGCCCGTGAGACTAGAATACACGTCTTGAGGGTCAATGGGATTCTAGAATACATACAGTCTGTATTCCGTGTAGGTCTATGGACGAGATCGATCATAGATAAAATATGAATATTTCATATAGTTACCATCACGTATTGGTATCGTGCATAGCCGCTTCTCTTCAGTGATATACTCAGAAAATCCCATGTTCAACTAATTAATTATCTCTGAGTTTTCCAGACGTAACGATTGTGGGCAACACGACAGCGCGTGCGTATCATAATGACAAGGGCAACGATCTTCAAAATGACGGTTTAACCCCTCTCGTGCCAATTTAACCCTTTATTGGTCAAGCCGGCCAAAAATTGGATATGCAGTTGTCTTGATGAATGTCCATTTGAAGGCATAGATAAGACTATTTTTGAAGGTTTACCACTGGAATAACTGGCTAGACTATCGAACCAGTCACTCCAGTTATATATTTTCAAGAATAATTTCTTGGCTTGCAAATGATACTGGCTAAGCTTGAATTCACTTAACTAATAGCCGTTTAATGGTCAAGCCTGCCTCTGCAGTGGCCACAAAAAATATTCATTTGCATAGCAACAGAAAAACTATTTTTGAAAAGATTCAAGTTAAAAATAATAAAAACTTGGCCTGCGAATGGCCATTCGTGGAGCAAAAATTCAAATTTTCTTGGAAAATATTGACGATTAAAGGGTTAATTGATATAGGCCTAAGTATGATTTTGAGTGACTTGAGGCAGAAAATGGGTTAAACGAAACTGACCATAGCATATCAGATCAAACGATGGACTCGTTCTGATGATCCATAATTCCCTTCTGAATATTATTATCGCTAATTATTCTTTCTGAAAATAATGAACTGATAACATTGTTAGACATGCGATCTCCGGAGGGATGACACGGGCATAAGAATGTACCCAATGATTTCTACTTACTATGCTGAGATATTCATAATTAATCAGGCAAGCTAAAATCTAATATGACAACAGACATATATTACTCTGGCTTGCATTCTAAAAGTTAATTATTTATATGATGGATTGTGTAATAAAATTCGGAGCCGGTCTGTTCTTCTCGGATACCAAATCTCCGTGGTATGCGTTCGTGTGTGCTTTCTCCAGGTCTGATGCCTGGAGGAAAGTTACTGCGAATATCGTACCATTTCTGCCCTAACCTGGGTGTGCATCTGAACGCTTCTAACCTGCATGCCAGCTGCATTTTAACCCTTAGCACTCTGATCTCAAAATTGTAATTTTTCAACTTAAATTAAAAGATGAACCGGTGTTCAAATTTCAACAAATTTGGTGATGGCGGTGCTGTCGTAGAGAGCAACATCGTCCACCAAAATTGTTGAAAAATGTACACCAGTTTCTTTGCAATTGACACAGTAAAAGATAGAATATTGAGATCAGAGTGATAAGGGTTAAATAGAAAAAATAGTATATATGTAATTTTACTGGCGTTTGCTTATTACTATACCAAATAGGAGACATATTTGTTTTTCCGATACAAAATAGTTCAAGATTTACGAATTTGAAAACAGCTTCAGAATCAGCTCAGTAACAACTGATTTATCGAAGACTCACGATTCGTCAATCAGTGTACGAGGGAGTGACCATTTCCAGTAAACGTTCTTGCTCGTAGACGCTAGTTACGTGGTTGAACTCCTGCCCTATCCTACACACGCATCTTAGGAGTGCGCGCGTTTTTGAAACATAGGCGCTCGATATAAAAGGAGAGGTTTCGGAATCTGCACGTGGACATTTTCATTGAAATTTTGACAGTGAGAGACTGCCGAGGCGTTCGCATCTGACTCCGAAGAACTGCAGCTCCATCCTGTGACAACGGTTTACATATTCGGCTGCACTCCGCATGGTCATCGATTACGCCACCAGTTGTTAGATTATTAAACAGTGTCAGAATTGACTTTCGTGGGAACACGTTTCTTCCCAACGGTTATCCGAAGAATCTTATAAAATCGTCCACTCCAGGTGGCCAGATGGCGCCTGAGAAATCACTATAAATATAATGTGCATCAGTGGGTCAAATTGACGAATCGGGCTCTCTTTCATACTGAAAGAAGAAGCTGTTAGACGAGTTAGTTCTTTGTGAACCTTCTTTCGCCAGAAGAAACTCTTCTTCGACTGTCGTCCAGTAAGAAGTTAACGTGTTAGGGCCCGAGGAAGTTCGCATTATATGGAACAGAACAATATATACACTTGCGGATGCGTTAATAATATATACATATATCCGGATATGGTGTTAATATGGTTACAATATAATATGATTACAATACCACGCAAGCTGACAGTTTTAAACCTTTTTAGCCTAATACTTAAATATCATTAACTAATTACGCGAATTTCTACAAGGTGTCAGACAGGACAGCACTATTTTTCAATAAGATATGTAGGTAAATTCCCATTTTTATCAACATAATATTTTAGGATAATGGTATCTGTCAAAACATTTAATTTTTTTAATGATTTTACCAGTAACTATGTTTAATGATCAATTGTTTATCTGTCGGAGCCAATCGTTGTCACACTTGCGCGCCATATTGCCCCAAAATGGTTTTGCACACACACACGCACTCGGCTGAGTTATCGTATCTACCGGGTGGGGTCATCATCAAAATCCCCTTCAAAATCTGTCATGCGTGTATGCGTGCGTGCGTGTGTACGTATACGGTAGTTTTGAGTTACTGTAGCAAACAAAATAACCAATTTGGACCGTTTGTAAACAGGCCATGACAGTATTCATATAACGCAGACCCATATATGCCAATTTGTTATTAGCGTACAAGTTTATAAACGGCGCACGGCCAATTTGCCAATTGGAAAATGGCGCATATCCCATATGTCAATATTAAACTTGCGCCAACAGACAATAGGATATTAAAAACTTCCAGAAAAATCCCATAAAACAATAATTCGCCTTTACACCGATGATATGAACGGATCAATAGCAAATTGTCATATGTTCCGTCAGTCGCGCCGATAACAAATTGGCATATATGAGTCTGCACCATTTACAAACAGGCCAAATTGGTACATGTATTTTTTACTGTTTGCTTCATATTTGCGATAAACTTAACTGAAAACACATAGACATAAATGCACAGAGCAAGATAAAGGTACACGTTCTTTATGCATATTGGACCCGGGAAAATGTCGTCTGCTAAAACTCAGCAGTAATGCAGACGTTAAACGTGCATGGATTATTACAACACTGATTCCAAATGAGCAGCATGCATTAGACAGAGAAATAATTTAGGAAGTAATCAAGGAGTGGAGGGTCGAAACTGACGCATGGCTAAGAAACGGAATTAGGCTGATGGATAAGTCATCCCAAAGATTAACGGCTGCTATGGATTCACGCATATTATGCTATAGATCAGAAATGAAAGCTTAGTTGAGTGCTTTAGGGGATATTAAAACTTACAGGTATAGTTCTTAATCATGATGTGTTGTTCCTTAGGGAATATTTCAACTTACAATTCTTAATTAGAATCTGTTTCTTAATGTCCTTTGAACGAGCTAGAATATTAAGTTTATCGCTATATAAGGAAGGTAATTATCTCCTGTGACTGTGGCAGAGCTTCAGAGGCTAGCGTTTTGCTACAGTCAACAGATAATTATTACCGTACTCCAATAAATGCCTTCATTAAGTTTTTCAACCCTTGACATGTTCATCTGCCAGTTTGTGATTCTAATATATATATATAGTAATACTCATGAAAGAGCGATAGCGGGGTGGTGAAGCGCGTAGATTCCAAAATTCGGGAAAACAACAGCTGCATTTCACAGGCCCTATGATAACATTGACAATAGAATGATCAGTAAATAAATTAACTCACTTTTTAGCAAATCGAACTCAGCCCTTATAAACATTGAAATAGATCCGTGTTCCATTAACCGTTTGACCCCGAAGGTCAAATACGAGAAATAGATTACAATGCGAGAACCAGTCTGTTGACTATTTTGAAGCGTATTTGGCTGGGAACTGGTTCTGCCAATGACAATAACAGATTCCTGTAAAATTACCATCGAAATATTCAACAGCTTACCTGTAGGATTGATTAATCCAGTTTCTCAGTTAATCATATGACGTTATAATCAACTGCGTGACATGTAGGCTGACGTGATAATCAATTACGTCATGACTGACTCGGTTTAGTCCGTCTTAGACGCTTAATAGTCCATCATATTGTGCGAATTGTATGTCTTTACTATTTAATAGGCAGCTACAGCACCCAATCAGATTAGTTTAAAAAATATTCAGCAGCTTACCTGTATATTTTTCTGGAAATTGAGATTCATAGCGTGCAGGGATCGATCGATCCAACACGGTCAAAGTGTAGTGGAGTTTAGCTAAAGATGGGCGGGGCATAGCAAAAATGGATTCCTCCAGTACCGTGACATGGATATTCTGTGAATTCAGGGTTAACACAATAAAGCCAAATGAGATCCGTCTGTTATAGAGAATCCCACAAGTAACAACTGCTGGGGATGAGGTGGTGGTGGTGGTCGTTTGAACGGACATATTAGTTCTCACGAATGCGCGTAATAGTACACCAGTCGACATGTGACTTTTCACTTTTAACGACATTTTTTGTTAATGCCTGGCTCCCATGCTAGATCAAACCCTCATAGGACTGGGAAAGTTGCCACCTTCGATTTTCAATTTGAAGGTCATTTGCAAAGTCAGAAAGGTAAAAACAAGGTCATAATAACAATTGTGAGATTTTCATGGTCTATACCACATTTACCAGATATATGTAGACAAAGGATAAATCAAATATCATTTAATGCACCAAGCATCTAAATGCCAGCTACATAAGACCACTTTTAAAAGGACATCTCCTAATGTATCCTGGTGACAAATCAGACTTCATAATCTCAAAAGTCCTGACAAACTCAATGCGGAATGTTGTCATCAGATTCTGACTCAACCGAAGATGAATGTGGTTGCAAGCTTGAGCTCCCACAAGGCAACAACGTCTTTCAAAAGATGGTACACGTGGGATAACCTACTCAGCTTCCATGCGCTAACGGGTTGTGATACAACCTCGTCATTTAGTGGCAGTGGGAAAAGTCCTGCTGGAAAGCTTGCCAGAACCAACCACTCCTTGTCAATGGAGTCGGTCGTGGCAGAGAACTCGCACCGATTGAACAGTTTATGTGTCACCTGTATGGTACACCCGAGCAGCAGCATGTAGATTTAGCCATGTTCCAACTCTTTGGTAAGGTATGTCTTGAGATATTACCCGCAACCGGTAATGCCATGGAACTTCACACCACATGATCCAACCACCAGGCGAATATCTGGCTAAGGGCACATCAGGAAGATATAATTATATCATTACCCATCCACACGTCAGCCTGGAAGAAGATTGGTTGTCTTAAAGCTGGCTGGACAACATCCATGTGTCAGATACCTGTCTAGAGCTTGTGACCTGTGGATGTAAATCAAAGTGCAGGTCATCCCGATGCACTTGCTTAAAAAAGAACCTTAAATGCACTTATGCATGTGGATGTGAAGTGATCGACTGCTGCAATTCAGCTGGACAATAGACTAATGCACATATTGTATATACGTTGCAGACAATTTTTTACCTTTATACTGTAATAAATGTGCAGTGATAACATAATTACAAATTAAGCTACTATATTTCGGAAAAGGGTACTTTTTGTTACTTCATGCCATACATTTATGTGTAATTTAAAATGTTTACCTGTTAATTACAGATGCTTGGGGCATTAACTGGTATTTAATTTATCTTTTTAAAGATACATCTTGTAAATATGGTATATAATGTGATGAGGAATCATATAATTATCATTGTGACATTATTTTGACCTTTGTGACCTTGCAAATGACCTTCAAATTAAACAAAAGAGGGTGGCATCCACCTATACGCTTTTCCTGATCATATGATGGAATGATCTAGCATAGATTCCAGGCATTAAAGACAAAATGCCGTTAAAATTCCTTCTAGAGGTCTTTACCATATTTGGCTGGTGTAGGCTTAAAATAATACATCCGTAACGTTTTGCTAATAACGATGGACTCACACATGTATATATGATTACTATATTCTGTGGCTGTAGTAGTAGAAACACCTTACACCTGCAATCAGGCCTTATTGGCGTTTGAGTTTTGACCACTGTGCCTCAGACACAATCTTCAACTTCCTCAAGTCCATTCATGATCTGAGTGTACCTCCTGCTCTCAGGAGATCACCTCGCAGCTAGTGTTAGGTATTCGTATGAAAATCGGTATTCCAATATTCGTATCATTATATGGATGAACTTTCGAGCTATTCGAATATTTTTTATGATAACTCGATAGAAATGAAGTATCGTCGATAAGCGTGTAAAACATGGAATGTTTTGTTGGGAAAAACTACGATTGACAAAGTGACACGATAGGGTCCAATATGTGCTTGGTATCTGCCAAGTTTCCAGCCATTCGCGTAAAACTCAATGAGAAAATGCAGTCTAAATATTGTTATAATACATTTCCTATATTTCCTATGACAGACATCTTTAGTAAAGAAAACCAGATTTCTTGGAAACTATGGGAGTTATCCAATATATATTTTATACTGAATCAAGAAATTATAGCAGTAGGGAGTTTATCAACGTACTCGTCGGGTGTACACTGTCTTGGCACAAATATATGTTATACGGTATCTTCTAATATGATCATTGGACTTGTGTGATTAAGAGGAGTTCATTTCTGTTAAAATCGAAATTTCTAACATTGATAACATAAAGGTTTATCTTGACACTAAGAAATGACCTTGACATTTGACACAAATGTCAACCTGCTGCTTTCGGATACAGACCGTGGGCGTAGACGCAGTTCGAACATTTTCCATAAAGGGGTTGATCGTGGGTATTATATGGTAACTTCTAATATGTCTATTGAACGGTTCAGACCAACAGGTATTCGTTTCCGTTGAAAACCTCACAAAAACGGGTAACTATGCCCGTAAGGGTAACCTTGACCTTTAATCTTTGGCTCCAAAATCAGCAGACATCATCGGGAGCCAATGGTAACGTCCAGCCCTATACAGACTAAAACTGACCGTGCGGTGGCCGTTGAAATATCAATAATGCAAATTTCTATGCATGTTATGTGTATCTCGAAATCACGTCTATATAGGACTTAGAAAAGGTTTTACATTGATCGCACTAAACACAATTTTGGCAGCCAATCTGAAAAATAAATTTTGTTTCCAATTTAAGACAATAATAGTGTAATTTTTCATACATATTCAAATATTAATATATTAGTATGCTATACGAATATACGTTCATATTGTTCTATGTGAATGAATATTCTAATATTCGAAAAATCGGACATACCACTACTCGCAGCACGCTTAACATATTTTTGCCATGACGCCCTCTCCTGGCTTTATATTTACTGGCGACCATTAGGGCGAAATCCAAGGCTCTCTGTGCTGGTATGTGTTCTGGCATCCTTAGCACATGGCCAAACATGGGCCATCTTTGCTGGACGACGTTTACGAACAGCGGCGATGTATTACGCATCTTGTATAGTGAATCGTTGGAAATTCTGCTGCCCAGCTGGTACAGTTATAGGCCTACAGCATCAATGATACGCAGGTTGCGTTGTATGACTGTAATCTTTTTGTCAAGGCATCTTTGATCTACGAATCCATCGCTTCCAGAGGCATTGGAAAGCTGCGTTGTCCATAACGCAGCGTGCAGCAATGTCAGCAGTACTGGATTTAATTTTCCGCCATGGTTCCCCGCCACGAAGTGGGTCGTCATTTTCTTTAGTACGAGGTAGAACGCGTTCCCACAGCTGATAATTTTATAGTAGTTGTAGTTAACGCATTGTAGTATATTTTGGGATAGTTCACTGAAAACGCAGCTTACTGGGGCAATGCTGGGCTGATACCAGACCGGGACGATAGTTTCATACGGAAAGTATCAGCACTATATCAGCCTAACGTTGGCCCATTAACCTGCGTTATTGCAGTTTCATTTACATTTCAAGACGGTCTTCGTGCCAGAATATCCAACATGCACAGGACCTATACACCCCCGCCGTGATAGGTCTGATCATGGGCTTGGCTCAAAATTATATGAAAGGAAAACGTGCCGTGGTATATGGCATTCAATGCCATATTGTGGTTCGAACGGACTAAGCGAAAGACTTAGGCCGTGTCCTGACTTTTTCTGCATACAGGTGAAATTTCTCTTTTTTGTGTTTTGATTTCTCCTAATTTTGCCTTGCTTCTGTTACCTGGAACAGAACAACAAACATCAGCCATTGCCAGGATAAGAAAATCATCAAGTAGCCAGTCCACTAATTCTCTCCATCCTAATATCCCATCTCTTCCCACAGCCTAATGCCCACTAAATTCCCCTGCTCTACTTGTAGAAAATCTGTTAAAATTAACCAGAAGGCATTACTATGTGACTTGTGTAATAAGTGGGTTCACCCGAGATGTTCTGAACTAAACTCATTTGACTATTTACGGGTTGAGTCTGATGAGCAACCGTGGTAGTGCCTAAACTGCAACACATCATTCTTTCCATATAACAACATCAAAGACAACACTGATTACATGCTCGAAATCACCATCCCACATGTAAATTACAATTACACAGAGCATATCCAAGACCTCATTCTAAACGCATTTAAACGAAATACTAATAACTACCGTGAAATTAACTCAAACGATGCTAGATATGATCTAAACATACCATCACAAAACTGTGACTACACACTGCTAAGTAAATTTAATGGTGGCATAATAGAAAATAAAGAAAACATTACACTCTCATTTATTCATGCCAACACCCGCTCACAACTGAAAAACAATGACAAGCTACACAATTTTCTAAATATGAGTGCACATGCGTTTGGGATTATTGGAATTACGGAGACATGGATAAAAATAGATTCACACACTACCCTTGTTAACAAACATAATTATACATTTATTGAAAAACACCGAACTAACAAGATTGACAAAGATGGTGGGGGTGATGTAGGCATGTACATAAAGGATAACATTCAGTACATTGAGTGTGAACACCTCTCCATAACCGAAGAACACATTGAGACAATATTCATCGAAATTCCAATACAAAAAGGCAAAAACAAAATCATTGATACAATTTATAGGCCTACTGGCAGTGACTGTAATAAATTCATCGAATCACTAGGTAAAATTCTAGATATAATTCAAGCCGAAAACAAGACGACCTACCTCATGGGTGATTTCAATATTGATCTGAAGATACAGAACTGTTGTCAAACAAAAGACTTCATCAACCTGTTAAATACTTACTTTTACTATCCGTCAATAACCAAACCAACTAGATTAACCGAATCCACGGCCACTGTCATTGACAACATATTCTGCAATAACATTAATCAGAACATTAACAAAACCCAGGTCGGAATTTTTGTAGCTGACATATCAGATCATCTACCAATATTTTTATTAGAAAAACAACAAGCATTTCAAAAACAATTTGAGCGTGAAAGGTTTGAATGCAGAGATTACTCACAGGTCAATATTGAAAATTTCAAAAGGTCCATGTCAGAGATTGACTGGTGTACAATAATAGACACACATTCTTGTGAACATGCCTACAACAAGTTCCATAATATCTGTACAACATTATTTGAGCACAGCTTCCCCATGAAAGAAAAGAAACGGTATAAGCACAACCCTACTAAGCCGTGGCTCACGAATGGACTTATAGCTGCCTGTCACAAAAAGCATCAACTCTACTTGACATTCATTAAGTGTCAAACAAAGCATAACGAAACCGTATTAAAAATACCGAGATAAATTAGATCAAATAATAAAAACGGCCAAGAAAACATATTACCATAGTAACAGTATCCGTCATCTTTCTTTAGCCACCCTACTAACACAGAAGAAATTCTTAACATCTTAAACACATTCAACCCAACAAAAAGTGCCGGCATCGATGGCTTTAAGTGGCGTATATTTAAAACCTGTGCAGAAGATATGCTTATCCCACTCAGCCACATCTGCAATCTGTCGTTCGTGCAAGGTATCTTCCCAGCAAAACTAAAAATAGCACGCGTTACACCAATATACAAAGCCAAGGATTCTACCAACTTTTCAAATTACAGACCAGTCTCCATACTTCCACTTTTCTCAAAGCTGCTAGAACGGTTAATGTATAATAGACTGTTAAAATATCTGGATAAAAAAAATCAATTTTATATAAATCTCAATATGGATTCCGTGAAAAACACTCAACAATGCTTGCAATAGTGGAAATGACAGAAAAAATTATCAAATCGTTAGAAAAAACTCAAAGCATAATAATATTTTTTGGCCCTTTCGAAGGCTTTTGACACAATTAACCATCAAATCCTATTAGATAAACTTGCCTATTATGGTATAAGAGGATGTGCACTCGACTGGTTTCAGAGCTATCTAAGTGAAAGAACTCAAGGCGTACAATTTAATGCAACATCCTCTGAAACCAGAAAACTAACTTGTGGTGTTCCTCATGGATCTATTCTTGGCCCCCTGCTGCTCCTTCTATATATGAATGACTTACCAAACCTCTGTAAGCACATGTCACTAATACTATTTGCTGATGACACCAATGCTTTTTGCTGCGATGATAATATAGATAGGTTATATGCAAAAGTAAATAAAGAAATGGAAGAAATTACGAATTGGTTTTCAATAAATAAACTATCACTAAATGTCAATAAAACAAATTATATGTTATTTACAAACATGACGAAATTAAAAAAGAATGAAATTCCTAAAATCTACATTAACAATAAGGAGATCGAAGAAGCCCCATTCGCTAAATTTCTTGGAGTATACTTGGACAAACATCTGACCTGGGCTAAGCAAATTGAAATAGTTACGGCAAACGTGGCCAGGGGTGTAGGTGTTATCCAAAGACTAAAGCCATACATGACACGAGACACTGTTAAGACCCTGCACTGCACACTTATCCTCCCTCATCTCACCTATTGCAATGCTATCTGGGCTGCGGCACACAAGAGCAAACTAACAAAACTCCAAAACCTTCAGAAAAAATGCATAAAACTCTTTACTAAACCAGCAGTGGGCCAGAATATATTCAAAACGGCAACATTACTTAAACTCAAAGACGTAGGCAAATTACAGATGTATAATATTGTAAGAGACTTTCACCACAACGCATTGCCACACACAATAGCCTCCAACTTTACATTCAACACTGACATTCACACACACAATACTAGAAATAAACATAATCTACATACACAATTCATAAGAACAGAAACAGGAGCACAACGCATTACAATAACAGCCACAACATTATGGAACAGCACAAGCACAAAGATACGAGAACAGCTCCTAATTAGAAAATCCTTTAAGAAAATTGCCAAGGAGTCCATAATCGGCGGATACTGATGTGTAGTACATCTGTACTTTTTAATGTTTGGACTCGCTGATAATCAACCCTAACTCTAAAACACCTATTACCACTACTACTACTACTACTACTACTACTACTACTACTACTACTACTACTACTACTACTACTACTACTACTACTACTACTACTACTACTACTACTACTACCACTACCACTACCACCACCACCACCACCACCACCACCACCACCACCACCACCACCACCACCACCACCACCACAGCCACCCATCACCACTACCACCAATTCAACCTGCACGTTACAAACTAACCCAGCCATAAACTGCAGGAATAGAGCTTGGCTTTGCCAATACACGAGATTGACAGGCTAGACAACCATCTGTTATCATTTGACACTTTCGATATCCCTGACAATATATACCCCCTATGCTGTCCGACACACCTGACCATGCACAACACACTAATCACCATTAATGCAAATACGAAAGTGCCGGATTAACCCTTTGAACCATGCAAAGCCAAATAAACCTCAAGACCTAGCAAGATAATATGTGTCTGCCAATGCTAGTGCTGTATTGACTAGGAATTGTTTCTACCACTGGAACTGACGGTTTTTGGTCAAGATAGCCCAGCATATCAAACAGATTACTAATAGTTGTCTAGTAGCTGATAGTCATGGAACGCAGCGTGAAAGGATTAATGGGTTGAATGTGTTTAACCTAACCAAACTGAGTGAGGGTGTTAATCCCATGTCTAACAGATAGAACTGGTGGATCGGGTAGCGGAGAGGCTCCACATACCACTAGCATTAAATTTTAATCCACGATACGTGAGCTGGTCAATACTGAATCTTTTGAGACCGGGCAGACTGGGACCTCCTGCTTTAACTAATGCAGCAGTGGCTTTCAGGATGGCGAGTCCCAACATATCCAGACATTGCATAGATAAGGGAAATAAAGGAACGGGCCAGAGGGGTCGAAAGTGTCAAACCTAATCTTTTTTCTAACCTAGCAGCCAAATCTCATATATACTCTGTACATGCAGTGGGCGAGTTATGCCAGTATGAGTCGGTCCCACCTTACCTATTCCAATTCTGCGTCAATGTTCTTCACTATTTCAAGCATTTTATCAAACTATATTTACCATAAGAAACTCGGCTCAAATACTAGGTGCCTTGTTACTGTTGTTACCAATTCTGCGTCAATGCTTTTTACTATTTCAAGCATTTTATCAATCTATATTTACCATAAGAAACTCGGCTCAAATATTAGCTGGCTTGTTACTGTTGTTATTAATACTCTTATTATTATCATCAAGTTATTATGTGATGCGACTGTGTCGGTTTGTCGGCTCACCTGCATGTATAATCTGTAAGTCAATCAAAATTTTTTTTGTCCGGGCCATATGTCACCTTCCTTATGGACATATTCGGTATAAACGAAGTCTCATGATTTCCCTTCTTCCCTAACCCTAGCCCAGATGGCAGGGTGATCAATTTTCAAAATAAAGCAGAGGATCTGGTGCTTCATTCTCTAGGCAGGTTTGGTGGGAGATGCTGCAGTCATAAACAGCACCATCGTCCGCCAAATTTGCTGTATATTGTGCGCCAGCTTCTCTGCTCTAGATATAATAGAAGATGGAATATTGCCATCAGTGTGGTAGGTGTAAATTTAGCAGAGCTATGCCACGGTGAAAAGCATGAAATGAACCGAAATAGATGATCCCTACCAGATCTCAATCAGCTTGAACATTCATCTGATATTCCTTTTTCTCAGTGAACATATCGGATGTCGATAGTCTACCTCAAACAAAATACTTGTCTACAGTCATATCCACCAACAACTTTCTCACTCTAATACTGCTATGTTATTGTTGAGCACCTCCTCCCCCTCCTCCCATCCCTCCCACCCCACTCCCAATGTACCATATTAAAATCCCTGTATCTACAATAAACATCCTAGATGCAAGACAATTACAAAATATTATGAAGATCGTTTATATGTAGAACACTCTAGGACAAAATGGTACAAATATATATGTTGTTCCGTCCTGTGCTTACGCCTATGCAGGCGTTATTATTATATTACAGATGTTTATATCAGCTGTCACCTTATATATTGTAATGTCTTGTTTTATGTGTAGGGGGACCATCGATTGATAGGCTCTGCCTTTGATGGACTGCCCGAATGTGATGTATATATGATAACGCCATGGCGTTATTCCTGATGAAGACTATAGTGAGAGCACGGCCGTATACTAGTTACGAGTCGCAGGGCGTTGCTTCCCCTTAGGCAGCAGTGCCATCCAATCCAATCATGTTCAGAATATTCAACCGTACGCTTTATTTTGTTTGTGGAAATAATTAAGGTTATTTCTGAGCTGTACTGTAATTGTGGGAAAAGTCGCGTGACAAAAGTTGATAGACAAGGACTTATGTGGCTTCTGCTAGTGTTAGTACGAGGTTATGAGCTAGCGTGCACGGTACTTGTTATATTGATTGCTACTCGTCCGTGATGAAGTTCTTTCTAGTATTCATACTGGCGCGTAGTTTACGCAAGATTTATTTTCTGATAAGTTTGTCTTCGCATCTAATGTTAGGGGCCTACCCCTTATGCGATCAAGCAGCGTAAATCAGGCACAAAATCGTGTGCTTGACCCTTTAATAATTAGGCCGTACAGACAAGATAAATTCTTTATGAATGCAATGAAACAAGAAACTAATTTGACTAGGACTACGACGCCAATGGATCTTTCCATTTTTAGCTATGCCCCGCCCATTACTAGCTAGGCTCCACCCACACCTCGCCGTCTTGGGATTGATCGATCCCCAAATGTCCTAACTATCAATTTCCTGAAAACTATACAGTGAAGCTGTTGAATATTTTGTAACTAATTTGACTGGGTGGTGCTGCTGCCTATGGCAGCAACAGCGCCCAGTGAAATTACTTTCAAAATATTCAACAGAATATTTATTAAACAGTAAAAGCAAACAATTTGTACAACAACGCATAGACCGTCTTCAAATATGCGTTCGTGACGTACTTATCGACGCCATTCATGACGCCATTCATTATGATGCCGTTGTACACATAACGCAGTTCATTATGACGTCATATGATGGGTGGGTACTCTGGGAAGGTGAATTTTATTTACTTGGTAATACACGCACCCGATGGCTGAGTGCTTTATGTAGATAACCCTCAAATTGTCAAAGGCATGTCTATATTCACATTATGCCTTGTTCTCGTACAGCCGCTATTTCGATAAATACCAGGTATATCGGCTAGCATTTTCATTGGAGTGCCTCTTGTCCCCGAATAAATACGACGCTTATTTCATAAAATTAGGCGCGTTCTCACTAAGTTAATCAGGAATAACGCCAAATTTCACTATGGTCATCACAAATCCATAAAACTCAGCGAGAAATAGTTGATTCACGTAAAGACTGGTGTTTAATTTATATAATAACATGTGTATATATATAATGAAACTGTAAAATCCATTTGGAGGTGCTCCTGTGTAAAGGAGGGATCTATGAACTTAAATGGAAATGAATTGAATATGGGGTTATTCATGAACAAGTCTCTAGTGAGAACATGACTTTAATCTCAAATCCTCGGTTTATTTTCCGATATATGGTTATTGCCTCCCAATGTGAACGCAGCCTATTCCCTCAAAGTTTGTCAGGTAGCGTTACAGTCTGCATCTTGAAAGGCATAAAGTGAGAGAAAATGGCATTTTTTCTCACTTTCTACCGGGTAGAGTTATGGCCATCATTTTATCTTACACTCCGCCAGGTAGCACTACGGTCATAATTTTATCTCACTCGCCACCAGATAGCGCCACCGTCCAGTCCATGGTTGTCTTCCACCCGCTTGAATACAAACAGATATATCGGCTATGTATCAACCTCTATAGCACACAAGGGTGTGCAGTTGGAGCAATAGCAGTACACGTGTACACGTCAGTTTTAACGAACGTGTACACGTGCACACGTATTTGCCATTCTGCTGCAAAAATGTAGTTTTAATATGGTATTTATAAATATACTATATTAGACAGGCTTAGGCAATGAGAATGAGGCCTAAGGCCATGTTCACATCAGAGAGTTAATCCGGAGTAACGCTATACTGAAGTATGACGCTACTCCTGATTAACTTTCTAGTGTGAACATGGCCTAAGGCCGTGTTCTATACAGCTCAATTTCGGTAAATAAGAGGTATACAGGCTATCGTTTTCATTGAACTGGCTCTTGTACCGGAATAAATCGGTCCACGCCATTTATTTCTAAATTTAATCCCACAAAATCGGCAGTTTATCTTCCGACATATCGTTATTGCTTCCCTATGCGAACGCAACCTATTCCCTCAGAATTTGCCAGGTAGCGTTACCGTCAGCATTTTCACTCACTGACTGGTAGATAGCGCTATGATCAGCATTTTATCTCGCTCTCCATCAGGTAGCACCACCGTCCAATCCAGGACTATCTTCGATCAGTGTGAATGCAAACCGATATATAAGCTAACTATTAACCTACATAGTACACTCAATAGTTAAACGGGATTAGGCAATGAGAAAGAGGCCTAAAGTCGTGTTCTCACTGGAGACTTCTCACTGCAGCTAATACCATCAGCAGAACAGCAGACCCTATTGCACAGATTGTCTTTTTATCTGATGGCCGCTCCGTCCTTGAGGCTATCACCAAAGGTAAGCTGCCACAACTTGAAGAAGCACTACAAACCATCAAATGCTTTCGGATAGCACTGCAGTGGATCCCCTCACACTGTGGAGTCTAAGGAAATGAGGAAGCAGACAAGATGGCAAAGGTGGGTGCAGAAGAGAATCAGACAGAAAACATGGTTACCCATACAGAGATGAAGACTATCATCAAGTCACTCTATAGAACACCTCAATCAGAAGATGCCTACCATCATCTCTCGAGGCCAGAGCAAGTGACCATTTTTCGTCTCAGAACTGGACACACCAGACTAAACCAACACATGTACAGGCGGTTCCACCTTACGACATCGCCCGCTTGTCCTTGTGGAGAAGAAGAACAGACCACAGAGCACATACTTCAATGTTGCAGTACGTATCAGCTGCTGAGAGAAGAGATCTGGCCTTTGTCAACCTCTTTTCTTGAAAAGCTGTATGGGCCTGTGGAAGAACTGCAGAAAACCACAGATTTCATCTTGAGAACGGCTCTCCAAGTGTGATATCAGCGATCGAAAAGAAGAAGAAGAAGACTTGAGACTTAACCGGCGTAGCGCAATACTGAGTTATAGCGTTATTTCCGCTTAACTCTTCAGTGAGAACACGCTTTAGACTATATAGATAATCCACATATTGCCATTTATACGTCTGCTATTGTCTAAGGCCTAAGTCTCTAGCGGGAACACGCCCTTAGACATAATGTACAGCTCAGAAATATCTTAACATATGTTTCCCAAACAAAAATAAAAAGTACCGTTGCATACTTTGAACATAATTGGATTGGATGACATCGCGGCCTAAACCAGCAATGTTTCCTTCCGATTCCAGTATATTCCAAATATTCAACAGAGCAGTTCTTATTAGCTTCGGCATGGCATTGTGTCTGTGTTTGTGTTGGAAACACGTTGACTTATTTATTAGCTGAAGGGTCTATTCTATAGTACATCGCAATAAAGGATAATATTGCCATGATGTAATACATAATCACCAACACGTGTAACGTCTCAGCCGCCTTATAAAGATGTTTGCTATATCTATAGGCCGAGTGTTTACTAACTCTCGTTGCTTTCAAATTAGCCGTTTAGATAGGATAAGGTTCTGGCGTCTGCCACCATGCCTCGCGGGGTAAAAGAACACGCACAGAAACCAGTCTTTATTAATAAATCGATGTCTCGCAAATAAGATTAATTATTGATACATATAGTTATACGGTATCCTTGTTTTGCAGGTTCCTACAGAGGAGTTGTGCGATGTATGCGGCGTGTACACCGGCCAGGAGACGTACCCATGTAGAATCTGCTCCAAAATATATCACAAAACATGCTTAACTAAGATTGGTCAATGTCAGGATAGCATGGCTGATGCAGTACTTGAACATGCCAACAATAAGCTCGTAGGGTGGAGTTGCCACAAATGTGTAAGTAATTTTCTTAAAGGGACAATACTCTCATCTCAAATGTTCTAATGCACTGATAGATTATGGTACATAGATACAATATGTAAATACATGTGAATACCCACTTGAATTGTCTAAATCGGTCAATATTTTGACAAAACTTCCGATTTTCAATGTGACCCCACCCCCTTAATTGAGGTATGGAGGCACTTTGGGCAACTTTTATATTAAAAAATCTGTCGGCACCGGAAATTCCACGGAAAAAAATTGGTATAGGATCAATTGCAAACATAAAGTGAACACCATTTCCCTAGAGAGCGAAATTCTGAGACTGACTAAGGCCGTGTTCTTATTAGAGTCACCCAGGAATAATTAAATGCAGGAATTAACAAACCGTTGATGCTAGAACACTATAAACAAACGATCTTTAGTTGCTGTTTTAATTTAAATCTGACCGTATTATACTTGATTGCCGACAACGAGCGCTAAGGCTGGTGCCTCGCAAAAGGGATGTCAGAAGAAAAAGATGAATATTTACCCTGACTTCAGGGGCGAGCCCACAGTGGCTGGAATTACAGATACAGTACAGTATGACGTTATTCCTGATTAAATATCTAGTGAGAACACGGCCTAAATCCTTCTGCACCGCAAGTTCCGTCGTTGTATTAAAATCCTAGCCAAATCTGATCAGTTGTTTTTTATATCACGCTCCGGACACAGAGACAGCTGCCACAAATATATGCACACGCAGACAGACAGATTTGCGACAGACGGACAGGCAGGCAGGCAGGCAGGCAGGCAGGCAGGCAGGCAGGCAGGCGGGCAGTCAGACAGACAGGCAGCCCGGCTCGTAATACGCCTCTTACCCTTACGGGCGAGGCTAATAAAAACAACTGTTAAATATTTTAAACATAATTTTTATTAGTTCAATGTCTTCCAATTCAATTAGCTTCAAAATATTCAACAGAACATTTCTTACAACGTTTTAAAAATTTATTAACTAACACGTTACCTTATTTATGAGCTGTACTGTACAGCAACAGTGTTCAACGTCTCGTAAAATTATTCGCCCACTCCGTATATTTACGATTTATTCACAGTGTATACCAATAATGATGGTATTAATAGTTCCTACATCTATCACATATTACCTTCCGTTTTTAATGTGTTTCATTTTAGGAGAATATATCAAATTTATTGACAGACGATGAAATGATGGGATTGATACAGGCGTTTGAAAGATACGACACAGATAACAGTAAGTTAATTTTCCCCACGCGCTTTAAAAAACCCAAACGATTGCAATATTTAAATCACCTCAGTCCGTCAGGCCGTTAGCCCGTCCAACTATCTCCTCCGAAACCATTTAAGCGGAATTGCACTACATTTTTACGTAACTTACTCGTATGTTTGAGGACGACGAGACGACATCTAGCCTATATTAGACCCCGCCACGGTGGTGTGGTTGGGTGGGGTGTATGGTGGAGCGGGCGGTATTACAAAAAATTGGTGAAATCGTAGAGATGAGAGATGGTGCAGCATCTATTGCACAATCTAGTCTAGCATTGCATTATTTGACTGTTTGTAAAATTTCTATTCAACGAAATAAATAATCTCCAGCGTTAGTTAATATCTATTATAAAACTTTGCTTGACAGATATACCTTCAAAATCACCTTCTTTGATCATTTCGAAAATGGTACATTTTGCTTTGAGCACACATCCCGGCACGGGTTAGTCTATTGCTACAACTGTGGCTACTTGAAATAATTACCATCGACCAAAAAGGTGTTGAGTGTGATAGCCGTCGTCGTCGTCGTCGTCGTCCCCACAGCCAGCCCCGCCGCCGCTGCCGCCACCAGCGCTACCACCACCACCACAATCATCATCATCATCATCATCATCATCATCATCATCATCATCATCATCATCATCATCATCATGATGTAAAAATTTATTCGTTTTGTCAAAGCAGTATATAATACTATTTCGGAATTTGCTTGTTTTTTCTTAAATGTCTCACAGTTTTCAGATTCTACTGCATAAATGTGAGTGCCAATGGTTCACCACTCTTTTTGCAAAAGAACCCCGATAAACTAACATTGGCATCTATCTATACCATACTCTTAACTTATATGGCTGCCATCGTGATTTCTGTTTGTTTGGTTCATGTTTAAACTATTGACATTATATTTTATTTTTAATGATCTTGCAAACTTTGATAACATTCTGCCATCCATTTGCGCGTATGTGCGTCAGGGGCGCCGGAAGCAAATTTGGGGGGGGGGGCGTGGACAGGCTCCACAAAAAGGGCGCACTGAATGGCATTGTCTGGAGGAAGATTTGAAATGGATGTTCCCCACCCCTCGTCTCATAGAATGGTGTTCGGGGATAAGCACCTTCCTAACCATCACAAGAAAAAAATCATTGAAAGGTGCAGGGTCATGACACGATTTCCTGCATTCTGAGTTTCTTATGATTACGTATAAATATTAGAGCAATGTTAATCGAAGAACTTAAGTATTCTTTGGTCAATTGAACATATTCCCAATTCACAATGTGAGCGAGTGGGCGGGCGGGTTGTTGTATCAGATGCACGCGTTGGATGTGCGTGTATTCGTGCATGTGTGCAAACTCCAAGATGGCCACCAACAAAATCGATCAAGCAGCTTTCCGGGACCAACCTTAGATCTGAACCTATGGATTCTTCCTGCCAGCAGTTCTTAAGGACTCGCTTAAAGAATACGATGGACATATGCTGGATGAATAGACAGATGAGGTAGCAACACAATTACGTCAAATTAGTAACATACTATTCAACAGCTAGTGTGTATGGAAGAAGTAATTTAAATTATGATTTCGCAGCCTCTTACTTAGCAATATTGGCGTGTGTGTGTCAGAGGTACATTTTGTCCCGGACTATTCAAAGGAGACCTTCAAATATCTGATTTTGTTTACGTGGGGATGGTGGCATGCCGTTTATGGTTAGAGCTCAAAGGGCTTGGCATGGCTAAAGATCTCCTTGGATACGAGATCGAGAAAAGTATCACGACCGTAAGAGAGGGTAGAGGTGGGTGAGGTGGGGGAGGGGGAGGGGTGGGTGGGGGTTGGGGGAAGGGGTGGGTGGTGGTGGTGGTGGGGGTGGGGGTTGGGGTGGTGGTTGGGGTGGAGAGCTCATACGCATATAAATAGCACAGTATTAAAAATCAAGGAAAATGATATTTATTACTTAGAGATGTAGGAGACATAGGAGATGGCTTCTAAGCGCATCTAATATTTACATTCTTTCGATGGAGGCCCCAGCCACACCCTCCTATTCTATATACGTGTGTGGCGGGAGGGGGGGGGGACAAATCTTAGACACATTCCTCAAAGAAACCCACCGACATTGCACTTCGGCCATATGTACACACATTATTTCTACCTTTGCATCTGCTTCACACGTCAATTAAAACTTTGAGTTTGAGAGTTGCTGTTAATTCTAATATCCCTTAGTGTTTCCACATTGCTGCACCCAGCCTCCCAGCATTGCACATATAGTCTATTCTACCCACTAAGCAAGGCATTAACGGAGCGCGGACCAGTATCACTTCAAAAATTCAAATAGCCTATAACTATATATCTCACCTATACCTGTAAAGATACATGCAACGTTTACAGAAAAAAAGTCAATATGTCACATGTAACTGCCACTACATAAATAGCGTTTGCATTGATGATTTGAATCGGCCTGGAAGCACTCCCATATTACTTTATGGACTTGTGTTAATGTCAAAACAACCAAACTTTAATACAACTGCTCAGTATGCTATGAATATTCTAAAAATTGAGTTTAACGTTCTAAAGTAAAGTTTATTAATTTTTCGCATAAAAACGGGTAAAGGGCACAGCTGCCCCTGCTGCCCCCCCCCCCCCCCCCTGCCCAAAGGGCAACCGGGGCAGCAGCCCCCTCCCCTCGTCCTTCCGGCACCCCTCTGATGTGGGTATGCGCATGCGCAGTTAGTATGCGTATGCGTATGGGTGAAGTGCGTATTTGACTATATCCACGTGTGTGTACATTGATAATTCACAAACTATCCCTATCCGCAGAGTTCAGCATATTCCTACTCGAAGCATTGTCAATTACCATCACATGACATCCGGTTACGTCTGAACTTTGAGCGATTTTTGACGGACACGTACACGCATACGCATATGGGCACGTAGTCCTATCGGTTTCATATGACTTCACTTTTAGGCATACGCGCACGCAGATAAACTGTATATACGCATACGCACATTTATGGCAGGCGGCTTTAAGTTCTTACGCAAAGCATTGCTTGTGCGCTTGCGTGCTCGCTTGTATCCGTGCGTGTGTCCGTCTGCGTGTGCGTACATGCGTGAGTGCGTGCATACGCATACGTCAGTCTGTGTGCTAGGATTTGGCTCAAATTTTACCAAAGCAAAGGATTTTACCGTGGACGTGGATTTCCAGAGTTAAATCGGTATACAAATAAAAACCCTTCTCCAGATCGGATCAAGTTCTCGATCTATTGACGTCTCGAAGCTACGCGTGCGATGTGGCTAACACACTTAGCACAAGAAAGAGCGTGAACGTACACTAGGATTCCAGTGCATTGGCCGTGATCCAAGAAAATTGGAAAATCGAAAATACCTCGAAAATCTGAAAAATCCAGAAAATTAGAAAAAAACTTTGAAAACCTGACAAAAATGGAAGGATGAACGTCTACAATATCTGGTTGCCGTTTTAAAGTTTTAAGTAGTGGGTAAGTAACTTTCAACAGAATGCTTAGTAAATTGTAAATTCAATAGAGACATACAATTCGTACACTAGGGATGTACTTTTCAATCTTCTTGTCGGAGTTATATGTCATTATAATTGTGACGTCATCTAAATAGTGGCGTAAATGATTATGATATCAGATACTTCAATCACAGATCGGATCCCTCCAAAGATACAAGAAGTCTATACGTTCTTCCTGTCTCGATGACGAGTATACTTCAAACTATTCAGTAGCCAGTGTATCTGGTACAGTTGAAATATAATGAATGACATGCTTATGTGCGATCGTTGTAAATTTGGGTAATCGCCTGCTGGACTGGCCGTGAGATTTGGAACTTGTTTGACAAAATTGATATTTTGGTATAGATGATATCTTTATGTTCACAATAAAGAAAAAAATAATGGCAGCAATTTAAGGTGGTTATCAAGTCTCACATGGTCAATTACCCAAAATGGCTCAAATGAAGGCTTATAATGTTTTCTCGTACTTTAAGGTAAGCTAATATTCTCTAATTCCATTGTCAAGTTGACAACGTACCAGAAAGTGCCCCATTGGATTGACTTGGGAGAATGTATTTGTTTGCTTAAAAGATATTCATATTCAATAAACAGAAACACCTTGTAGATGAATGTTACAAAGTGGTATATGACCTATCAGGTTAAACATATTAAACAAAAACATTAAACTCCAGTAAACTGAATTAAATAAACAATAAATGCCAACATAATGTAGAAATAAATGCAATAAACTAATTAATATATAATAGTGAGGGGACAATTGTCATAATTTAAATTCTCGTGTGCAATGTCGGTCTAAAGAAGTTTTATGATCTTATCAGCTGCTCTCGACCATAAATAATGCAAAAAATATGTTTGGCATTTTTTCCTATGCCTTTTACCATATATGGAGATTTTTCAAATATTGGGACATGCCCAAATATTGTAAAAAATTAAAATTTGCTCCAAAAGCTTACAATTTGGTATTAACATCGAATTTTATGTGCTGAATTCACACATGACCAAATATGGTAAAAAATTAAAATATGTTGCATGAGGCATACAAAATTGTATGAATTCAATTTTAACATCTAAACCACACATTCGTGCGAGTAACTGAGCGACAAGAAAACAAGACAAAATACTGTGCAAAATAAAAAACATTTTGTTGCCGTTCCACGCGGATTTAAGGCGACCTTTTTGCTTTTAGGTATTAAATTAGACAAAATATAGCCAATGTCTGAAAACTTATGCGCAAATATGAAAAACGATCTATGCAGTAAGTCAGTCGAAATGTGGTTTGTGTAGGCCAGCGTCTTTTTCTCAGAGGCGAAGGTACTGACCTAGACCTTGTTTGGACTAAAACCATTCTACTCTTAGAGGAAGGGATTACCGAACTACTTAGGCCATGTTTGGATTAAACTCATTGTTAATCTGAGAGGAAGGCACTGACCTACTCAGGGCATGAATCGACTAGAATCATTGTAGTGAAACAAGAATTTCATTGGGCCAACTCATCATCAACACTAAATTCTACTTCAAAGTCACTTGGAAGTTCATCATCATTGAGTTCATGAGTGTTTTCGGAGACATTGTCACATTTTCGACATTGGCACGCATCAGTACATATCAGACCATGCTTCTTACACCTACATCGATCTGTCACACATTTGGTCTTGCAACCATACATCATCAGTTCAATCATGTCCGTTGGGGCACGTAGTTGATCAGTAGCAGTTGGTATCAGAGTGTTATCTGTTAATGTCCACTCAAAGGAAACTGGATCAGGATGGTGAAGAATAGGTTCCATGGCATGTCTCAATATGTAGGTCACACAATGGCTACGTAATCTTTTGAAACGAAGAGCAGAGAGTGTTGGTGGAAACATTTCTGAACCTTTCTGATTTTTAATAGATAAATACCACCTCAAAGCTGGGATTGAAGTTACAGTGTTTGGACGTCGCTTACAATAAATATCTAAAACAAACTTTTCCAGGCCTGCTATTACATCATCTGTAGGCACTAAGTTATTAGAACCAACCATTTTAAACAGCGCTAAATCATTATCGCCATACTCAAGGAAAATCTTGAAGCATTCTGTTTTTGACTTTCCAAAAAATCTTCTAGTTTGGTCACATCCAGTAAAAACATGGGACGCGAGCAAAGCTTCTGCATGTGATGGCCCAAGAGACATGTACATTTTTCCAATATCAATGTCTCGAAGGGCTGCTGAATGGCCTGTTCTGAATATTGTACTTGTGCAGAGTTCTGGGCAGAAATGTATAAGCAACAAGAAAACATCAGTATCTGGTGAAACGATGAAAAGTTCTGAAAAAGGATTAGACTTACAGACATTCTTTGTTTGTAAGAACATAAGTGTATCAGCTTCTTCCTGATTGTGATGGCGAAGGATTTCTGGATATTAGACACACACTCGGTGTCAGATGAGACAACAAATCTTTTGCCCATTTCTGTTAAAGCAGTGACCGTGTGTTGAGCAAGACACACTGTTAGATCCTTCTTTGTCTCGATGTGTGACAATAGCTGTTTGAGTGTAATGTTTACTATGGATGTAGAATCTGTTATGATGTAGTGAATGGCTTTTCCAGATGTTCGCCTTTCTCTAGTCTGCTCCTTAAGAGACGCTTGCATGTAACTATCGAAGACTAATCGAATCTCGGTAAATCCTTCTCTTTTTCGAATCAGGTTATCGATGAACACATCACTCAAATCTTAATTTCTTTTGTTTTCACAATCTGATTTACTAATGCCATACCACCAAATATAACTAGTTTAGAATCATTGGTACATGGCGATTGTGTTGTACCTATTATGGAATCATCACTACTGGCATTTGAAGACTGCATCATAGTTGGCTTTGATTTGTTAGCTGTATCTTCAATAATATGCAGAAGTTTGATTTTATCATTGCATGGCAACAGTTGTCCATCAAAGCTGAATAGAGAACATGATGTGACTGAAAATTCATACTGTCCAATAAGTTTATGTAAATCAACTTCAGGCCGTTTCTGTGAGACTACTAGGATGTACTGCATAAGTGTTCAGTCTTAGCTTTTAGCTCTACCATATGCCCTTCCAACTTTGTTTTAAGAATCTTTGCAGCAGATTTAAATGTGAGAAGATTCCTCTTCTTCATTTCAGACCAAAATACTGATTTCACCTGTTATTCGTTCATCCACAAAGGTTGTGTACAGGTCTTGTCCAATGAGCCGTTGACTCACCATATCTGTCTCTGCTTTGTCAGACAACACTGCTTTGATATCAAATTGTAGACTAATTGTGAATCATCAAATCTGACATCAAAGGTCTCAAAAATGCCATTCAACTTACTAACGGACATAAAACGAGCATTCATCGAACCAGTGAGTTGATAATGGTGTGCTCTCGCATAATTCGTCACATTATTCGACAACCAAATTTCATCACATATACTGTTCAACTCAGGAGCAACTATACCAAATCTATACAGCTGCCTTGTTAAGTAAGAGACCTTTAACGCCACCCAAAACTTTCAATGCACGGTTTTCCTGCTCGATGCCATGGTCTGGACCAATAGCACTAAATGCTGCAACACTTTAGTGACTAAAAATGTCCTTCTAAATACCGCCATGCATCTGGTTCTTTCTCTTTCAACTGATGCATTTGCGCTAAGTACGCTGCCATTAGACGGGCATAGTTGCGAAGGGCGTACACGAAAACGTATGGAATCATCAGATCAAGTGCAGACATGTGTAAGTTCAAATTGCCTTGCCGTGTAGCATGTGTGAAGAGAAGCAATATCTCATACATAGCCATGCAATTTCTCAAGAACTGTGCTTGGTGTGTCAACGAATTATCCTAGTTTTGCAAATTCGTTAAGATTTCAGCTTCACTAAGATCATTAATCAGTTCCTCATGGGTACGCCGAAGTGTAGGATCAGCTGAACTCTGATTTTCAAAGTTCAGTAGATACACTGATACTAGCGACCTCGGTTTGTCATCAACATAAGAGTATTTGACTAAAAATTGCTTGCTGTATCGTTTATGCAAGGCAGGATAGTGTCATGTATTCTTCCATAGCACGTTTCATTATGCTTTCCACATAGAATCTGGTCTAAGAAAGCTGGCCCATAAATTCCAGCCTCGATAAAAATTTGGTCTAGTCCACTACACTCAACATACTTTCCAATTGCTTTAAGGAACGTGAATACAATATGAAGTTCACCAAGCTTGAATACAAAATTGTGGTTGATGATTTCTTTTGCACGAAGTTGCATTGTTTTGGCATATAACTGAAGGTCTAAGGTAATTATTGTCTTACTCTGCTTTGATATAGCAGTAGTGATGTTCTGGCAAATCTTCAGTGCCTTGTAAATGTTACCCCGATCTGTTGGTTTGATCTGTTGGTAGACCATGGTATAGTGGGAGGCCACAATAAACTGTTATCGGCAGTGCATCAGTGAGCATGGAGTTATAGGCTGCCCATGTAGGAGTTACACTTTCCGAATTTGGGTTTAATGTTTTTGTAAGAAACCAGATATAATCCCATATGTGGTAAGTGTCTATATCAACTGTATCTGATACAAATGCTGGATAATTAGTATTTGGAGGGTCAGGCTTTATACAAGTCATTGATGGTGGGAACGGATCATGCTTGAGTGACTTGGTCTGATCGCATTCTATACTAACCGTATCACAGGTAGTTATTGTAGTCATTGTTTGATATACAATTTGTGCTGTGCTATGAAATTCTTCTTTGCCATCGGGAGTGTCATTCTTAAAGTCACAATTGTCAATTGCGAAGTACACAGGAACATTTTGTTGTATCGATGGTGGCATATAAACACCATTATTTTCACTCATCATCTTGATAACAGAACTTGATATATCTGTTTCTATCTTAAGCACCTTCTCATAATCAATAGATAAATTTAATGTAGCTAACGTGTTCACAAGGGCCTTGCTTCTGGTTTCTTATGAATTAAAAATCCTAATCCAACGGCAAATGACGTTTCTTTGGTTTGATAGAAGCTTTTCGTGCTATTGGACTTGGGTGCATAGTTTAATTGGCGATTGGTTTTTGTACTTTGTACTATAATTTGTGTAACATTATCAACAGCCTGGTCAATGGGAGAGCATCTTTTCTCTGTCTCCAATCCGGTGCTTGGTCCAGCAATAATCCACTTGATCAGAGTTTTCAGTAGATCAGGTGATTGGTAGTCATGAAGGGAACCAGTAAACTGCCAGGGGTTGCTTTTATCCATATCGGTCCGAACTAACTTGGCTGCTCGAAAAAGGAGATCGACATCATCACTTATATTGTCCAGTGCCGAGTCAACAATGTCATCCTTGGTTTTTGTAGAGCAGATTTTTTCTGATTCGTTTTTACGTTTCGTCCTAATGAGTTCAGTGTCTAGTATGCTTTCACTAATAAGTTGTTTCACATAGCGCTTGTAATTAGAACCAATATTATTATGCTGATTGTCTAGCCGGAGATTAATGTATGTGGTATTGATGTTATTCATGTTCATAGAGGTACCTGTCGGATACAATAACTCGCACTGAATCACGCTCTGGATTTCAATGTCAGCGATAACTTGGGAAGTTTGGTCTATTTCCCGAGTTTCCAGATTTTCCCCTGATTTTCTACACTTCGATGGGTATATATTCAGCACCGTTGTTGATATTGAACATCATTTGCTACTGCGTCGGAAGGATCTGAAAGTGTATTTACCCGGATAAAGAAACTCTTCGCAATAAGCTTCTGAGAAACTTCGAGCATCTTTATTCCTTTTTTTGTCATGACTGTGCAACCGACCACCTGGTTTCTGAGAAATAATGCAAAGATCTGAGTCACATGGTGACGATACTGATCGAAGTTGTTTCTGTGATATCTCTGTATTGCTGCTCGTGGATGCTGACACATTAGGTGTTTGTGAAGAAGATGGTCGACCTTGTTTCGGTGTAACGAACGATGCATTCTGTTGGCTGGCTGCCTTTTTGTACCTTTCGGTTTTAAGTTCCTCTCGTTAACTATACCACTATAACAATCCTTATGATAAAATGCATTGTATTCAAACAGTGTGTCGATAGTTAATGCACTTAATCGTTTGTGAACGGGTGTAACATTAATATCTCCGAGACTTGCATATTCGCTGAGAAAAGTCAATAGCTTTTTCAAAGATTCTGGCTTAGGATTTTGCGAGCAGGTTCGTAAGTCTGATTTTTGGCAAACAACGCATAACAAGAAGTTTGTTTCCAACCACGCTCTTTTAGGCGTAGATCCAGCTTCATTGACAAATATCTGGGGACAAAGAAGAGAAAACGTAATTAATTTAAATATTAAAAAAAAATTTATGAAGACCAATTATTCCAGCGAATGACGAGTCTCGCCCTCCCGCCATTTAAATGACATTGTCATTGCCATTTTAACCCCAAAATAACTACATTCCTACAGGGTCATAAGAACAACATGTCATGCAAGGTTGGTCGATATCCCTGTAGGAGAACCTAAGTTATTGTGCCCTGACACACTCATATAAAGGGTTATTGCAACAGTCTCGTAAACACTTAGTGGGCCAGACATGAACACCAATAGTATAGAATAGAGTAAAAATATTATATTTTTGTAAGTTTCTCACTTGAATAACTGTCTCTTATTGAGCGGATTATTCCAGTGTGAAGTTTTCTAAAACATTTTCTTGTTGGCCTATTTGTGATTTTAGGATTTCTACATAAGCGATCTCTGCTTACCATACCAATACTTAGTGTCAGAGAACTAGAGAAATGTTATTTTTGTAACCGGATTTGACAATCAATGACTTATAATTCATGAATTCTGACTTCAGATTCCGATTCAGCACTCAAATATTGTATACGGGGCATATGTTTCCCACAATTTGGAGATATTTGAGATTTTAACAATATTTGGGTATGCACAAATTTTTGAACATGACAAAATATGGTAAAAGATCAAGAAAAAAATGCCAAACATATTTTTGGCATTACTTAAATACCAAATATGCAGAATCAATCAAAAAATGCTTTAGACAGTTAATGCACACGGGATTACAATTGCTCCCTCACTATAATTCTAAAATTCAACAACATCAATGTTAGTAATACACCATTTTAATATTAAAAGTCATACGTTCAAACTTAAAAATCCGTTTGAAAACAATTATCCAACATATTTTCCATTTCGAAAATTACTGTAGTGTAAATATCTACACTTATATGAATTTTCACTAAGGTACATGATACCAGTATCTAAAAACATATTCCATTTTACTTCTACTCCCAATTTCTAAAACTATCCTAGTACGGACTACTTGAATACTAGGAACTTTTGTTTTACTATGAGTCATTATTTCTACAATTACCCTAGCATACGGTTATTCACTAATATGAAATTCGTGTTTTACTTATAGTTTTCTTTTCTAGAATTCTCCTGGCACAACTGTTCAATTCAAAGAATGGCAACACTGCATATTAAAATACAATCAGGCATAGATTAGGCAGCAACAGCTACTGTCATATCTATTTTGTTTGGTCAATATTATGGAAAAGCCAATAATATACTTGTCATAGTACTAGGCACTATCTATGGTGGATCAGGTGTAACAATGGCTTCATTTACAATTGAAAAAATTCCACCCCTACAGGCCTACACTACCTTTTTGTCCCTTCATTGATCTGCAAATTCACCCGGAATATGTGAGGGTAGAGAAACGAAAACAGACTTCAGTACATTAATATGATTAACGGTGTGGTCAGTGTTGTGATTTTAAACTATTGAGTATCTACATTTCTAAATACTCCAAATTCCAAAACGTAAACAAACATGTACAATCATTTCACCATTGTGTGAAGTCATTAAGATCATGAAATAAAATCGTCTTAGCCATTATTTCTATCCTGGGCACCGGCTTAAATGCATCGAGAACTTTCTTTACATAGCTCTAGAACGTCAACATCTTGGGACTTACAGTAAACAAATGAGTCAGTGTATCCTCCAAGTTGAAACAAAAGACACATTTATCATCTTGAGCCACTTAGGTTTGCTATTATCATTCGGTGATCCAGAGTCGCCTATATATTAATCGCCAAACAACATCTCTTACTTGATTGGGAATGTGTAACCATGCCCCAAGTGGTGTATTCATAGTGTTCCTACAGAACAATGCATAGAAGAGGCTTTATTTCACCCCTTCTGATTAGATTATACCACGCCTTTGTGGCTACATTGCATAGAATTTCTAATTCATCATACTTGATTCTCAAATTAGAACCTTGTACGTCTTATCAGGTAAAGGAATCATTCTTTGTGCATAGCATTGCGAACCCGACTTAGCAGATACCCAGCATCTATTGGCCGAGGTTTTCGTATTATTTCAGACAAAGGTTTCCATCGTCTAATAATTAGGCCAATGATATCACATATATATTTAATTCCTTTTTTCCCCCAAGCTAGGCAATTTGTTTTGGTACTGAATTTGACTATAGCCCTATAACTTAAAAGCCATCACACATTCCCAACTCACAGAGTTAACTTTGACTATATCAAAGGCTTCCACAGATTTTTGCAAATCGAAAAACGGTTGTGGAACATGTCTATGGTAAGACGGAGGCTCACTTGCACAACAGAAGTTGTCTGTAGAAAAAGGCATCATTTTTTCCTATTAACGTTCTTGAAACATATGCCCACTGAATGTCATAGTAAAGTAAAACATGTAAAAACTTAAACTTTAATGCAATGCTCTTTGTGTTATTATTCACGAAATTAAGACCACCGTCACATATTTTATTATTGCTGGTTTGTTTTGAAACAAGACATGAGTTGCCCTCCCATAGAATGTCCATAAAGATTTTGTTAACTTCATTTTCAACATGCTTAGACATATAAATTATAAATGCTGTATACCATAATTTTGGCAATACTAATGAATTAATAACCAAAACCCTGCCGAAAATTGTCATATGCCGATGCTTCCAAGTATTCTGGGTTTTCTTTAATTTAAATATCCTCTCTTCCCAATTAATGGTCTCATTCCCAGCACTACTGAAGTGACTCCATAATGTCTTAATTGTGCTTTCCGTCCATTGCTTATTTATTGGGGTATCTACCCTCCATCGACACAAAAATAATTCGGTTGATTTGTCTTTATTAATTATAAGCTAAGAAGCAGTTGGAAGTCAGCTCAAATTTGATCAAGTCTGCTAAAAACTGGATTCTTCCCAGCAAACACTGTCATCTGAATATTGCGACACTTTGATGGGTGTTGGAACACATTCAACGCATATACAACGAAATCTGAATTGGCCCTAGTTGTTTCTCCTAAGGTTTCCATTGCGATAATAAATACGTAAGGGGGAAATGGGCGCCCTTGTCGCACACCTCGCTCTGCGATAATACATTCAGTTAAATAATTATTAACTAATTATGCACTACTTTTATCATTGTAAAGAATGTGTACCCATTTATTAACATTAGGGCCTAATGATGGGCCTTACCCAAAATGTCTCAGAGACTTAAAAAGAAAACTCCATTCTAATCTATAAAAATCATTTTCATTATCCAGCACCTGGGATATTATCTATTACTAATAAGCGGTATATATCTCGTATTAATAATGTGTTCATTATTATGGATCTACCAAGTATAGTTTGGTCTGTGTCAATAACTTCATTTAAAACACCATTTAGCGTTCCTACAAGAGCTTTAGAAATTATCTTATGATTAACATACAGGTCTGTAATTTTCAAAATGTTCTCGCTCTCCATTTTTGAAGACCAACCATATATAAGCTTGGAACATTTAAAGCGAGAGCTTGCTCTGCTAAAAAATCTGACGAACTACTGATGAATAAATTATCGGCCAGTGAGATGCCAACATATTACATAAAATTCACCTGTCATCCAATCAGCTCCTGATGTTTTGCCTCGTTTCATTTTATTAAGGGCCATGGTTAAATCTCCTAACGTTAAATTACCTTCACGAAAGCCCTTGTTACTTTCCACAAACATATTGTTTACATTAGATAGCATATTAGATGATATTTTCATCATTGCCGTCCGATCTATATAATAACTGGCATACTGGTTAAACAGTCGACATAATTTCAATGTAGCCATCCCTATTTAAATTTCTAATCATTTTCTCCAAGCCTCTGTAATTTTCTAAATTGTAGAATTTTGTGGGTTTCTCTCCTATTATAATTGCATGCTACTTCTTATTATTGTACTTTCAGCCGCGTGTCTATTAATGTGTGCTAGATTTTTTTGCGTGCCTTTACCCATTCAGTTACATGACTATCACCATTGGCAACACTTCGAGTATTCAAAATTAATGATCGTTCCAGTTCTTATCTTTACGCGTATATATATATGCACAAACACTGCTTTAACATACTCCCACGACAATAACAAATTTTCCTAAGAATCATTATTTCGTAATTTGAACTGCCAAAGGCTATTTACATAGCGCTAAATCTCTATCACCTAACAAAGAATTATTAAATTTCCAGAAACCTGAACCACGCTTAAGCCGATCAGTATCATCCACTATTATATAAAACATTCTATGATCTGAGGTGACCGGGTAATTACCTACATGTTTAAGATTCATCTTCAAACATTCCCCAATATGAATCATATATCCAGTCGCGATACGACCGTCTTCAGAATATCGACTATCATCAGAATACCATGTAAATTCACAGCCATCTGGTTATAATATTCTATAGCTGTCGAATAAATTATGTGAATCGCATAGCTATTTCAACCTCACATGAGATGTTTCACTATATCTGCCAAACCTGCTCATATCTCGTGCATTATTAAGAATAGGCCTTCAATTAAAATCACCACCCAAAATGAGGTTTCCGGAATTACCTTGCGAACGTTTGTAATATTGTTAAAAAACTATTCTCTGGGAATGAGATGCAGGCGAATAACTCATTACCAATGTGAAAACACTTGGACGGTCAAAGCTAACTATCCCAGCGACCGTTGCTGTCTGTTAATGCTGAAATAATATTAACACAACTCAGAGCATTGGGTAAAAATTAAATTACAACACCAACACTTTGCTCATTAGCAAGTGAATAAAAAAAGTTCTCCGCCTACTAATTGTTTAAATTTATCAATTGCCTTATATGAGAGAGAGAGAGAGAGAGAGAGAGAGAGAGAGAGAGAGAGGGAGAGAGAGAGAGAGAGAGAGAGAGAGAGAGAGTGAGAGCGAGAGAGAGAGAGAGAGAGAGACTTTTGTATGGGGTAGGAGATACATAAGCATCTGTACAGAACACTGCTAACGTACATATATTCATGCAAACTGTTATGCACTCACGCAAAGACAATGAAGAGATTGCAGAGACCAGAATCCGTATGTATTGAATCATTCGTGTCGCGCGAGAGCTCCTTCGATTCGAGATCGAGAAAAGTATCTCGTGTGTAATGAGCGGAAATTAGCGTTGTAAATTTTGCCAGAATTTGGCGAAAAAGAGAATTGAATCTTGAAACGACACGATACATAACAGACAATGTTATTTCACCCACAATTTGATGATATAAGGCCCATAGTCTTCTATATGAAAGATAGCTAACAGAAAAATAGTCCCTCTTAATTCGGGGTAAAATTCAAATCGGTCGCACACAAATGAAGACGAGAATTTGCTGACATTGCAACCAGAGGACGGACCGAGTTTAATGTCTATCACGCTAGTGATAGAGGAGTTAAGATGCTACCAAAATTAACATGATCCACAGTGGTACGTTTACAGTTCACTACGGAGATAGAGTGTGTCCCGCCCTGTTTGGTCTCCGAAGTTGAGTCTGTGTAACAGTCTAGTCACTATGATGACGTGGCAAAATGGATGGCCATTACTTATTCTCAGTATAAAGCCCAGGCTCTAGTTTTAGATTGTTATAGAAGACAAAATGTTACGTGAAGTTGAAGTTTAATACCTGATCCAAAATGTATTGATGAACATTTAAATGTGCTGTCTATCAAACTTACATATGACCTCAAAGAATGGAACATTGAATATTCCTCTGTCGAAGCTAGAGGGTGGATAGAATCTGATGCTGGATTGACAGTATTATGATTTGACTATTTACAGTTCCCACCAACCTTTTTAAAAGCAAATTAGTGTTTACAGATTATCGAGCAGATTATGGACAAAGTAATGCCGAATCTAATGGCGGATATTGTGCACGAACAAAAAGACCTAAATCAAAGTGTGTAATATTGACAAATATGATGCGTAGAATAAGGGAGGAGTATGCGAACAGTGGTGATTCTGAATTCTTGACAGTGCATGTGATACTAGTGAGGATTCACGCTGTTCACATAGCATCATCGTACTAACATACGCCCACTCACATAGCTTCGCTGTTCGTGGCCGTACTTGCAGGCCTTTGATTTCCTGCTATGTGACGAACGGGTTTCAGTCCGCCAATCAGATTTTTGCCTACTTCAATCTAGGTTTCAATCTAAAAATAGAGGCGTGGCTTCATGCAAATATCGACGGAGAGCTCGCGAGACACGAATGTCAAGCGATGTGAGTGGGATTATATTAGTAGGATGATAATAACTGTGTTTCACCAGAACACATCTGTTTGCAGTACCACATAGTATAAATGTAGGATGGATGTCAAAACCTTGCTTGTTCAATGGCGTGTTTAGAATGCATAGGGGTTTGTTCAAACATGACTTCAGCAAAGAAAATATCGTGATAACAATGACTTAGATGCACGACTTGGTCATGTACAAATATACATGTAGGCCTAATTCAGCATTCCATAGTATCCATCTATCATCTGACGTCATATTACATCATAATCAGCTAAGTGGCGTAGAGGATGACGTCATAATCATAACGTCATAAATTCTATTTGGCCCATCTTAATAGGCCGACACGTTGCACGAATTGTATATCTCTACTATTTAATAAAGACGCTGTTGAATATGCCATAGGCAGCAACAGCGCCCAGTCAAATTAGTTCCAAAATATTCAATAGCTTACCTGTATAGTTTTCTGGAAATTGATAGTCAGGAAGTTCAGAGATCGATCGATCCCAATACGAACGAGGTGTGGGTGGAGCTTAGATAGAGATGGGCGGGGCATAGATAAAAATGGAAAGGTGCATAGATACGTTTGTAAATTTGCATGATAGACGCAAAAGTTGGATTAAAAACAAATTCAAGTCCGAAAATAACAATGTTTTGTTCGTCATCTATTTAGTCAACACCATAATGTAGGCCCTATCCTGTCTTGTTTACATTTTCGCTGTCGTCGTCGCTAGGAAACATCTGCGGCGTTTCGGGGCAGGTAGGCCTACGCATTATCTGACATTTTCTTACGGTTATCTAACTAATGAAAATCTGTCGGTGAATATTACACGTTTGTTCTCGAGAAATATGGAACGGCCTAAATATGATAAATAAGATTACATTTTTGATATTTCACAACGATGCAGCTAATGTACCGAGACAAATATGAATAATAACGATTGCAACTTGCCCTGGTGACAAACTGTAGTAATCTAACAATCTCATCGATTCCAACCATCAAAAAACCATGAAAAACCATGTCCGCCAAAAATATATAATTACATTTTAGCTATGTCATGGAGATGACTGTGATGAACAAAAAGCCATGAATGATTAATATGGTATTATTTGTTCTGGGTCAAACGGTTCTTTGAGTTGACTACAGCCGTAGATCGAAGTATTGACGGCTGGTGCCTCTAGAGTCAGTCCGCGTGAAAACACTTATTGATTGACGCTACTGTACAGATCGTAAATACGTTAACCGAGTTTCAGGACAAAAACAGAAACACGTTAGTCAATATGATTTTGAACACGGAATAAGGCACGTTCTGTTGAATATTTTGGACGTAATTTGATTGGAAGCCATTGCTGTTAGGCAGCAATGCCATCCAATCAAATAAAGTCCAAAATATTCAACAGTACGTTCTATTTTGCTTTGAAAACACGTTAAGCTATTTCTGAGCCGCGGTGTATGTGATAATAGACTGCACCGACATATATCACGGTGTAGATAATTATTGCTACTTGCATAGGTTCAGACTTACAATATTATGCCTATATTATTTTCGATCCGCCCTATTGCGGACGTTACTAGGTACGTGGATATGGAGCTTCGACCTTTGAACTCGAAATGCAAAAACGGCAAAATCATTCCCGATTAAATAAATACATCGAATAAAATTTATAAATAAAAATATATTTGTCATACCGTTTTAATAGGGACCGAATTTGTTACCTGTCAGCTCGTTATTTGTATTTTTATTCAGCAATAGCCGCCTAATTTTTAGAAGTTTAGAACTATGTACAGTATTTTTAAGAATTAGAATTGCACATTTTTTTTGGAACTGAACAGATTGTGTAGAGCTGCGCATTTCTGTTTGGTCGGGTTGGGTGGGGGTGGTGGGGGGGGGGGTCACCTGGTTAATGCTTAATGCTTATGGTAAATTGGAATGAGCGAGGATGTTTAACTATTCGTACTCGAAAGACCAAATACGAAATATCCTTTACCGTATAATAATTATTCTGTTTTGTAATTTGAAACTAATTTGACTGGATAAAACAGCTCGCAGTCAAAGTAGTTTCAAAATACTCAACAGCTTACCCGTAAAGTTACCTGGAAATTTAGATTCTATCATTCTAACCACAGGGCTTAGGCTACGTGGTTATAACGATTCGCCGAAATATATAGTCCCAAGGGAGAAAAGCCATCAAATACAAAGCCAGGGGAGAACGTCATTGCATACATCTACTAAGCGTGCTGCGAGGTGACCTCAAGAAAGCATGACTATGTACACTCAAGTAAGGAATGGACCTGAGGAAGCTAAGGATTTCGGCTGAGAGCAAGACATGCTGGGCAAAAGCGAAGGAGGACTGATTGCACCTGTAGGATGGTTCTACTATTACAACCGCGGAATACGGTAATCATACATAAGGGAGGAAAGACTAAATCGAGGGGTCCATTTCTAGCTATACGCCGCCCATTTCCAGCTCCGCCTACGTTGTAATTGAGTTGGAATTAATTTATATACTTTCAACCCTAAATAACTAGAATCCCAATTTCAAGGTAATTGACTATGGCAGCAACAGCGCTCAGTCAAATTAGTTTCAAAATATCAAGAGAATGTTTATTAAAAGTTTAAATATTCACGATGGAGCTAGATACGCAATTTATTATTCATTTTAATTGTGACGTTAGCCTACATGTGGCGTAATTGATACTTGAGTGATAGACTTGGCAGCCATCTTGGATTTTAATCTATTCTCTACTTTCTCAGCTGATTAGCCGTTTCTTTCCATTTTGTAAACTGACCAGTTCCAATCAGTTTGCACGGGCCCATGCCATGCTGTGTGGGAGTGATCTATACCATCTCCTGATCAGGAAGGCACTTCTGATATTCTTCTTATGGAAAATCCAACATCCCTATTGACAGTTTGTCCCAAGCACATGCCAACTGTGCATCCCGCATAAGGACATTTTCAACATCTTGAATGCTTTTTGAAATTGAGGGATCCGATCTGACACTCAGATATATTACGTCACCCTGAACTACGTGACATATGTTGGCTGCCGTCACAATGCATAGTGACGTATCTATAGCTCCGTTATGAGCAATGACAAGTGTACGAATTGTATGAATTTACTATTTAATAAACATTGTTGAATATTTTGAAACTAATTTGACTGACCGTATGAATCCAGAGCTTCCAGAAGGAATGCAAAGCTATGTTCCCCATGATACGGCGTGCGGCAATATCAACAATACTGTTTTCATTTAGACATGCATTTCAGTTGATCAAAGATGCCCTTGACAACACGACTACGTTTATATAACGCCACCGGTATATCTTTGATACTATATCGCCGTAGCCGCTGGGCGGCTCCAAAGGCAGCTCTAGACAAACTTAATGCTTCCAACTGCAAACATATCCGCACCGTCACCCGACACAGATGACCAGACAACATAGTTTCCAACGATGCACTATACAAGGTGTGTAATACATCGCCACTGTCCGTATAAGTCGCCCAGCATAGATGATCCATGTTACCGTGACCATGCGCTAATGATGCCAGAAGACACAACAGCGCAGAGAGCCTAGGAATTCACCTTTCCAGAGTACCCAGCCATCATATGACGTCATAATGAACTGCGTGGCGTGTACAATGACATCATAATAAATGACGTCATGAATGACGTCGATAAGTACGTCGCGAATGCATATTTGATGACGGCCTATGGGCTGTTGTACAAATTGTTTGCTTTTACTATTTAATAAATATTCTGTTGAATATTTTGAAACTAATTTGACTGGGCGCTGTTGCTGCCTATGGCAGCAGCAGCACCCAGTCTAATTAGTTACAAAATATTCAACAGCTTCCCTGTATAGTTTTCAGGAAATTGATAGCTAGGGCATTCGGGGATCGATCAATCCCAACACGGCGAGGTGTGGGTGGAGCTTAGCTAGTGATGGGCGGGGCATAGCTAAAAATGGAAAGGTCCATTCTCCCTACTGGCAGCAAATATAAAGCCAGGATAGGACGTCATTGCATAAATATGTCAAGCTTGCTCCGAGGTGACATCAAGATACCAGGACTCGGTACACTCAGATAAAGAGTATTAATCGACCTGATGAAGCTAAAGATTTTGGCTGAAGACAAGACACGGTGTTCAAAGGCGAAGAACGACTCTTTGCAGCTTTAGGGTGTTTCTACGACTACAGCTTCGGAATACAGTAATCACGCATGTGTTCAAATGAAAGAATACATACGGCTAAAATTCTATATATTTCAAACACAGGCAATGTTTTGTCGAATAAATGGAAGCGTTTTAATAAGAAAAGCCGATGCCGTTTGTTGGGAAGCTCTGCGACATTGTAATTGGTATGTGTGGTACAACTTAACCAGCCATTTCGCGCTGGGTATATTGTCGTATATTTGAATTTTCTCGGGTTAGATGGGCAAATTTGTCCTTTGTCCAATGAATAACAACACGTGTGGGAAATATGGATCACACAGGCCATACGCGTCATATAAACCAATCACCAGTATTAGGTAATGTGACATCACAAAAGGGAAATTTAATGTAAGGCCTGCTATGTTCCTTTACCATAAACTGTACTAATTACAATTACTTCATTTTATGCTTCGCAAAGACGAGAACGTCTTCTCATTGCAGTGAAAGCATAAATATAAGCATGAGAAAAGGGCCATTAATATTCTCTCGGGTCCCATTATCCGTTCTGACTATTGATTACGTGAGACATCCTTGACAAAGTACCATGCATTCTTAATCTTCACATCACACCTTCACCGCCACATGTATTGAGCAAGAAAGACTCCATATGCGTCTTAATGAATTATTCATATGGTTCTTTCTTAAATGACGCCGCCTTACCTCCTCTTCGTTAAATAATGCATATTTCTAGTCGAATTTATTACCTGACGTAGAGACGCTACATGTTTACACAATTTTAGAATATCCACCCGTGTGACTTCCCCGGGTATTTTAAAGTAATGGATGCATCAAATCTATTATTTAAATAGTTGACGGCATAATAAATTACGTCACATATGGATCGACGTCACAATTAAACTGCGTAATGCAAACCACCGAGTTCCGTCAAATGAACGAAGTGTATGTCTGATGGACTTACTATTTAATAAACATTCTGTTTAATATTTTGAAAATAATTTGACTGGGCGCTAGTGTTGCTGCCATAGGAAGCAACAGCACCCTGTCAAATTAATTTCAAAATAATCAATAGCTTATGTATATAGTTACATTGAAAATGAGATCCTGAGAATTTAGTGATCAATGTATATAAATTGATCCCATCACGCCTAAAAGTGGGCTGATCTTAGATAGAAATGGGCGAGGCATAACTAGAAATAGATCCCTGCTGTAGGCTTCAAGCACGATGCCTCAAGTGAAACAAGAAAATACAGTGAAACTCCACTATTAAAAATAGGACATCTTTTTTTCTCCTCCTCCTCATCCTCCTCATCCTCCTGCTGCTGCTGCTGCTGCTGCTGCTGCTGCTGCTACTGCTACTACTACTACTACTACTACTACTACTACTACTACTACTACTACTACTACTACTACTACTACTACTGCTGCTGCTGCTACTACTACTACTACTACTACTACTACTACTACTACTACTACTACTACTACTACTACTACTGCTACTACTACTACTACTACTACTACTACTACTACTACTACTACTGCTACTACTACTACTACTACTACTACTACTACTACTACTACTACTACTAGTAAGCAGTATTCTTTCGTCTGAAGAGCGAACAGGTTATTAAAAAAATTGTCTCAGTTTGATTTTGGCGATAGTTGATTTATCACAGACTCGGCATATAATCCATTGCTTAATATTAGTTACTATACAAGTGTTTTGCAGGGTTCATAGATAGGCTTGTATAACCTGCACAACGTACCATTTCTTGTTTATGCATTTGTGTTTCTTAAAGCGATGCGATGAAGATGCATTGTTTTCGCAAGTCAAGCATGTGCACTCGACAAAATACACATAGCGAATCTATTACCCATCAGAGCGTCGAATTAATCGACGTTTCCAGTTTATCCATCCATCATATGACGTCATAATCAATTACGTGACTTGTCAGATGACGTCATAATCAATGCCGTCACAAATTACGTAGATAAGTACGTCACGAACGCTTACTTGAAGAGGAACTGAGCGTTATTGTACGAATTATCTGTCTTTACTATTTAATAAACATAGACAGCAACAGCACCCAGTCAAATTAGCTTCAAAATATTTAACAGCTTACCTGTAGTAGTTTTCTGGAAATAAATAGTCAGGGCGTTCGGGGATCGATCAATCCCAACACGAGCGAAGCATGGGTAAAACTGGAACGGTCCTTTACCAATCAAAGCTATGTATATTTCATGACCGTGTCAAAATACTAATCTGTAAACAAAACCAATTATATCTCCCACGCGTTTCGTCGCTAGGGAGATACAGAAACGAATACGCGTCATTTTAGAGCCGTTTGCGCGTTAAAGGGCAATTTCGGGATGGATAAAAGTGTACTTTATTTGAAAGACTATTATATAACTTTAAATAACTGCAATAGGCGTAGGCAGCTAATACGAAAAATTACACCATCGTAAACCAATCTAAATAATAGAGGGGTGGCTTCTACAAGAATACACCTCTAATTTATTGACCGGCCATCATATTACGTCATCACAACGACTAGACTGTTACACAGACCCTACTTCAGCGACCAGACATAACGGGGCCCAGTCCATCTCCGTAGCGGACTGTAAAATGAACACTATGGATCGTGTTGATTTTGGTATCATCTTAACCTCTGTATCACTAGCTTAATACAGACATTAAAATGGACTTGATCCACCCAATGGTTCGTGTGATATCAATATCCACGCAATGTCAGCAAATTCTTGACCTCATTTTGTGTGCGACAGACGTGCGACAGATTTGAATTTTACGACGAATTCAGAGGGACTATTTTTCTGCTAACTACTTGTCATACAGACTACAATAGGCTTTATATCATCTCGTTTTACGTGAATTAATATTGTTTGGTATGAGGAGAGTAGCGCTCGTGTCATTTTAAGTTTCAATTCTCTCTACCACCATATTCTGGTGGAAATCACTACGCCAATCGCTACTCAATACATACGAGATACTTTTCTCGATCTCGAATCGAAGGAGATCTCGCGAGATACGAATGGTTTACGATGCAATCGTATCTCGCGAGATGGAGTCTGTGTAACGGTCTAGTCGTTGTTATGACGTAATAAGATGGCCGGTCAAGGCGTAGCTTCGTGCTATGCCGAGAATGCTATCTCGCTCCCGTCAGTGTAGGAGATCTCGCGAGAACACGAATGCACATTAGAGGTGTATTCTCGTAGAAGTCACGCCTCTATTTTTAGAGTGATCTTAAACATGAGATTATTTCGTCTCCCGGGCGCAGCCATTTTCTCGCAACGGGAGCGAGATTTCACGAGATCGTGATGTCATCACCGCGCCAACGCGATCTTTGCCGAGCGCGAAGGCTGTAAGTAAATATGCATATATGCGTGGAGCCCTAACATGTTCTAGTTTGTAATTGATGGGACATTGTAAAGCTAACACAGTAAGTTTTTAAAACAAGCATATATGTGCTACAATGATACACACTGCAAGCTTAGAACGGTTTTATTTGCCAACATAACTGTTTCTCGATACAGCGAAACCTGTCTATAACGGACAATATATGGACTATTAAAAGAGGGTTCACTAAAGACGAATAGTCGTTTCATATTTATGTGATATGACAAATATGTTTTGGAGCCAACTGATGAGGTTTCTTTAAGATGAGCGCACATATGACCACTCGTTTAAAAAACCCCACAAGCTCTTAAGCTTTTGTATACAACAACTGAACACAATTAAATCGAATGGTTTGATTTGCCAATCACATGCGTCGTTATAGAAGACCGAGTGTTAACCCATAAACCGCTGACGCAAAGTCTATATGCCATAGATTACATTTTCTTTATCCTATCGGTATGTGTTCATTTTGGTAACAATGCTGCTGTAAGCCATTGATGTGCCTGACAGCAACAACACGTTTCAGAAACATTTCTTTCAAAATCTACGCCGGCACTATCTTTGCAAGTCGGCTATTACAAATTTTAGACCAGGGTGATAAGGGTTAAATGAAGTGGCCAATTGACATGTACGTATTGTGAAATTACTCAAACTGCTCGTGCTAGCGGCGCTACCGTTATATCACGGTGGCAGGGGGGTGTAAATACATATTTTAAAAAAACATATGATAATATTACTGGGACCACTAAACCGATTGCAATAATTCTGCGTACCTACATGTAGCTGCAATTTCGACCGCAATTTCGAAAATTTATCCGATGCAAGGGATGTCAGAATCGTAACAGTGGTTGAACAGATACACAACTAAGCCGGCAAACAAAAAATTCAAACAAAAATTCCAAGATGTGCTCTATCCATATCAAAATAAGTCTTAGACCTACACTGATAGAATTTGCCGTGCCGAAGCTTTATAATGTTATCTCATAACCGGGAGATTTTCATCAAAATGTCTATTAAAATTTATTTAATTAAATCTCAGGCTATATTCATGTGAGCAAAGTTAGAATGAGCAAGCAAATAGCTAATTCTATCAGCTTTAAACACACTCCAACTTTATTACGATATACAAAGTATTTCCAAAGATAGGTCCTGCGAGACAAAACCATCTCATGCTGAATTTTACAAAAGAAATGGATAGCATATTCTCAGATCGTATCTTAGATGACAAATATTTATATATTTCAGACTTTTGAATGCCTTGCCCGATTTTACCTTCCATTATGTCGTATTAATCCGGAAGTTGGCACCTATTTGGAGATTTAAGAATCATTGAAATGGCCTCAGCAGTTCCGTTGCTATTATTATTTACACGTATTTCCTTAAAGGACAATTCCGGGATGATAAAAAGTGTGCTTTATTTGAAAAATTATTACATGTTTAATGAAATTGCGCCAGAATAATAACCACATAGAAATAGTGTAACCAACTATCGTTACATAAAGTCGGTAAAATTGACAATTTTTCGCACATCGGGGCGCTGCCATTTTATCGCGTCTAGTGACGTCATCCCCGCACCACCGCTATTGCTATGACTGGAGGAGCGAGGCCAATAGACGCGGGTATATATTTTAAGGAGGTATACGTAAATGGTAATAGCAAACGAACCGCTGAAGCGATTCCAATGAGTCTAGGATTTCTAAATAGGTGGCGACATCGGGATTAATATGATGTAATGTATGTTAATATCGGGCAAGAGGTTCAAAAGACTGGAATATATATTTAAAATTATGTGAAATGCACAATAGCCTACTTACAGAGATAGTGCCGGGGTACATTTTGAAAAAAATGTTGCTGGAACGTGTTGCTGTCGTGCACAGCAATGACTTACAGCATCATTGTTACCAAAATAAACACATTCTGATAGGATAGAGAAAATGGAATCTATGCTTCAGCGGTCTAGGGGTTAACGATTCCCCACCGCCTTCGGATCTAGAATTACTTGAAAAACTTACTAGCTTAACTGGACAATGTCCTAACGATTACAAATTAGCACATGTTAGGCCTCCAAACATATACATATTTACTGTACAGCCTTCGTGCTCGGCAAAGATAGCGTTGGTGCGGCGATGACGTCGGAATCTCGTGAAATCTCGCTCTCGTTGCAAGAAAATGGCGCCACCCGGTAGGTAAAATATATCCCATGTTTACGATGGTATAATTACTTGTATTATTTCGTCTATTGTTTTGATTTAGGATCCAATATGTTAGTCATATAATAGTCTTTCAAATAAACTACACTTTTACCAATCCCGGAATTGTCCTTTAAAATGTGTAGCCTCCCCGCCTCTTATAGCCTCCCGCCTCCAGTCATCCCATAGTGGTGGCGCGGCACTGACGTCACTAGACGCGATAAAAATGCATCGCCATTATGCGCGAAAAATGGTCAAGTTTACCGATATCTAGTGATATTTGGCTACGCTATTTCTATATGGCTATTATTCTGGCGTAATTTCATCAAAAATGTAAAAATCTTTCAAATAAGGCACACTTTTTATCATCCAGGAATTGTCCTTTAACGCGGTTGGGAGAGCGAGGACGAGAGCAATAGGTAGTGTACGGTGGCTCAGAGCAGAAAATATGTATCTGTTTGTTTTTTTAATTTAAAGGTGCATATTCGCAGCAAAATTACTGAAAATTAAATTGTTTAAATTATATACTTTTAGAGGCTTGAACTGTGATCCTATATGTAATGAAACGAAATAAATCTTAACATATGGTGATTTCATTCCATATAAATTAATATGTTTTTTAAGTTGCGAAATTGAAATAGAGGCACGAGCCTCTATTTCAATTTCGCAACTTAAAAAATTATATTAATTTATACGCGATGAAATCATCATATATTAAGATTTATTTCGTTTTATTACAAATAGACACATAATTTAAGCCTATAAAAGAATACAATTTTAACAATTTTATTTTCAAGCATTCTGGTGTGAATATGCACCTTTAATTTTGCCATATAGATATATTTGATCGCAGCTTTTTATTTTCAACTTTTTATTTAAAGGTGCATATTCGCACCAAAATGCTTGAAAATAAAATTGGTGGAATTATATACTTTTAGACACTTAAATTGTGTACCTCAAGATAATGAAACGAAATAAATCATAACATATGATGATTTCATTCCATATATGCCGTAAATAAATTTCATAGTTTTAGTTGTGAATTTGAGTTAGGGACTCGTGCCTCTAATTCAACTCGACAGCTTAAAAATTATTAATTTATACGTGATCAAATGATTATATGCTAAGATTTATTTCGTTTCATTAGATCTAGGCACACAATTTAGGCCTCTAAAAGTATAATTTTAAAATTTTGTTTTTAACCATTCTGCTGTGAAAATGCACCTTAATTGATTCATGTTTTAGTCCTTTTATTTTAATGTATGAATGACATGAATTCCATATAGATGCATATTTCCTACATGGTATCCCTTGACCACCATACACTAGTTCTCGCACTCGCAACCATGTTAATGTGAACAGGGCTTCAACCAGTCAAATAGGGGCATTAGGTCATGCGACTTTCCTGAAGGGTACTGAATTCAAACTCGTTTCCATTTCACAGCACATTTATTACACTCGTTTAGTAAGATCTCATAATTTGGACCTCGCTAAATTTCGTGCCAAACATAGAGATAGTTATATTGACAGCAGAGATAACTCTATGGTTCCAAATAAGATCTTGCTAAACTCGTTTGGTAAATTTGATACGAAATGGCATCTCATCGGAGATCCTTATATATTGATAATAACGTATATGTTATATTGTTCTTGAGATGCTAGCATAATTGAGGGATGCGATCTGTCACTCAATTACACGGCGTCATAATCAATTACGTCGCTATTTATCTGACGTTACAATCATGACGTATCTAGCCCCATCATGAACATAGAAAAGCCTGTAAAGTGTACACATTGTTTGAGCTTGAAAAATGTACAATTAATGAAAAATATTCTGTTGAATATTTTGAAACTAATTTGGCCAGCAACAACAGCCAGTCAAATTAGTTTCGAAGTATTCAACAGGTTATCTGTAGAGTTACCATGAAATTGGGATCCTAGTAATTCAGCATTCAAAGTATATAAATCTATCCCAACGCGCACGATGCGTGGGTAGAGCTGAGCTAAAAATGGGTGAGGCCTAGCTATTAATGGATACATCTATTGCGATCTGCTGATCTGACGATGGCTTGCTGCTGAAAAGGGATATAAATCTCATCTCAAATTCTGTATCGTATTAATAGATTACGAAATATAGGTTCCATATCATTCACCTACCTCATATTCTGTTATCCGTGTCACAATGGACCTTTCCATTTTAGCTATCCCCCGCCCATCTCTAGCTAAGCTCCACCCATACCTCGCTTGTGTTGGGATCGATCGATCTCTGAACTCCCTAACTATCAATTTCCAGAAAACTATACAGATAAGCTATTGAGTATTTTGGAACTAATTTGAATGGCCGCTGTTGCTGCGATAGGCAGCAACAGCGTCCAGTCAAATTAGTTTCAAAATATTCAGCAGCATGTTTATTAAATAGTAGAGACATACAATTCGTACAAAGTGTCGGACTATTAAGAGTTAAGGACTAGCCAAATAGAATCATTTATGACATAATGATTATGACGTCATCCTACACGCAGCTTAGCTGATTATGAGGTCATATGACGTCAAATGACAGATGGATATTCTGGAAAGGTGAATTGTGCAATAGTCACTTATTGTCATCTATGAATGACTACTTTTTGTTCAGGTCTTACTTTTAGAAGTGAATAAGACCATAATTTATATTCAGATTTCTATATCCTGGTAGAGACTCGGATGGATATTACGATAGTAGTACTATCTCCACTACAATAAGAATCAAATTCATGTCACAATACTGTATACTGCCTCAAATGAAATTGGTTTCTTCGGTGCAATGTCAATGCGGTACGATATTCTAATTTCCAGAACAAATATCGTCAGGAATGTTCAACACGTGGGATAATCAGGAAACATCTCGGCCACGGTTAAATACCTAGAAGAAAGATGTGAGTTAGGCCGGGCGATCTACGGCTGACAATGAGATTCCTGACATGGGTAACATGTCTGGTAGTGCAATGCTCGAGCATTCTTGAGCATGACCACCATGACGCTGAAGAAGAATGAAGATATCAGCTCTCACAGTTTTTGTAGACAAATGACGTCGTTCTTTGGTTCGAGAGTTTGATATGAAACGTGGGATTAATTGACAGGTAGGAAGCACGATTTCCACAATAAATAATACGATGTTTGCATTTCTTTCGCATCAGGTCTTTCGATATCTCTAGGCGAATACTTGGAATATCAGCGTGAGCGTTATCGAGAGGTGTGGAAAATAGCGCTGTCTGACAAGGATCTGGAGGACGAGACATTCAGGTTTCATCAGATGGATGTAACTGCCACAGGACAGGCGGGCTGGTGGGAGTTTGCTAACTATGAGAGCTTTCGCATACTCCAGACACGCGATAAGGTAGGATAACATTAGGTGACGTACGCGTTGATGGGATGGCGCACAATGGATAGGTCCATCTACATCTATGATTCTTTGTCGAACTCTGCTCCTCCCAGTTCTAGCTATGCATTACGTGTGTTGGAATCAATTGAGGATTCCAGTTTATCCATCAATCATATGATGTCATAATCACCTACGTGACTCTTTGGATGATGTCATAATCATTTACGTCATGAATAACGTAGGCAAGTTCGTCACGGACGCTTAATTGATGACGAACTAAGCAGTGTTGTACGAATTGTATGTCTTCACAATTTAATAAACATGTTGTTGAACATTTTGAAACTAATTTAAGTGGGCGCTGTTGCTGCCATAGGCAGCAACAACACCTAGTCAAATTAGATTCAAGATATTCAACAGCTTAACCGTATAGGTTTCTGAAAATTGATAGCCATGAGTTCAAGGATCGGTCGATCCCAACACGGGCGAAGTGTGGGCGGAGCTTAGCTAAAGATGGGCGGAGCATTGCTAAAACTGGATTCCTCTATTTATATACTCAGAATCTCGAATTATCAGAATAATTGCATATACAGGTAAGCTGGTGAATATTATTTTGAACATAATACTTATTCAGTTGTAAATTAATCAACGTCATACGTGCGGATCTTTCGATCTTCGTGACGGACCTACACCATTTTGATTGTTACGTCAGCTAACATGTGATGTAATTGATTATGACGTCAGATACTTGAGTGACAGATCGGATACCTTCATTGCGATACACGTGGATAGATTCTAACTCAACTGAGCCTTATAGAGATTGGGCGCTGATTTCCACTAATTCGCAGTTCGAGTGTGCTATGACTCTGAATTAGCCACAATGAATTGGTGTAGGTCAGACATACCCAGTTATTGTCTGAATGGATGATTCCAATTTCTCAGGCAATCATACGACGTCATAATCAATACGTGACGTGTAGAATGACGATAGAATCAAGTACATCATGAATGACGTAGCTAAGTTCGTCACGAACGCTTAATTGATGACCGACTATGCGTTGTTGTACAAATTGTATGTCTTTACTATTGAATAAACATGCTGTTGAATATTTTGAAACTAATTTGACTGGGCGTTCTTGCTGCCATAGGCAGCAACAGCGCCGAGTCAAATTAGTTTCAAAATATTCAACAGCCTACCTCTATAGTTTTCTGGAAATGGAGATTTAGAGAGTGCAGCGATCAATCGAGCCCAACATGGTCAAGGCGTGGTTGTAGCTTAGCTAGCGACGGCCATGGCGTAGCTAAAACTGGATTCCTCCATTGTATGCCGATAGTGAATTTTCAATTTAAAAACTATTTCACTTGAATATTTTGAAATTAATTTGACTGAAAGCTGTTGATGCCATAGGCATCATGTGTTCCCAGTCAAATTACTTTCAAAATATTCAATAGCTTGTGTGCGTAGTTACCGAGAATTCAGGGTTCCAAATGTTTGAATCGATTCAAACACGCATGCAAAGTGGGCGTGTCTTAGCTAGAAATAGGAGGGATATTGCTAGAAATAGGCAGGGCATCGTTAGAAATAGGCGGGCCATAGCTAGCAATTGATACGTTTATTCCATGCTGACTGTGTGTAGAATGGTTACACCGCTTGACGACTGCATATAGTCCGTAGGAGCGGGAGAACACATTGAACCACCACTACCTAACGCATCTAGCTCTTTCTAAAAGCTTTTGATGTTCGCTTTCAGATGATATATGTTGCCATGCGATACACCCTGATTTACTATAGTACCAAACATGGTTCATGTCAGGTCTGAACATCCCTACCTAAATTGCCATTTCCAAATCGCAGGCCTAGTCGAAAGTCCGGGTGGTCAAGTAAACAATGCTGGAACTTTTCATCATTGGACACTATTTCCACATTCTCAGTATGCATTGTCTTCAATGATATACTTTTTTGCACTAATCCTGGTTGCAAAGTCTCTAAGGTGCCGCCCGGGCTTTTCACAGTATCATATGTGTAGAGTAGCAATTGTTAAAAAAAAATGTCTTACGCTCTTCCAATATACACATTTCATAGATCAGGTGGACAACATGCTAGGTCCTAAATAGGATATTAGTGAATCGAGAACAATCATCGTTTCGGTATCATTTCCCCATAGACTCGCGCCATATGAAACGTACCAATCTAGATTATCCTTGCTGTGATATGGGCTCTTCCATATAATTGGGTACCCCTTCTTACACACACTTAAGTGAAATGTCATTATGAAATATACTTGCCTAACACCTTCGTAAGCCTTTTTGAGATCGTTTGATACTCGTTAGTAGCGACATATCCTTTTATTGGATGGCCGA